>JAWWLV010000183.1:30626491-30645370 GCA_035041135.1 Platyrinchus mystaceus
GCATACACAGGCAGAAGGGCTGGGTTGTTCAGTCCTCCAGACTGATAATCACGATCGCTCACCTAGCTCTCGATAGTACATAAAGATCAAACTCATTTTAGAGTTGGGTACTATATTGGAGTAAACTGCCATAAAGTTGTTTCACGTTTGTCACAGCCCTCATCTGAAGCACGCTGTTCCTTAAAAGATTAACTCTTGTGAAATCACATTTTGGGGTATGTAAATGTCATCTGAGAATCCAAAATTATTTTTCAGAACCGTTTCCTCAATTCTAGCATAATTCCTTTTGAAAAAGGTGTTGTTGGGATTACCCAGTAAGAAATCTTACGTAAGCAAAGTAAATACATAGGCTTTCCTAATAATTATTGTAGATATGTAACAACTAAGGCTTGTTTCACTTTGTTGGTGTCATTTGTCTCCATTGTAGCAATGTTAAATATTTGGAGGATAAATGCAGTGCTTTGAGTTCATGGAGTGCATGTTAGTCTTACTTGTGGTGTTTGGAGTTATATAAACTTCACTTGGTGAATTGGTTTCATATGCTTCTGTTTTATGGAATCCAACAGAGAGATGTTATATTCTCAGTTGTACTGTTAGTGGTTCCTTGCAGAATTTCAGAATTTCATATTCACATAAATAACTGGATCAAGAGCTCATTTCTTGTTGGAGATACTATATCCTACTTATTTAAATAGCATCTTTATATGAGCTGCTCACATAGGCAGTCATGCCCACCAGTGTACAGAGCCCATTTGGCTTTAGTGAAGTCTTATGTAGTGTTAAGATAATGATTTGTTAGATCAGTCATTTGTATTTGTGTGCTTAAAAAAAAAATAGTTAAGGAATTCTTTTTTTTTTTTTTTTTAATATGAGAAATTCTTTAGAGAAACATTTTGAAGGAAGTTTTTAATTTGTCTATGACATGAACATTCTGTTGGAAGCCCAGAAGTTGGGAGACTGCTGGGGGGGAAGACTGATTTACCATTTTTCTTTTTTTATGATGAGATGTGGTAGCTTTCACCATGTCTCTTTGACAGATGCTTCTGTTATTAATATTTTTTGTTTAAAGTTTGGAGTTAGCAACTTTTATAAAGCTAAAGAGATTCTATTTATGAGAAACTGTGCTGTCACTTGTGTCATGCACTACATCCTTCCTAGTTCTCACTTTATTCACATGTGAGTACTTGCAGTTATGTTAAGCCTGTATTCTGCCAGCTACCATTTTGACTTATCTAAAATAAGGCAAGACATTTGTGCAAGGAATAAAAAGATCATAAGGCATTCTGTCAGTTTTATTGGTTTCTCCCATGAGTTTCACTGCTCTCCAGACCTCAGAAGCCCTTATTTATCCCAGAAACCTTGGAATTTACAGACTGACTTTGCTAAAGCACTGCTGAACTTTAGAATCCTCATAAGAATGCTGGAAATCTTCAGAAAAGCCTTCTATGATATCAGCAAATATCTCCCATGAGAAGCCTTCTAGCACAGAGAACAGTGTTCAGTGGAGATAAACGAGTGTGTGATTCTCATTTAGAATTCTTGCTTGAAAAACATGAAGTCTGTGAAAGTTTTTTTATTTGTCCTGGCATGACACATATTACTCTTATATTTTCTGATCCTGTCAGACAGAACATTTGGCTTATAAAGGTTATTTTTTTATATTTTAATGACTAATCCAGTCATCAGTGGTTTTAAACTAAAAGATGGTAGATTTTGATTAGATATAAGGAAGACATATTTTTATTGAGACACTGGAACAGGCTACCTGGAGAAGCTGTGGATGCCCCATCCCTGGAAGCATTCAACCAGGCTGGATGGGGCCTGGAGCAACCTGGGCTAGTGGAAGGTGTCCCTGCCCTTCCAACCCAAGCCATTTTATGATTCTGTGATCTTTGAGACTGTGCTCTTTGTTGCAGTAAATCCTTTTTCTTTGAAAAAAAGGGGAAGGGACTGAAGTAACTCTCTTCTTCCTGTGGGAGTTAAAAAACATCTCAGTCCAAAAATATCTCTCTACTTTTGACATTTTTGTTAGAACAGGCTTTCCAGCAGTTAACACCAGTTTCAAGAAGGTTTGGTAGATATAATGGAGACAAAGATCTCTGGCTGATTTTGTCTTGTCTTCAGTTGCAAATCAAGTTGTGAAAGGCAGATGTATGTATGAAGCCAGAGTGAGAGGTAGAAAACATTTTATACTTAATTAAGCTTTCAATCAGTTATTATTTCTGTGTCTGTGAATAACAGCATTGTTGCAACAACTTAATAAGTGGTTTTCTTTTATCCCATTAATTTTTCAAAGAAGTTTATAGATGCATTAAATACTTTTAAATGCAATGAAAAAATATTAAATACACTCCCTTTACCACAGTTTCTCATGTTGTTTTGGTCCATAGCTTTCCATAATAATTTTAATTATAAAATCTCCATTTCATATGTTACTCCTTCACCTTTGAAGTTATGTTTGACTTTTTTTTTCCTTTTTTTTTAATTCATCCCCAACCATGGCCTAAAAAGCTTCTGGCTCACTGAAAAAAAGAACAGAACTGAGAGAAAATTAACTGAGCCTAAGAAATTCTGCAAAGTAAGAATTAGCAAGTAATTTAACCATCACAAGCCATTGCAGAGCACAGTTCAACCAGAAACTTCTACTAAGAGAAAAAAGGCAATTCTGAACATCTCATGTAAGATGTGTATAAAAACTAGGGTATTTTCCAAGTCACTTTTAAATAAAATGAGATAGAAACTACATTTCCTTAAGTGTGATAAGGAGAACACAGCAATGAATAGAATGCAATGATAAAACAGCATTTCAGAAAGGAAGCAGGATGTAAACTTAAACTCTAAGTACAAAAATCACTGTTCTCACAAAAAGATTTCAACCCAAATTCAGGCAGCACTTCAGGGAAAATTAATTCACTTTGTGGTTTCATTTTGATTCACCTGCTGCTATTTTCCTTAAGTGAATACATTGAATAAGGAGGTAAATGGGAACTGGGGAAATAATAGGTAAGGAACCCTTAATTTATGAAACTTTCTTCTGAGAGTTTTGCCGTTAATTATATTGCTAGAATACAAAGACTTCAAAATCATGCTTTCTGGATGATAAATTCCTTTGTTTATTTTATTGTAACAATGCTTATGCTTTTCACATATTGTTAAATGACTGTGAAAATTGGTGTGAAATAAAGTTCCTCAGCTTTATTCTCCATGTTTGTAAAGCAAAAATTTCAAAACCTTTCAGATTTCTCCTTCATTTAAACATCATGATTCTAAATGTTCATTCTATTTCAGCTTTATTAAATGCGTTTTTCTAGATCTTATTTATTCTCTCTTCTCTCAGTAGCACAATTTGAAACGATAACATAATGGAAGATATAAAAACAGTTAAAAAAAATCTTAATATTAGAAGTTAATTGGAGAGGTTAGGGCTCTTTCTTCCAGCTTCTACTCCTGGCACTGCAGAATTGTTTTCTAAAACCCATAGTTTATTTTTCCAAATCCTAAACGACAGACTGTCCCCTCTGTTTTTGGGAAACCCACCCCTCATTTCCGTATGCACTGTGAGGTGTTCACAGCTCTGACTGTATGTTCCACATGGCTTTGAGGATAATTAAGCTTCTCGAAGTTTCAGCCACCTCTGAAAGACCTTTTACCTTAAACCAAGTGCCACACTTTGTCTTTAGGTTTGTTCTCTTAAAAGGAATTTTACATATAGTTTCTATTCCCTGATAGGAGTCTTTTCTTCACTGGGATTGTGTTGATAGTGTAGGAGACCAGAGCCAAAGAGATTCCCTTGACTGTAAAATTATTAAAAGGAGGGGAAAAAAAGAATTATAAGCAAGTTGTCACATCACAGCTTGAAGCCTGGACCTGCTTGCAATTCTCCATGGTGGTAGAGAATTTTGCCAGCTGTTTTCACAAATAACCTGCACAACTGAACCAGGGCTCTGTTCTGCTCTGTTTAGCTCTCAGGGATACTGTTGTTGAGGTACTAAGCCAAGAACAGAGCATTATATTAAATCACCTTGAACTTCTCTGCAGAGGTGTCTTTTCTTCATGTCATGAATTTCTTTCTGTATTATGCAATGTTTAGAAAATATCCCTTTGTTATTGAACAGTTTCTCATGGTATTTCTGCCAGAAAGTGTTCAATGCATTATTAGTATTATTTCCTAGCTAAATTTATTTTTGCATAATTGCAAGTTATAATATCCTCTTTTATTTGCCAACTGTACAAACTGTTATCAATTTTCCTAAAAACTTTAGACTGAAATGACATGACTAAGAGGTCTTTGCCTGCAGAGGCAAAGGCAGTATTTGCATTAAAGTATGAACAGCACCAGGATTTGTCCAAGGACTGTGTGCTTGCCTGTGCTATAATATAATACAAAGAGTAAAAAGGCTCTTTCAGCCTTTTGTCACCACTTTCTCATAAAAAGGCACAGAATTGGAAAGCACTAATATGATAAGCACACATTTCTTTCTGCAGACACAGTATGATGATGCAACTTCTGGGAAATGTTGGCCCCTTTCTAATCCCTTTCGTGTCGAGTCAGATCAGTAAGAAAAAGAGGTGTTTAAAAGTAGCTGGAACTTCCTCACTATGACCATTTGAGAGCCCAGGGAAAAAAATTTCCTTCAAAGTTACCAAGAGTTAAACAGTTATGCCTCACCCCTGGAAGTGTTCAAGGCCAGGCTGGATGGGGATTTGAGTAACCTGGTCTTGTGGAAGGTGTCTCTGCCTGTGGTAGGGGGGTTGGAACCTGATGTTCTCTAAGGTCTCTTTCAACCCAAACCATTCTATGATTCTTATCAAATTGTTTAATGTAAGAAGTGCAGACATTTTTATTTACTGACATCTCCAGAGCTAGAGAGGCAGGGGTGCACTATGCTGAATATGTGTATTTCTGCTGCTTTTTTTTTCTTTTTATGCAGTAAGCTGATGTTGCCTCTTTATTTTTTTTTTTTCAACTAAAGTAGGTTTTCAGAAGGCCTGGTTTAGTTTACAGTGATATGAAATGGAAGTTAGACCAGATCTTAATGACCAGCTTATGAACAGCTCCTACTCAAAAAGACTGATGGTTGGTGCAGTAAGAGCTTTGATTCCTTTCACAGGCAAAGTGTATTATAAGGGAACTATTTAACAGAATACTGTTGACTTTTTAGATTGCTGATCATTCAGTATTACAAAGAACAGAAAAAGCTTGTGAAACCAAAAACTTGATAGATAAAAGAAGAAAGGTGAAATAGTGAATGGGTGGAGAGGGAAAGGGTTACATTATTTAGCATGGAATGAAAAGTCCTGAGGCTACTGCTGAGCTGGACTGGAAAGCATGTGGTGCAGATGCACTCAAATGTGGATATCTCGTCTCTGGTCCTGTGGAAATTTGCCAAGAATAAGCAATGGTTGCTTGCTCTGAGGTACATGAATCAGGAGCTTCAATGAGCTGGTGCAGAATGAGATTAGGTTTCTTGAAATCCATGGATAACAGATTAGACTGCAGTTTGCTCTACCAGTGTACTCATTAAGAGGGGACAATGACAGTGCATGTGATTTCTAAGAGATCCCCTACTTTCTCCTCTACTCCAAAAGAATCAATTTAGAGCTAAAATGATTTCTTCTTGGCCAATCAATGACTGTTGTGTGCTTTTAGAGTGTGAAATTTTCTTCACTCTATTTAGTGTGAGATACTGTTATTTGCCTTTTGTTTTGCTTTGTGAAGTAGCTAATTAGCAATTGCAGTTGGAGATTTATTTTAGAATATGAAACGAATGTTTTGTGTTTGTGTGCTTGCATGAGTGCCAGGTACAGAGATGAAGTGGAGATAAGTATTTCTTTTCTGTGATGCCCACAAGCATTGTGAGGGCTCAGCATGGGAATAGTTTCTGTCACTAGACATCCTTGTAGGTTATGAGACCATTTGTAGTAACTCAACTTTTTACATATAGAGGGAAATACAGCTACTGTTGATGTGCTGTAAAAAGTTAAGAGAAAATGTTGAGTTAAAAGTCAAAAGTAAAAGGCTTCATACTACTAGAGGTGTATAAATGTATAAATATTCAGAATTAACACTGTAGGAATAACTGTATCAAAGGGGAGTGCTGTTGTCACTATGAGTCACTGTGCAGGACAAATACTTTAAGAAAGTACTGTCAGTTTTTTAATGCACAGAACTTTTTTTCCATCTCATATATTGCATAATTACTGTTGATGTTCATGTTCTTTTCATGTTAGTTCAGAGCAGGAATGGTGGATGTGTGTGTCTTCAGATGTCACAGTGTAAAGGGAGGTTATTAGTTAATGGTAGTAACTAGTTTGCAACCAGATTGTTTTTCTGTGTTACTTAATGTATGAAACACAAATATTCCTAAAAATTTGATGGGTAGTGTGTTCTACCAGGAAATATTAGTTACCAAGCAAGAACAATGAATTTTAAGGAGCATTCTTCAAAAGTTCTTATTTAAGAGTAATTTGTGGCACACGGTTTTATGTTCAGAGAATGATGTAACACTGCTTACATTGCTTTGCACTTTTCAGAAGTTCAGATTCACTTGTTTTTACATATGCTAAAAAACTTTGTCAGATACAAATTGTTGAGGAAACTTTGCTGTGTGGCAGCATAGGATAAAGAGATTGATGGCTGACATCCTTAAAGGACAGGTTGAATCCTCATTTATCAATAACAAAGCATTAGCTTAATTATGGGCAAAGGCAGCCACCTGACCTGTGTTGACCCATTACACCAATGTAAGGCTCACCTTGTCTTTGGAGGAGTCTCTTAGAGGTTCTCAGAAGCACCTTTTCATCTGCCCTTTTCTTTATGATCTAGGAAAGTTAGACCCTTTCTGATCTCATCTTCTCTTCATTAAATTCCACACTTTCAAGTTGCTAAACATGAGAAATGTCACCTCTTTTTATTGGTTGCCTATATGTATTTCCAGCATTTTGGAGAGTCCACCCTGTTTTTCCCAGTTAATTGTAAACAAATATTTTAAATTGGGAGTATATTGACAAAAATACTATTAACTTTATTTAGATGTATTTAAATGAAAAGGCATCTGGAAAACTCTGAGAAAGTCATAATTCTGTGATACTGAACTGTAGAAGTTTGCTTTTAAAACTAAGATTATAGTATATAGGTATTGCATGCAATCTCAATAATTTATAATTTCTCCCTAACCTGTTAAACCTTATGTAGATTTTCTGCTAATTGCCCTCTGGGTATTCCAAATATAGATACTTTCTATTTTATGACAACGCTAATAGAATTTAAAAGATGTCTAAAGTAATTAGAGGTGCATCTGGCCCTTACTTGATCAGATTTAAAACTATTATTTTAAACTCCTAAATATGGTAAGGGTTCTGCTAGCAGACCCATAATAGATTAATAATCATCCTTTTGTTTTGTTTGCCCCAAACCACAAGGAGAGCATCAAGTTTCAAAGTAAGTCAATGTGCAAAATTGCTTGTTCATGTCAATGTCTATAAATCTCTGAACATCTGTTTTAAAATTAATGGGGTTTTTTTTGTTTCTCTGTCCAATAATATCTGAAATGAAAACATGATGTAGGCAAATTTGTGGTCAGAAATTGGAAGGCGAAAAAGAGGTGGTTGGAGTATCCATATAGGTATGGTCTCTCTAATGAGCTCAATTTTGTTAAAATCAAACCTCAAGAACGCTGAGCCTTTCACGTCCTCTATACAAAAGCAATTTACTTTGTGGATTGAGACTTGTAAGATCCCATAACCCTAAAATAGGTTTTACCCTATACATCACAGCTTTTCAGTAGTATCTGAGCCTCCTTCACACCAGATCTCTGGCACTTTACAAGGACGTAAGAGTATGAACCTCCCCACCCTGCAACTCTCAGTAAAGATTTCTGATAGTTTTACTGTGACAGGACTTTGAGATGCTTATTTCAGATGTCAGCCTGATCTGTAGGTTTGAATTAGATTTCACCCTTGAGTCAACTCCCGAAGTTTAATTGATATTTTAAGGCCATCTTAGTTTGCATGATTTATAATTGTTTGTTTGTTTATTTATATACTTATAAGTGTGTGGCATGATTTCAGTTATTAAAATGCTCTAAACACCTTTCCACAGTTCAGATTTTACAGATAAGTTTTCTGCTGCAGATGAATCTGTGGTGAGTCTTCTGGCAGTGGCTGACCTAGGGAATACTGCAGGACCTTGCACCAACACTGCCCTAGGCACCTCCTTCTCATTTTCACATTTTTGAACCCTCCTCTATTTGATTCTTTCCTATGGTTGATTAGAATTCCTTTAACACTAAAATAGCGTTTGTGGTTAAAAAATTCAGAAGTTATGCTGGTTGAGGGAAGTTTTCACTGTGGAGTTTCAACCTTATGGATAGCTGATGAGCACCAGCTCTACCATTTGCTGTTGAAACACCAGTTTACCCCAAGAGAAGCATTGGCATTCTTTGAAAATAAGCTGAATCTTATTCTTTGTTGTGATAAGAACTGTGTGTGTTGGGAAGTGATTGGCAACCATTATTTCTGGAGAAAAACAGAACCAATTACATGTTCAGGTACTCCAAATACTCCAGTTCCTCTTTATGAAAGGATTTGTAGACATGAGAAGAATCAAGTAATCTGTGTTTTGGAGAGAAGGCTGCACCTGTAGATTACCTTATATTCTAGTTCAATATTGAGGCAGAGTCTGCCTTTCTAACTTGTGTCCTGCATTTTCTAGATCATGTCAGGTTATTGATTTATTCTTTGTGTGACATCCTCTGTCAATTAATCAACAACAAAAAAGTATTGAGTATTGGCCGTCTTTAAAAACATCAAATCACCTTTCTAAGATATTTCATTTTTGACATTCAAAAATTCAATAGCTGACTTTTCCTATTAAAAAAAAAATCTTACTGTGAAATTAAAGTAATGCAAGCAAAACACATAGCTTATGAACCAACAAAAATCTACAGCAATAGAAGTTTGTCTGAATTGGTAATTCTGCTCATTTTTCAAGTGAGATGTCCAAATTGGAGATTGTTAAACATAAATTCCATTTCTGTTTTTCCTTTATCTAGTTATGCTAAGAATGTCAGAGAATTTAAAATTTTCCAAGCTTTGATACTGTTTCACAAAATGTAGCAAGCTGATAACTAATCTGTTTTATTGTTCATTCTAGGCTAATCAAAAATGTAATTATGACTTTTAATTAGAGCAGAAAAATTGTCTGCTAGTAGCTCAAAAAAAATTGCTTTTTTCTGCCTTGTCACCACAGGTTATGAAAGACAAAGAAAGCTTTCAGAGTAATAACAAGGAGACAATCTAGCCTCAAATTACTCATAATTGAACTTAATATTTGAAACTACATCTAAATACTACTACATTGGAAGGTGAAAGCTGTGAGTTTATATTCTAATTTAATTTTAAAGCATGAAATTTAGTAGTACCTAGGAAAACACATTTTTTCCCCCATCATCTTTTCAAGTTGTTTCATAGTTCTAATTCTAAACTCCATGAAGACAAGTCAGCAAGGCTTATGTACATTTAAGAAACCAAATTTAGCAGTAAGAGAAGAAACCCTAGAAGTGTAAAATGTAATTCATTATACCAGGGGTTTGGGTAGATGGGTGTGATAAATTTATACCTACAGAAACACATATCTATAAAATAAATATAGAGAAAGTGATAAGAATTTTAAGAAACAACGTTCCCATTTGGATTTGTTTATTATATCTATTATAAAATAGCACATAAGGTAGGAAGAGTGAACATAAACCAGAAGTGGGTGATTGTAATAACTTGACGGGGGAAACCAAATGGCACAGGAAGAAATCTATGGCTGTCACAGTTAGTGCAATAAAAGCCTGTCATTTATTTTGTTAAAAAATTCTGCAAGCGTATTTTATCCATTAAGGGAATAACAATTGCTATTTCTCTATAATGATTTCTGGATTGTATCTTGGGAGTACTTTTATGAATTTAACATACTTCTCATTCATGTAGTACTTCAAGAAGATGCTAAACAAACCTGCACATCAGGAATCTTAAGAACAGTAGTTCTAGTTGAGATATATTGAAGAGCTTTGGAAGAGCTTAATTAGGATCTCTGCAGGCCACTGGTGATGATTTTTAGTAAATCTGGAGGCATCAGCAATGACAATTTTTTCCTACTGTGTTAGCAGAATGACCCTGGAGATTTTATGGTTGTCAGTCCTGCCTTGCTCATTGAGGGAAAGGGTGAAATTGCAACTAGAAACATACAGATAAAAGATTTTTTTGTTGGATGTTCAAACAAACAAAATTCTTTCTCCTGCAACAATGTACTTTGATTAACATTAAAAAATAAATATAGGGCATTGAGTTGAATTGGTAAGTTTCTAAAATGCCATTTAGCTTTGGTCTGAGTATTATTAAACTTGAAAAGTCAGAATATGCAAAATGACCACCTAATCAGCAAAAGAAATAAAGACTGATTAATTCATTAATGTTCATTACAAAAGAGGATGTTTCCAGTAAGGTTCCTGTAATGTGATTTCAAGAATGAATTTTTACAGCTTTGCTCAGTGACCTGGAAATATCAAAGAATTAATACTGTAATTGTGCTGATGATTTGAGAGAAAAATAATGACAGGAACAGTTTGATTTAGAGCTCTTGATAATCTGGGCATAAGCAAACAATATGTAGCTCAGCATGGCCAGGAAGGTACAGAGATTTCAGACTGTAACACAAAGGGGTGGGAGAAGGATTCCAGAAAAAGGTGACCCTCGACTTTTTGAACTAAAAGATGATGGCACCCTGAAAATCCTCTCGTAAATCTTATACTCCCCATAATTTCAGATATTAAGGCTTGTAATTTTCAAGATAATGTGATTCCATCATTTGGAGTGTGCTGTCCAAAAGCAGTTTCCTTGTAATATCTTTCTGCTGTTAAGTTTGATTACTTTTGCTTTTGATGTATCAGAGTACTTCTATAGGTAAGCTCTTCTATACTTGGTTGAAATGCAGTACTTCGAGGATTTAAAATGTACTATTATGGCATTACTTAGAAACTAAAGAGTAACTGCCCCATTTGAGAGATGGCTCAAAACTAACTTGTGAAAAAGCAGAGCCATTGGTAGCAGTTATGCCTAGGTGTTAAAAGTCAGGTAGCTGCAAGGAAGTGTTGATTCAGATTTTATCCTCAATGTATAAGTCATGTCCATGCTTGCTGTATCTTGATACCTGGTCTAATTATTTCTGTAAGTGTTTAAAAAATCCATTATAACACTAATTAGCACATTAGTCTTTAATTAGTCATTAGCTAGTCAAATATTTGTCTCTGTCTCAAAGTGTAGAGATTCCACTGGGGACTAACCAAATTTCATACTTTCTGAATAGATTTCTAGCTTACCCTCCGAGGAGATGATTGTAGAACTGTCATGGATTTTGGGGAGCATTTGGAAAATGTCTAAATGTAGCATGGCTTCTGAGGATCTATCATTCCCAATTCTTAGAAAAGGAAGACAATTATGTGAGTCCTCTGTGGAGTGGTGATGGAAAGTTGGTTTCCAAGGCCTTGGAACATACAGACCACTGCTATTTTGGTGCTTGAATATGGAGTGGGTTTCTGCATCTGACAGGTAGACATGTGAAATGCCTAGTGTTTTATTTCAGTTGTATTTACTGTATTTAATAATGATGGGAGTTACAGTGTGGAGATTTTACGTCTCTCTGAGAAGCTGCTTTTTATTCGTGCTAGTGTTTACTTGAAGGAGGGTTTTGCCCAGTAAAAGTCACGTGGCTGCAGTGTCTACCTAGAAAATCAGTGACTTTAAGGCAGTGGGTCCTGGATGGTGGTTATTGTTACTGTTCTATCAATCCTGATCTGTTTAGAAAGCCAGTCTTGCAAGTGAAGCATCCCTAGAGAGCTGTCAGAAGCTGTGCTCAGTGATCAGAGAGTGCCTTAGCCATGCTCCATCCAGGGCTGGATGGCCAAACTCTCCCACAGTGAAGCTACAAGGTGAAGGTTCAGATGACAGGCATGGCCATTCATGACTGTCAGCTAGCTGCAACTGTAAATGTTTTGGTTGCTTTTTATATCAGTCCCATTGGGATTTAACTTTTAAAAAGTTCCCAGGTGGTGCATTGGGTGCCCCTCTGCATTACAACTCTAAACTTTGGCATGGGAGAGAGAGAAACCCCCAGTCTCATTCATGCCTTGTCTCAAAGCAAACGCTTACAGCTGGGTGAAACAAATTTGCCTGCAGTATTTAGTGTCAAGTTTCCCCGATGAAGGGGAGATCAAAGCTGAGAGATTAGGACATGCTGGTTAGAGGGAGAAATTGCGGTTTAGCTGTGCTGCTATTTTTAAAACTTGTCATATTTGCCTCCTGTCAGGTGAGCTGAGCTCTGATGTGTTGTGAAATGTGGATGTGCTGGAGCTTTGTGGATGGATCGGGGGTATAATGCCACAAAAGAAATATATTAACCTCATTTCCTACCAGGTCCTGATTAAAATAGGAAATCCAAGTCTTTTGCAACTGTATCTGTTTACATTTCATGGGAGACATGCCATAGACAGAAAGCAGTGTTTTCTTTATCTTTCTTTAAAATAATGATAACAATGCATACAGTTGCAGTTCTGTCCCAAATACCTCTAAGGCCATGTTGACTTCCCAGAAACATACTTACATGTGGATTTTTTTTCTTCTCTGCCTTCTTTCTTTCCCTCAGTGAGTTTCCACTCGATGTTTGCCTTCACCAACTTGTTCTTCAAGCATTAGACCTGTTCCATAGAATCTCTGACCCTCATTTTGTATTTTGCCTCTGTACTTTCTCTCTTTTGTTTCCAAAATCCTTCCAAAATTAGTCTTGAAACCTTCTTCTTATCATCATAAAACCTGGATTTTCTTTGCTTCTTCAAAAAACGTTTAGAAAGCAGCATTAGGGAAAAAAAATTGTACACAAATACTGTAAATATGTTAGAAAATTAGGTGTTGATTAATTTATTTAACACTGGTGTTTGTATACACAGTAGTCGAGGTTTGCATGTTTGGCTGGGAGTAGAAATTGGCCTGTTTAAAGCCAAGTAAAACTTAAAAGGTGTGTGTCCATTTTCAGTATTCCATTGCACAACTTATTTTGGGGAAAAAAAAAGGGAGTAGTCCTGCCCTGAAGCATTTACAACATCAAGTGCATTTTTTAATACACAGGATCTGATTGTTTGTATAAATTTTTTAAGATTGAATTTCAAGCTTATTTCCTCAAAACTGGTTAGGAATTTTCTATCATACTTTATTTATTCACTCTCTCTAAAGGGCACTTACATGTGTAAATAGAGACAAAAGGGATGTAAACATTAAATTAAATGTTGGTAAATGATCAATCCTGCACGTATCTGTCACTGACTAGCTTTTGTTTGTAATTATGTCTGCATGTGCCTTTTCTTATTGATTTAAAGAAAATACATCTTCCATGAAATTATGAAAATGGTGAGATCTTACGATCAGGTTTTCACATTTTCATTTAAAACCTTGGAAAAAGAAAAGAGAAGTTATATTTCTGAAAATGCGAATAAGCTTTGTTTGAGATGGATCAAACTGCATGACTTTTAACTTTTATTTCATTAGAGTTGAATCTGATATAAACTTTGAGGTAAGAATCATAATGTCTGCAGTGGTAGCTAATAAGCACAGAAATATTAAGTATACTATAGAACCAGATCTATGCTTCTTTATTTCCTTTTCATATTTTTATCTACCTGTAATAAAGGGTAGCGTGTAATTCATAAAAAGTTCTCATTATTATAGCCAGAAGTATATTGCTGCTTAGAAGACTAGTGGATACTTCCCTGAAATAAAATATGAGCCCTATTCATTCTATATCACCACGTAGACCTGAAATTGTTAGCAGAAGACTTATTTAGTATTGATATATTATTCTTACTCAGTCCCAAACAACAAAAATGACCCGTGGAAAAAGGAGCTCTTGAGAAACGATTTCATTCTGTAAATTAGTTTAAATTAGCATCACTCTGGAGCTCCTAAAGTTAAAGGATCAGACTCAGAATATATCTCACAATGCAACCAATGAACCCCTGTTTCTGGAGTTCAAGTGCCTGAAAGCTTAGGTTCAAAATGGAAAAAACAATAAAAGTTATTTATGTATACTCTTGAGGTCTAATTAGGCTCAGTATTTCACATGCACGTGTATATTTACAGGCCGGATATTGTAATGTTTATGGAAATTGACACTTAACTTTGAATTGCTTCTATTTGCATATGCAAATTAGCAAAGCAATTCAGTGCAAATGGATTTTAGAGACCTGTCAACAGTTGTTTATGGAGAAAGGCAAGAAAACCTGGAAACAAATCTTTGAGAATTAATGGCTTTGTTTGGCTGAGAGCTTTTGAAATGTTCACAACCTGGGAATGTTTCAGGTTCCCACCATGTAACAGCTGTAAATGCAGGCCAAGACCGAGATTTAATTGTGCCCCGTGAACTGCTTTCAGGGACAGCAGGCACCTGTAAAACCAAGCCATTTCCACTGGATATGTGTCCTTTCAAAAATAAGCTACAGTCCTCTGCTGTCAGCACTGTTGGTGCCCTACACAAAGCACACAAGCACCGAACAGAGGGGTCCCTGTGACAAATTAGTGCCTAAGAGGATGAGCAGGAGGCTGGGTTTAGAGGGGCACAGTGTGCGGTAGTAAGATATTAAATGTTTTTAGGCTCCTAGCAGAGGAGTGGGTTTCATCCAGCCAATTGCTTATGTTTGCTTCTGGGCAAGCAATCTCACGTGCATGTGTTTCATGAACTGCGGTACCGTAGCATAAATCAATGTGTGAGAGAGCTGCTGTGGGTACTGTTCAGTCTCTGTTCTCTTCCTCAGAGAAGTTAATGAGAATAAGCTGTTCTAATTTGTGTCAGTATATTCCACTGTTATTGTTCTCTTTATAACAAAAGAAGAACAAAAGGCATAGAAGAGTCAGAAATGATGAAGTGCATAAATTTGAGGGATGCTACAAAGAGATCATTTCATAACAGAGCCATCAAAATCTTCTAATTGAGATTGTTATAAATATATCAAGATCAGACACTCAAGACAAAATAGTGCATATTTTCTTGTCAGTATCTCAGGTGTGTGCAAAACATAGGATTTCAGGAGTAAGAGCAGGGATACATTGACACAGCACTTTAAGTTACCTTTAGAGATGCTACAGTGGATTCTAAAATCTGCTTTGGGGAGGAGGGACTCTCCATGCACTGAGAAACCCGGCTATCACATCTTTGAGTGGAGAGACCCTTGCTTTTGTATGTCATGGTCCTCTTACTCTTTCCTACAAGGACGCTCTGTCAAATAGCTTTCTGTATCAGTTAACAGTTGTCAAGGGTATGAAGAATGAGTCTGTCCGTGGTTCTGTAGGACCCCCACAGTTTTGTTGTTATGTGTTATACAGTGTGCCTGGTGCATGCCTGTTAGCCCTTGGCACTAATTTTTAGGGCACGGAACTCTAGCATGAGCCCTTTTGTGACCTGTGGAAAAGCAAGTGGGAAAAAGTGGGAATTTACAGCCCTTTTTTCACCTGTCTGGCATGTGCACATAAGGGTCAGAAAGTCTTTGGCACTTTATACTTGAAAGAATTTGCTTTTTTTTTCCCCTTTCCCCCCGTGTTTCAGTCTGACATGGTACAAGGATGACTCTGCCAATACTTTCTTTGGCCAGTGGTACTTAGAGTGTAAAGAGGGCAATACCAGTTGGAAAACCAAAGCCTAGCACTAATAGCCAGAAATGTTGCTCCATTGAGTAGCCTTGCTTTTTGAAATCAGAAAAATGCACAGTTGTGTGTTTTATACTGCTGCAAACTGTGGTGATTAGTGCTACAGAGAGCTCAGTGAAAAGACAGAAGATGCATTACTGCCTAATGCTTCCTAGCTGGGATTCAGGCTGGATTTATATAGCATGTGGAAAGTTACTTCTACTTATAATGAGGCCTGCTGAAGTTAAATGAAACACCAAGCAACTGTATTGTCTGAATTAATCTAAATCAGATTCCAAAGAGCTCAGTATACCTTAAAGATTAATTCTGTTATCCACTGTGCTGGAAAATGTAGAGGTGCTTTATTTCATTTTTTTTCTTTTGTATCTGTTACCAGACACACACACGCACCTGAATGAGCAAGCATGCCTACACACACAGAGGAACCCAGATATGTACACATGTTTAGGCACACATGTTTGTTTCTCTGTGTGTAGCATCACTTGCCTGCACAAAGTGTATTAACATCCAGATCAACACTCGATATTTAGTCAAACTGATAGTTATGAGAGGAGACACTGAGCTCAGTTTAACATTAGTGTTCAGTTTTGAGCCCACCTTTCTTGCTTTAAAGTATTTGCCAAAATAAAATTTTGTGTTCAGTAAATGTATCTACATTCACAAAAACATGGTTTTGGGAAATGGGTGCTGATCAGGGATTTAACTTCGTTGATGGTAGAGCAGTTTTGGAGAGACAGGTGACAGCACAACCACTAGTGACCTTCATCTGCAGAGATTAGCAGCCAATCCAGTACTTTAGGACCTTATCTCTGAGTGAACAAGTAATGATAGTACTGACAGTAAGAAAAATTAACAACTTCAATTTTTTGTGTCAAAAATAATTCCAGCCATATTTATGGAGGCTCAGTGTTTCTGTACAAAATGTACTACGATGCTGCTGAGATGTCTAAAATGTCTGTGTGAAGGCAGGCTGTGTGATACTCTCAGGTAAATCTTCCTTGAGGTCTTATATCCATTACAGCTGAGTGGAGCCTTTCCCCACCCTATTGAATCTGTTGGGGAGCATTTTATTACCATGACAGTTTGTAGATTATGTTTCCACTATATTTTTTTCTAACATCAGTTTTGTCCAAATTTATCTCCTTTTTATTTTTCCCTGAAGAGAGGAGGAGGGTGTATAGGAACCAATAAAACAGTTTGTGTTAGAAGTGCCAAACTTACTGGGGATACTTAACTGCTCAGAAAAGAGAGAACATTTATCCTCCTTATTCTTCCTCTTGCAACCTGAGAATTGACATGAGTTCACTGAGTTCTGCCCTTTCTCACCTGCTCCTTTCCCACAGGCACCTGGAATGTGATGGGGGAATCTTTACAGAGCTCCACGGGCTTCAGCCCGTTCTCCCGCCTCTACATCTGCTAAATGGATTGTGGTTTGTTGGAAAATGTGATATAACCTAAAAATTGAATTTGTGCTACTGTGCATAGAACTTTTTTTTTCAGGACTTGACCATGTTCCTTAGGGTGGAGGAAGGTAACTCTTTTTCTTATTTGCCTGGTCTTGATATTAGCCCCATGAGTCAGCTTGCCATGTCTCAACTAGGACTTCTTTACAGCCTGCGGGTGAAAATATCACTTCTCATGTGCAAAGCAGTTGCAAGGCTAAATTCATTCAGCTGAGTATAGGCAGCGTTGGAGGGGCATATCTGGGGCCTTAAGGTGTGAATTTGAGTTGGCAGCTTTTTCATTGCTCCAGATGCTCTTTCCCGTCTCCAGGAGGTGCTGTGTAATTTGAAATAGGACTCTTGCCTTAAAAGCAGCAGAGTGAAGTGGGAAAAAAATCATTATTGATATGTAGTAGGAGGGGCAATCTAAAATTTCTTTCATTTTGATTTTTTCCGTTCCTGAATAAGGAATATGGAAGAACTGAATTCATCCTGTTATGTTGATCTGCATGAAAAGAAATGTAAATGAGATCCAGATGTGTTTTCTCCTCTAATAGTTTCATTCACTATGCTTTAGATATGAGAAAATGAAATGTATTCTGTAACAGGTTGGAGGAGAATAGAGCAAAATCATAATTTTATAATATTCCCTGGGAATTCATAGAGGCCTAACAAATTAACTAGGAAACTCTGATGTCTAATGAACTCTGCATGGGGAAATATTTAATTTTGTACTGACTGCCATAAGGCAACTGCATGGTGGGTTATTTAATCATCAGCTGTAGAAATAAAATAGCAGTAGAAAATGGGCCTGTCCCCAGCATTGTAGAGAAAGGTTTAACTGAGCTCCCCCTTGCCTTTATTGGAGAGGTTGTAGGGCCGTCTTCTAGAAAGGCCAAAACAGCAGGCAAACACCTGTCTGGACACGCTTAACACAAGAGCCTTCAGGTAACATGGAGGGAAAAAATGGTGAAACATCTAAAGATGCAGCCTTGATCTGTTGGAAACCACTGACTGCAGCTTTTAAGTTGTTTTGCATAACACAGTGGTGCAGCTGATTGCGTGAAAAGAGTGCAGTGAATTTTTTGCTTGTTCGATGTATTTTAAGTATAATTCGCAGTCAGTATAAACCGAGGTCATGGCCTGTCCTGCAGCTGTAGAGAAATATGTAAATATAGGGGGCACTTTCTTACATACACACAGTGCTAAATGTTTGTTCTGTTCAGAATGGGGTTCTTAGTCTCCTCAATTTGCTTGCATTCCTTTAATGACCTGTGCTGTAGAGGGGAGCACACTCTGAAGCAAATCAGTCTGACCAGGTCCCTATCGGGCAGCAGAGACCTCCTACATTAGTTTATGGCATCAACCTTCCTCTCATTTAGACCATATTTGGGCTTTTAGTGCATGCATTCCTGAATGGTGTTCCCTAATATCTGAACGTTTTCTAGGCCTCTTTACAGCAAATTTTCCTAGGAGGCAAAATAAACAGCCAAAGTTGTGCCTTAGAAGGTAAAGATCATGTTGGCAATGCAATGCTTATGTGAGAAGGCCTGGGGAAATGAAGGGTTTAATTGTGACAATCATATAAGTGGCCAGTCTTCGCGAACGAAGATCTGGGAAAGGTGTTTTTTACCTTTCAAGCCTGCGCAATGGATTTTTTTAGGTGAGACACAGCCTGCGCTGAACTGAGCCCACCCTTTAA
>JAWWLV010000183.1:30645470-30660151 GCA_035041135.1 Platyrinchus mystaceus
GTGACCTTCTCTTAGATGGATGGCCTTAGGGGCTGACGAGCTCCATCTGCCCGGGGGACCCTGAAGCAGGATTGGGATTCGAACCTGCGGCCCTGGTGCTGAGAGACCAGCATCTTAACCGCTAGGCCACCAGGGGTCCCCGACAATCATATAAGCCACTGGCTTAATACACCACAGTGCCTCTTTCTTTTGTGGCAATTTTCTCATAGGTGTCAGTCCCTCACAGAGCCCTGTAACAGGGATCCCCTCCTGCCCAGGCACTGCCCTGGAGCAGCCAGTCTCTTCTCCCAGGCAGAAAATTACCCTTCTGTAAGTCCAAGCATCTTCTGGACACTCTGTGATAGAAGAGAATGACAAAATATGACTTGTCATCCCTCTTGCTTCTCCCAGGTCTCATCAGCCACAAAGCTGGGTTTCAGCTCCTCATATTTCTCTTTGTCCCAGCACTTTTCCTGTGGGTTTAGTTTGTACTGAGCAATTTTGTTTATTTTGAACCAAGAAACCAGATTTAAACCCTATTTTGCGTCAGACCTAGACTCAGTCTTGCAAAAGTTTTGTTCTGGCTAATAAAATTGATTACATTTTGAAGGAAAAGTAGAATCAGAATATTCTGAGTGGGAAGACACCCACAAGGATCATTGAGTTCAGCTCCTGACCTTGTGGAGGACAACCCCAAGACCAGTTGTGTAACCTCAAACTGTGAGGCCTACTACAAGATACACATATAAACCCATATTCATGCTCCTTCTTTATAGGGGTGAGCTTATGATTTTTATCTCTGATCTCTTAGGTGACCACACCATCTCTCCTGAGACAAATAAAATGAAGAAAAGTCTGAAAAAAAAATTATTACAGAGTAGGAGGGAAAAATGCTGAAACATTAACATATTTTGAAAAATAGGATTTTTTTTCAGGTATTTTGTCCGTTAAAATATCTTGGCATGCAATAAATGCTATACAGCACAGTTATACTCTCATTTGGAGCACTCTTGCAGTACATTGGATTTTTGGTAATGTGTTTATTCACTCTATCCTCATTATAGAAATAATCAACAAAATAGATCTGTGATCTTTCAAATCCCTGCAGAAGTCAGTCATCTCTCCAAACATATGGTCTGTTTACCTTCCCAAAAGCAAAATGTATTCATAACATCAAAACCCAAAGAACCTTCTCTGTTCCAGTGCAGCAGACCTGGAAATTCATTGAGGTTTTGCTGTGCGTTTTGATCCCCAACTGGTGCTTGAGAGCAGAAGGCCAGAGCTCTAACCAGGATACATTGGGCTGTCGAGCCACCATGCTACAGTGGTTCTGACATTATTTTTTAATGAGAGAAAAAAATAACTGACCTTGTAGGGACTTGCACCAGAAACCTCTGGCTCCTTGCCAGCCAGAAGAGCACTTTAGGAGCAAGTGTGCCACTTAGTGAACAAGACTGATTTTTTTCTCCTCCACTCTTACAGAGTCACCAGTGACTACTTGTTCCCCAGGGATTTCTGTTTTTACTATGTGCAGTTCTGTCCTTGGTGGAAACATTCTGCACCTATGGTAGGAAAACTGATACTGAAGGACTTGAAAACAATTGTCCTTCTCCACCCAAATAAATATTTTATAAATGTTATTCATCCCAGAAGCGTCTGTTGCTATCAGCATAGTTTCTGACACTGCAAATACAGTGCTAGCAGTCTGACACAACGTGAGGGGAAGGGGCAATATGTCATAACTTGGCTCAGCAAATCGCCCATTGTACTAAGAATTATTATAAGGAGAGTGAAACAACATTTAGATTGCGCATAAAAATCCTTATATACTTATAAACCTTTAAGAAAGTATGCTTGTTATTACAAATGAATCACTGCAATATTATCAGAGCCCTGACAACATTCTGTTTTATTAGGTGTGTGATAATTAAAGTGATGTTTTTTCTCCCTTTTTTTTTATGGTCCTCACCTCACCACCGTATTTGCAGGATTAGCTCTATTTGATGTGACTGCTTCTTTCTTTACATGAGCGGTAGGGGAGTGGTCATAGACAATCTGTACTGCAAGTGGTTGATGATAAGGTTTTCATCTCTCAACCAGCTATTTAGTTTTTTGTTTAGCCAGTTCTTTCAATCTAAATAATGTGGGCTGCAAGTGAAATTGCACATATTTCCAATGCCCAAATAATCAGGCGATTCTGACACTAGAAATTCACTAAGTAAGGCTGCTGTTTCAATATTTTGTGTAAGGCAATGACAAATGAAAGCACTGAGCACTGCTGTTATTTGAAAATAAGTTCAGTACTTATTATAATCTTGCAGAGTTTATAAAGTTACTGTGTTATTAACCTTTCAATACAGATTGCTTTTCTAAAAATACTTGAAAATTGCTTGAAAGCCCATTCTCTTTTTCTTTCTTTGGCTAAATTAACCTCGATGTGTAATACAGATCCTAGTAAACTTCTAGAAAGCGTAATTTCTCCCAGTTTTTATATGCTTTTTTCCCATAGTACTAATAAAAAGAACTAAAATTGTCAAGTGTTTATTTTAATTTTTTTGAATCCCACATGTGCATATACTCCATGAAACTCTACCCACGGTACTGACAATCAACCTGACAACATAATCAGTCAAATTTTACTCAGTGACTGTTTCTTAGGTAACAAAACAATCTCAGAAATGAATTATCAGTGTGTGGCGCTTCCTTTATTTCTCAGTGAAGTCTGAGAATGTTATGATGGTGCAGTGCAAAGGTGAAGCATGTCTGGTGCATGGATTGGGAATGTGCTGCTTCTGGTTGGGGTGAGATTCACCCTGGAACAAGAGAATGCCTGATGAGAGTCCCTAAAATAGGACTCCATCATAAGAGACGTAGGTGATTAGACAGTTGAGGAGGTAAGGCCAGAAGGAACACATCCCTTCTGAAACTTTGCTTTTTCCCTTTGGTAGCATTAATCCCTTCCTACTCACATTCTAAAACAATTTTCTAATGTGTCTTCCTTTTTTTTTTTTTTTCCTTTGTGAGAGGTTGTTGCTGATAGAACAAACTCTCCCCAGGGAAAAGAGCTAGAGCTCTGCACACTCATGGTCACCATTGAAATCAGGCTGGAGGATGAATCGTTATCTTCGTGCTAAAGTCAGCATGAATGAGAACATCATCAGTGCCATCTTCCATAGCTGTAGTTGCTTAAAGCATGCCTGATTCTTCTGTAACTGTTTTTGTAGAGTAGGTTAATTCTTTTATAATCTCCGGGGTTTAATTTTATAATATTGCTTTTGGGTAATACACTGTGTGCAAAGTAAAATACAGGTCGGGTTTGCCAAGATACTGTTGTGGGGGTCAGACCAGCATATGTTACCTATTGCTGCTGGCCACAGCTGAGACTGCTTTTTTGCTAAATTACAGACAAGCAATAAATCTATGATTTAAACCAATTACTTATTTGCTAAAGGAATACACAAATTAATGACTGGTGAGGCACACTAGTCACTGTTCCAATGGGCAGGAGCATTTTCGGCTGTGGAGACCAGAAAGGTGAACTTTTTTAACACGAAAAAGGTGAACTTACCACAGAGATTCAATAAAATTGACTGGATAGAGCTGTAGGAGGTTGAGAAGGTGTGTTTGGACAGCAAAATTGACAACTGAGAGTGTCAGGGTATTGAAGAGAAGGACACTCCAGATGGATGGAGTGGGTGGGAGATGGGCTGGGTAACTGGGTTAAGGACTTGGATGCAGTAGCTTGATTCACCCTCCTCTTACTGCCTTACTCCTGTGCTGGCATGGGCCCTACTGACTGCAGAAGAAAGTGGACTTGGAGGAGGTGTGACAGACACCTCCTTTCTCTGTAGCAATCTACAAAAAAATAATTGTCCCCTTCAAAAAGTTTTGCCAATGCCATGTTGCCATATAGTAAAAAAAAGAAGTATATGCAGACAAGTGCACAAAAGAAATCACTCTGGAAAGAAAATGTTACTGACTGGAATTAAATATCCAGGTATTGCTGAGATTTTATAGCTGCAGTTTTTTCTGTTTTCATTGCAAGAGGCTCTAACTTTTTCTTAGCTCTATATCCGTAGCTGACCACAGGAATTCTGCTGCTTTTTATTCAATCAAAACTGGTTTTTTTAGTGGGGGCGGGGTGTGTGTGTATTTTTCCCCAGCTGGTCTTCCTGACCTTTCTTTTTATTTTCCTTTTTGATGGTTATATTTGTAAATAAGTTCAGTTTGCCCTGGACTGAGGTGTGAGCATTCAGCTTGACTGATACCCAAATTGGAGCACTCACAGCAAAAAATATAAAGGCGCTATAAACATTTTAAATTGCTTTTGACTCTGAAAAGTGTTTTGAAATTATTCCACTGCCTCAAACCTTTTATGTGTACTTTATTCTGAACTTTTTAGAGGGGGCATTGGACTGTAACATACAGTGTCTTCTGTGACACTATAAACTCCTTAGTTTTAGTTTTCAAATAGTAATGAAAGTCATATAGGAATTTATTTTATAGATAGATAGATCAAAGAGTTTTAAAGCAAGGAAAAGGGATAGCTTCTATCACTTTATCAATGTAATATCCTGACAGGAGAGCAACATTTTGGTCCAGAAATATTGCAAAATCATTCCCTGCAAGAAATTGGTGATACTAGTGAAAGAACACACTCTTCTGTTCCTGAATCCCAGAGAATTCAACACTGACAGTTGCCTTTCATTCTCTACGAATTTTTAAATTATTAATAGAGGACCCAAAATTATGCAAAGGCAAAAAAATATTGCTGCTAGTTTGATTTAAATTCATTTATTATCAGTCCAGCAGAAATCCTTTAAAAATAGCTTTTCATAGCTTCCCAAAGTTTATAACATTGCTTTGTTACCTGAAAAAGCTCGTGGACAAGGTGGCCAGAAAAATTCTGACTTTGAAGCACAAGCACTCTTTCAGGAAAATGAGGGGACCCAATCACTGTAATGAGGAATAAAGAAAGAAAAAGAGAAAAAAGAAATGTGTGCGTGTAATTCACCATCACAGACAGCTCAATAAATCTCCAGTTTACCATTGCTGCTGCTGTGAGTAGAACTGACAGCAGAAGGGCTTTGTGCAAGTGAGAGACACTTCATGAAGTGTGTGTGCAAGAGGGAGGCAAATCGGAATTTAAACTGAAACCCATTTGGGACATTTTTGTCAGACCATTTCCCTCTCTAACTGGCACAGAAACAAGCAGGATAAATACTACGTAGAGGCTAATTAAGCCGTGTTCTCCCAGGGAAAGCAGTTTCATACCATGTACCAGGTGGTTAGGACAGTTATAAACTTGAAAGAGCAGAAGAACAAAATGTAATGTTAAGCAGAGAAAACAGTGCAAAATGTTTTGCATGTTTGTATATTAAGTGCAGGGATCTGTACAAGGATGTGCTGTGCTGTTTTAGAATGATTTGGCTCTTGCATGTTTTGTTGCTATGGTGCACCTTGGCTGCTATCTTGGCTTAAATAGACTCTCTACTACTTTTCTCATGTGAAAAGAATGTGTGCTTCTCACTCTGGACCTTATTTACTCATCTTTTTTAGTTTTATCCTCTATTTTGTGGTAATTAAGGTCGAGACTTGAGATAAGAGGGAGAAGAAATGATGAGAAGACTGGAAAAAATTGTTGTAATGTGAGGAGCAGGATCCTGCCAAAATATGTGGCTACAACAAAAATCCACCATGCCTCATTGGACATGCTTTGTATTTTAAATATGTACGTGTTTTGTCACTGCCACAGGAGATACTTTATAGTAGGAGACCATCTCCAAGGAATCTTGGAGAGAGGTCTTGGTTTATTCACAGCTAGTCCTGAAGCACTATAAAGAAAAATCCATTTCCTGACAGAGTTGGAAAAAGCATGAGATAGGAAAACATAAGAGAAGATGTCTAAAAAATGTTTATATATATAAATTATAACAAAAGGAAAAAAATACACCAAAACATCTCAGAAACCTATGAAGCAGCTTCTGAGTGAGAAAGCATGGTTGGCTCTGTGGTGCTCTGTTCACCTTCACACTGGGATGAAAAAAGCCTTGACTTGCTTAGTGAGAGGATATATTTATAACTTAAACCAGAACCTGCCTATGGATTTGGAGATCTGTTGCTCTTCCTGTCATTATAAAGCACGATTCCACCTGTTGTAAGTGTACAAGTAAATGGCACTTTACTCCAAAAGCTGATGTTTACCTCAAAGGTTTCCTTTTTTTGTGGTACTTTTCAAAATCTAATAAGATAATGAACGGTCTAACACTAGTCCATAAAAGTCTGAATTCAAACTGCTTGGAATTGCAGTGGGAATGAACCTACCATGCTCTGCTTGCAGTCTTCTGGTGTAGCTGGTAAAGATTGAAATGCTGTCTTTGCTTGAAAATTCTGTATTATCCTAGCACAAGTATACAAATTCTGAGTAAATCAGGGCAGATTTCCCACAGCTCCCATTTAAAACAAAAATAAAATATGTTGTGCAATTCTTTGACATAAAAATCAAATGTAATGCTTCAGAAAAATTATAAGGCAAAAATGTTCTATGTCAAAGTGAAGCAGTTAATTTGGGAAGAAACAGCACTTAAAATATATAGCCTTCCTTTTTGTTGTCCTAATTGGATGGTTTTATAATGACAGATGAAAGCCACTGTGAAAGTAACACACAAATGGTGTTTTATAACCTGCTTAGTATTTCAGCAAAAGATTTTCTTTGTGCCAACCAATGAATCATAGACTGCTGCACACAGAGAGTAGCAATAACTTCTTTTTAAGATGCGTTGACATTCTCGTTGTTACTACTTTTAAATTAATATGGGGTACTGGAAGACATTTCAGGTGTTACTGAACATTACTGCTTGTGCTAATTGTTTATGTTCTCTTTACGAGTTGAGCAAGGGCTTGTTAGAAGGAAAGGCTGCAACAAATGAATGGTGAATGAATGTGCAACACAACAATGCATTTGAATAAAGCCAGATCATAATAATTAAATATGAGGAAAAAGTCTGTAATTTGTATTCGTGTTTGAACGCTTAAAAATAGTGGGAAAAATTGGCCTGGTCTGAAATGAAATATTCTTTGCTTAGACCTTTTTTTCTAAAATAGTTGTAGCTAAATGTAGTCTCAAAACACTATTTCAAAACAAAAAACCAGCAAATTTCCATGTATAAAAGAAAGTTAATTTTGAATATTTTGAGTTCCCTTATCCTTTTTTTTTCCCCTCCACTAAAACTCTGCCAAGTTTAAGCTGCTTTCATGGAGTGCTAGACATCCTTTATATTTTAAGCAAAGGAGTTATCTTAAAGATTTTCATCCAGCTAATAATACAAATGAACAGAACAGACCATTTGCTTTCAAGCTTCTCCACTGTAGGAATTACATTTCTGATTAAGTTTCTAACTATACAGTAAAGAGCTTTGGATTGTGGATTTTGTGGAGTTCTATCCCCTACATGTCCTATCCCTTGAATTCAGAGGAATGAGAAATTCATCCTTTTTTTGGTGATAGATTATATGGATTAGCAAACAAAGTTTTTTGTAGTACCAGGCTGCTCTGAAGTGGCCTGAAATGTAGACTGTAGTGGCTTTCTGGGAGGTATCACACACAAGTCCCTCTCTAGCTCTGTAGCTCTGTATTGGTGACCTCAACTTTGCCCTCTTTCCTTGGCTCTGAGACCAAGCAACTGTGAAAAAATTTCAGTCCCACACTGTATCATTGCAATGTAAAATATTACACTATTGTCTGGTTAGCAAGTGGAAGGGTGAAGGTTCCTCTGGATAATATTTGCTACCAAAGTGTCTCTCTGAAGCTAAGGATGGGACAGGCACACATCCCTTAAACCTGTAACTTTCACACACGTTGCTTACAACTGTTTTGGACATTTTATTCTAGTTACATAAGAGAAAAATCCTGGCAGGTATCGCCAGTTTAAAGCCTGCTTTCCACCAGTCTAGCATAAGAAAGAGGCTGGAAGACATCCAAAAATCTGAACATTTGTTTCCATAGAAGGCTTGTAATATCCAGATGCTTTTGACTCTGAATGTAATGGCATATTTGTATTTGAAAAAAAAAAATCAATAACGTTTATTAACTCAAAAGAGAGATCTACTGCAACCAGTTCTGTCACTTTTAAGGACATCTTATGTAATTCTTCGTGACACAGAAATCAGGCTATAGAAACCAACCTACATGTTCCTGCAAAACAAGATTCAGCATTGTAAAACTCACTGGAGCAGCTCAAGGAGAGGTACAATGATAGAGAACAGAGGAGAGCTGTGAGAAACAACCTACTACTAATCAGCCTAGAAGGCCAATAAGATCTGATAGGTTTCTGCAATAAAACTACCCTAAAATTCCCAGTGGATTTTCATACAATAGAAATCGAAAGGGCACATTAGTCATATAGCAAGAGAGATACCGAGGGAAAACGTCCTCATCCCATACTTTAAACAGCCTGCTGATTCAGATAAAATAGCCATCATGCAAGGTTCATAAAGAATAAAACTTTTCACTCTTCTTTGAGGGCCAGTCCAAGGTCTGTGCAGCATTTAAGTCATATTATTATGAGGCCATAAACAGGGCACTAGTTGTAAATTATTTCTTACTGCTTTTACTACCATAATGCATAATGATCTATCATCCACGTTTATAAAATGCTTGTACTGGAATAGGCAGACCTTGGTTCCCTTTTGGAATATTCCTGCTGACTTCAGTCATGTCTACAGTTGTAGCAAAGATTCAATTTGCTTTTCACTCCACTTTCTGCACTTTGTTATGTTACCTGGAACCTCTGATCATAAAGAGGGAAAGATACAGTAGGAATGGATGGAGTTGTTTCTCCCCACAGCTCTTTTTACTGTATTCTGAAAAGCAAACATTGGATAGTGGCACCAGCAGAGTCCTCCTAATGTAGTGCCTTTGAGCTGGAGCATGCAGCTACCTGAGGATGTTCATTAGAAATCTTTGGGAAGCTCAGACTGGGTGGCCACTTAAACTCAAGATGAGCTGATGAATTGTTCCATTCCAAAAAGCAAAGTCTGTAACTCCTCTTCCACCTGAGCACCTTCCCCCATGTATCTGTAAAGGCTCTTCTCCCAAACACAAGGCACTGCAGGAGAGCTGTCATTAAGGCTCATCCTGTCCCTTTCCTGGGAAGTGGCAGGGCAGGATTCAGCAGAGATGCACATTTCTAGTACTTTGGCCTGAGACTATAATTTCTTTTCCTTATGTAATACAATAATGTAACTGTATAGAAAATACAATAGTATAGCAATGTGAAATTATACCATGGGTACTCAAGCTTTTGTTAGATGCATGTAGAATATTTTTTGTTCTTCAAAGAAAGAATTTAATACTGTGTTAATCATTCTGAGCAAGTTTTGTGATTACCTGAATCTAGTCTTAATCTGAAATTCAAAACTTCTAGGATCTGCTAGGATTATTGGTGTGAGACTGCACAAAATCTTTTCTTTCATTTTACATGGGAAGTACCAAAACTTATGTAAGGACTGTTCTTCTGTTGAAAAGTTTAACTCTGTAGAACTAAGAAGAGTGTGACATATCTAAGTATAATTGCTGTCCTCAGTCTTCCAAAAGAGAGTAGTGTCTTTTTACATTAAATTACATTTAATATAAAAATAAGATTGATTATTTATCCTGCTGAAATTAGTGATTTTTTTCAGTGCTCTTATCAATGTTCTCTATTTTGTTCAGATGATTATGAACTGGCACAAAAAATGGGATTGTGTCTCTATGTCTGTTAATAGTAAATTATACTCAATAATTTTTTTATTGGATGTGGGTCTGTAATTACTAAAGGTAGTGGTGAATCACGGTGCTTACTTAGAAATGTTGCCTTTTTTCCTAAATACAAGCAATTAAAGTCTCTGTCTCCACCAGGCAACTTTGACTTCCAAGACAATATAGGCAAACTCTCTGTGTAAATGTTTAATTGCTATTTTATTTATAAATTCTATTTAAGGAGCCTAAGGACATTTATTAAGAAGAATTTCTAGCAACTGCTAAACATTCTTTAACAGCTAATGAATGATAAACAATGTGTGGCACTTACCTAGTAACTTCCCAACCACCAAAATTCCATTTACCATCTGCAACGTTACCATGTCTGTGCCTCATGAAAACAGTTTCTTCACTGAGCAGTGAAGAATTAACAGCAAAAGCATCTCCAGAGCTGTTTTCTCCACTGGAGTCCGGGATGCCTGGAAAAAAGTAGATGAGCTTTCAGGCACACCAGACTCTTCTGAAACAGTAGCAGCAAACTTCAAAGCTAAATGGAAGTTGAGAACAAATTGCTTGTGAGTTTAAGTGGATATGTTAGTCAGTCAGAGAGGAAAAAAAAAGGTGCTGTTAACTGAATAATTAAGTGAAGGGAAGGAGGGTGAAGTTACAGAGAAAGCAATTGTTTGTACAGGAGAGAAAACAGGTAAGTTATCTCCTAAGGAACATTGAAGGCACTGTGGGGAAAGGATCAAGATAGGAGAGATTATAAATTTCCATAAGAATAGTATTGCTTCTAAGTCCATGATTTTGGTATCCAACAGAAGCTGAAAAATTCTTGTATATCTGACAGCCTGTCTATTCTTTAGGTGCATTTGTTGATCTAAGAGAAGATATTCCCTCGCCTTGCAGACTTTGACTCGATCCTGTCCTGAGGCTGTGATGGCTGCAAGGGCGTTATCAATAAGATTAGACTCATCGTTCTGCCTGGAGGGTAAGTTGCCGTGTTTTGTGCCTCTCCCAAGACAGTGACTGTTGGCAGCTCCAACTCATGGCCTGTTAACTTTGGTGCTGTGTGTTTCCTCATTGGAACCTGCTGGAATCAGAGGATTGCAAATCCCAAGGAGGATGTGTGTGCCCTTTTTGACTGAGGTGTCGAGTATCAGTGTGATGCTAAGGCAGGGGGTGGTTGTTCCTCAGGACTGGGCACAGAGAGACAGACAGACGTACTGACAGGCTCTCCTGCAGGCCTGTTTATTAGCCACTAAAAAACCACACCAAAAATCCCCACCAAAAATCCCCAAAACACTGACTTTGATGAATATTTTCATCCCAGGGAAGACCTTGGACTCTTTCATAAATACTTTTCCTTCTTGTTCCATATTGCGTAGAAAATTGGAAATGTATGTTTTTCAATCAGCCCTTCACAACATGTCGTTAATTGCTTGAAGTAAAGTAACATTTTCTTTTGTAGAGTGAAGAAGGCAAATGTCACTTAGCCCCAGGATGCTTGTGCTAAGTGCAAGATGGAGGGCAGAAATGTGATCTCTGCTGCCAGCAGCTCACAGCAAAGTGTTATATTTTCAAAAGCTGTATCTTGCTGGTGTAGACATTATGAGAATATCATTACATATGTGTGAGACCAGACAGATAGAAGATAAGGCTGTCCTAGCTGTACCCATGTCTTAGCTTAAAAATAAAAGTACTGTATTGATCTGCTCTCACAGGAAAAATGTACATTGTTTTTGAAGTATTCCTAGTGAATATGCTATAAATCTCATTCTTCTGTTCTTTCTGTCTGCCCTTAGGCAGAGACAGAAATCAATGGTTTTCATCATTCCAATGTTGTATAATTTCATAATTCATGATGTATGATTTATTCAAATACACACATAACTTTTGTTTATCAACTTGAATGCAAGCAAAACTAATAATTTCTATCACTTTTATCTTCATTTTAAACTGGTTGAGCCAAACATAGAAAGCCATTTAGAAATACCGCAGGTGTTCTTAGTCTGTTGAATTCTGTGTTGGATGTAGCAAGTTGTAAATTAGCTGTCCTGATCTGTCCAGGCCTGTTTTACCAGTCCCTCTTGACCCAAAATCCTCATACTTATGGAGTGTTCAGTTCACTAAAGAGTTTTGTCCAAATGAAGGTGACATGTGCTTGTCTGAGCAAATCCTTTTACTACTCTAGGGCAACATGTTAAATAGCCTCGTGTTTCAATACTGTTCAGTGCTCTGTAGACTACTACGTGATTTATAACTAATATTTTTAATGTAATCTTACCTAATGCTGATTTGCATGTTCTGGGCTGTCTTCAGCTAATATGTAATTAATTCTCCCTATGTAACTAATTCTTACTACCTCTAGAGAAAGCGGGCAACAGTGGTGAAAAATAGGGAGAACACACACAGGAAGACACCAAAACAGCCTTAGGATTCAGTGCTAGGTCTCTGGGGTGTTGGTGGCCTGTGCTACATGTGGAATTAGGTCAGCAAAAGAGGCAGGAAGGTTTTCAGTTTTGGGTTTTTTGGGGCTTGTTTTTCAGGACCCGATTTGTCATTGAATGAATTCAGAACATTTTTGCGTCTCAGAATAGCTACAGCACTTGAACCCTGAGCATTTTAAATTTGGTCTTGCCATGGATCTTGCAGCTGACATATTTGTATTTGGTCCCATGGAACAACCTCAGTGTGAGCAATATAGTACTGTAGCCAACAGGTTTGGGTTTGGGGGTTTGTCCACCTTGCCTCTGAAATGCAGAGGACTCTACTGTCTAACAGAATCTTTCTGGGTCATTGTTGTATTTGTCTGTTCTTTAGTTTGCAAGTTGAAAAGTCTCATTTTCAGTAGTAGGTGAAAGAAAAGCATATTTGGATGTGCTTACTCTTCACTCTCATAGAACATCCTTGTAGAATCTGTTTTCCTTCCAGCATCAGCAGTATCTTGCTATATATCATATACATGTGCTTCAAACTTCTGTGAATGTAATTGATAAAGCAATTTTTATCTAGTAATTACAATATCCATTACTGGTTTACTGTAGTATATTTACTTTAAACATCTGTCATAGACACAGAAAAGCAAATGTCTTTGCTAATTTAGTCACAATTTATTTTTTTATACATTTTACTTCATCTGTTAATTGCTGGTAGTTCTTCCAATTTTGGATGCAAACAAAATTAAAAATATTGCTTCAGATCACTACTGTCATAATGTTAATTAAAAAGACTGACATGGCTGTTTAACACTGTCAAAGGTGAGGCAAACTATATTCCTCAAATAGAAAATAAGATTGCTGCTATTGGGGCCCATGGCGTGCCAAGGCATGGAGCCAGGCATCAGGTAGATCCTTGGGAGCCTCTCTCCTCATGGGCTGCGTCCACAAAGGCACAGGGAGGGCAGGGAGTGGGAAGGGTCGGGGAGAAACCAGGGTGTCTTTATTTGCCAGCTCTTTCTCTCCCCAGTATCCTGCTCAGCTTTGTCCATCACAGCATGTCTGCAGTTCCACCAGATGCATCAGTTCCTGTTGCAGCATCAGTTCTTTGAAATGCGATAGTGTTTCAGGTCACTGAATGAATTATAACAAAAATTATTGCCTTGTATAATACAGTTTTTGAGTGGCAGCAGTCTCCTCCAGGTTTAAAATTTAACTAAGCATTTGGTAAAATTAAATCCATTTATGAGTGAAAATAACACATCTAATGCAAACATTGTGCCCATTTTTCCACAAACATTGGAAGAGTGGGTAGAGAAAATATTTTCTCCATTTGTGTTCAAATTCTTGGCAAAATGGAAACATCAACAGAAGATATAACTGGGAATGAATTCATGCTTCCTTTGATCATCTTAAAATCAATTACATGATATCTTTCAGTGTTTAACAACCACTGCTGCTATTGAAGTGAGTAAGAGTTGTGTTTGTGTTCGTGGTACCAAGGCCGTGACAAGAACGGCAGATGAAGGCTGATTTTGTTACTTAAATGTAATACCCAAATGACAATACTCCAACCATTTAGATGTAATAATGGTCTTACTATTAAAGACATTCCAGATTAGGGGTAAAATTTGTAGCCAGTGGAACCCCATTAAATGCTTTACAGGTCTTTGGGTCTGAGCTTGGCTATACAGCACATGCAGTAGTGGAAAAGTAGAGGCATTAATTACTATCATCATGCTGCTTTTGTTCATTGCAAGTTTTCTTCTTATCTCTCCTTTCATACTTACCTTTTACAAAGGTAGTCTGCAGGGCTTCTTTCTATGTGTTGCTGGATATGGAGTAATTAAATGTGCGGTCATTGTGTGTTGACTGGGGTAGTTTCACTTGTTTGTAGATTGACAGGAGACTTTCTTTGTGCTGTGCAACTATTCATCTTCTAACACTCTGGGGAGGACTTCACCTTGAACCAGACTCTCCAAGTTTTCATAAACAAATATAACTACTTGATTTCTATAATATGACGTTGAAGTCCAAATGTAAACTGCTTATTTTCATACTCTGTTTAAAATTGGTGTATCTTTACTTGTTTTGGTTTTGGTTTGGTTTTAGTTATTTTTTTTTAGATTTTGCATCTTTCTAGTTACAAACATTAAAATGCAGTGATTTTATAGTAATAGATTTTACTTCATCTATTTTCAGTTTCAGGATATAGAAAGGTATACTAAGGAACATGTAAAACCCTTGACAAACTGGAAGTAAAATCCATGAGTTTTTTGTTTGAAAATGTTATGCCATAGTAGAATACTTGAGGGGGTTTTTTTAATAGTACAGGCTAAAATCAATATTTGTATGGCCTTTCTTTTCTCCAGTACCAAATCTATTGCTTGTTATATATGCCGTAGCTTTCATGTGTGTATGTTTATATAAATGTGCATATAAGTGGCCCGTCTTCGCGAACGAAGATCTGGGAAAGGTGTTTTTACCTTTCAAGCCTGCGCAATGGATTTTTTAGGTGAGACACAG
>JAWWLV010000183.1:30660251-30698340 GCA_035041135.1 Platyrinchus mystaceus
GAGTGACCTTCTCTTAGATGGATGGCCTTAGGGGCTGACGAGCTCCATCTACCCGGGGGATTTGAACCTGCGGCCTTAGCGCTGAGAGACCAGCATCTTAACCGCTAGGCCACCAGGGGTCCCCTAAATCAATGTGCATATACCACATAGTTAACAGCAGATCTAGAGAGATTTAGAAAGATATTTGAAGGGGACAAAAGCATTTTCTGGACAAGGGAGGTGGGTTGAGTGGATATTCACTTGGTAGAAGGTTAGGAGAGAGAATAAACTAACATCTGGTGTTGTGGTAATAAAGTTGTCGCAGGGGTGGCTCAGGATAAGGGAGAGGCAGTGAATGGAGCAGTGGGCAACAGAGCTGAGGTGACAGTGATGAGCACTTTGTTGTTTGGAGTGTGGGTGGCTCTCAGTCTCCCTGTTGGTTTGGCCCCGTGAAGGAGCCTGTCCATGTGCCCAGACCTGGGAACACCCTGCCGTGTCCTTCTTCACCCAGTGCAGCCTTGCCACACGCCCCAGCTTCTCCTGGGGCCACCTCACCACTGGAGTTTATCGTGTGCTGTGGGGACAGGAGAGACCTGCCTGTTCCTAAGTGCAGCCCCTGTACTATTAGGTAAGTCTGAGTTCTGTCATTTGATTAAATGGAGAAAGACTCATGGCTGTTCAGAAGGTGGATTAATGCACAGAAACTGAAACCAGAGCTCTTGAATTACCGTAAAACCTAAGTCTGGGCTTCGGAAGATTTGGTTTCAGCACGTGTATGTTCATGTGTTGCCTTAGGCAATTTATTTCACTGCTTGGCATCCTGTCTCCTACTTTTGTCAAATGAAAATAACACATCTTTTCATGTTTGCGTCTCATCCTTTGCTTTGTCATAATAGTCTTGGGGACTTTCTCATCCTATGTTGCAGCATAATCCCTACAGCATAATGTGATTGTCATCTTTGTGTTCAGACGGTGATAATTGTCGTGGTACTTTGGCAATAATTTCTGTCTCTGCAATGTGTTGTTTGGGTATGACTCCTGTAACTCGACCTTCCTTATAAAACTTCATAAATAAACTTTATAACAGGATTAGCTCTGTACGGCAAACATGTAATGGCTTTTTGGAAGTCTAAACAAATTAAATGTTGTGACTTTCCAAGCTGTAACATTAGCAGCTTTTTGGGGGTGTGTGTGTCTATTTAATTTTATTTTTCTTCTCTTGACTAGTTCAGTGGACATTAGTTCTTTAGTACTGTTTTCCAAAGTTAAAACACAAGGGTTTCTAATGCTAAATTAAAATTGTTTAGTAAAAGTGCCACACGTACTTCCCCATGGAAAACACCTCAGTCATCATTTTGCTGGCTAGTGTTCTTGGGGTTAGATAGCAAAGATTTAACCGTTTTAATCAAATGATGCATTTATCGAATCCGTAATACAAGCTCTATTTAAAAAAAAATACTATAAACGCACACTGTAAATATAAGCCTAAATTTAGAATGGTACATTATAAATACAGTAGATCTGTAAAAAGAAAAATAAATTCACTGTAGCTTTTTTTTCACACATAGGACGTGATTCCCACTGGGAGTCCCATTGGCCCGTGTCCTGCTTTGGACTGCCCAGTGTAAGTAGGACTTTGATGTAACTGAGTGAGTCCAGCTGAGGGTTCTCAATGTAGTCAGGGATCTGAAAGATGTGCTGCTCAAGGAGAACCCTGGTCAGCCTTTAGAACATAAGTTAAGGGAGGACACATTGCTGTCTTCAACTACCTAACAGGACAGTCTAGAGAACACAGAGACTTAATGGTAGGAAATAACAGCAATGGAGGTGGGAAACTCTGATTAGATTCAAGAAAAAATATTTTTGGTATGAGGGTGACCATGTACTGGAAGAAGCTTTCCAGAGAGGTGGTGGTGAATTGAACCCTTGAGGGTTTCAGTGCTTGCCTGGACCTATCCCTGAGCAAGCTGATCTAAGTGGCCCTGCTTGGAACATGAGGTTGACCTAAATGACCTCTGGAGGCCCTTTGAGACTCTCATTCTGTGATACACATATGAAATTATTTGAGCTCAGTGATGCAACAAACCAGTAATGTTATAAAACTTGATTGAAGCCAGAACAAAAGGAATAAATGCAGCAGGGAAGGTGTATGTTATGTACATTGTTTTAAGTAGGTCATAGAATCAGAGTTAATTACAAATCAAAGGAGAGTTTATCCCTGGATACCAGCATTTACTGAAAAGAGTAGCTGAAACATCTGGAATTCTCCCCGTGACTTCAAACATCATGTCTTTCCCATCTTGTGGAGAAAGAATGATGTATATTTGGGCACTTAGAGCCTGTATTTAAGCATACAATTTGGAAAACCTCGGTCAAAGATTGCTGTTCATTTATTAAATGAGTTTCCTGGCACTCTCATCTTTCTTCTGCAGAAAGCTGTTTCTTGAATGCAAAATGCTGTCTTCAATATAATGTGATGGTGTAGTTCTGTCAACTGAAAAATATCATAGCTCTGTATACATTCTTTAGAGTTGCACAGCTATTATATGTTCAAAGTATTCTTTTATCAACTACCCATGTAATGGTATTAGTTATCTGTACAGTGATAGATGGATGTGCAAATTTATATTGTAAGTATTCTTGTGAAATTTCATTTTGAGAAAAGTGTTTGTAGAATACTCAACATAAAAATACCGTTATTTAAAAAAGATAAATGCACAAAAGCAGCAGTCTTTGATATCAGTAAAACTGCATCCTAAATGTGCTTTGCAACAGCCAGTTTTAAATCTTTCAATATTTTTGCATTTTGTTTGAAATATAAAATATAAACTGGAAACTAAACAGATTTTATAGCCCAATTCCATTATTTAAATCACTGTGGGCTCTGATGCTGAAAGCTACAATTCTGTCTGGAATCAAATTGTAAGGATGAGTTATAATTCCCTAATGGAAACGCTGACTAATCTCAGAGTATATGGATGCTAATGGTGCCATGTAATGCATTAGCAAACATGCTACTGATAAATAGGAATTAAATATGATTGGGCAGTCTCAAGGATCAGCTCAGAAAAGATCTCAATTATAAAGTGTTGCAGAAGGAGCTAATTAGGTTTTCCTATCACCACAGGCTGAGACATGTGCAAGGCAGTCCCAGAGAAGGACTGTGAGCCTTTTGCTTTTGAGGAAACAGCCAAACAGGGTCTCCAGATGAAAGTTCAGAAATCTGTATGATGACAATATCCTCAGCCTCCAACAGTGCCAGTGTTTTGTTGGCTGAAGGCACCATTTATCTCATCCATCTGAACCACAGCCAGTCAGCAGCCAGGCTCAGGTGGGCTTTGCAGGTCTCCCTGAGGACTGGGGCAGCTGGACGGGTGTTTTTGGTTGTATCTGCAGAACTCCACCACTCTGCATGGACCTTCACAGGGGACAGATCTGTCCTCACCTCTGCTCTGCCTCTAAACAGGAAGAATCAAACTCTCCTCCCATGCACTTTCCAAAGACTTACCTATCTGTACAGTCTTGCAAGCAAAAATGCAAATAATCACTGGGCCTCTCTCTGAAAAACGCAATTATAATGACAGCTGCCATACTGCCTACACATACAAATGGCATAAGCATGGTTACTGATGCACAACAAACAGATGATGGAGCTGCAAAAAAGTGCTTCCTCACATAACATATCTCTTCATCGGATGTGTAGCCCTATGGGCAAAGCATGGTGGCTTGCCATGGGTTTAGAGTGATTGTGTTTAACTTTCCCCTTCAAGTACAGATTTAAAAAAAAACCCTTTTTTTTAAGATTATGAAATATGAGCATATTTTATACTTACATGAGTGGCTTTTGGGAAATAATCTGCTTAGAAGTGAAATGTTACTACAATTAAAATTTTGTGTTCATATATCAGATTTTTAATTATTTCTGATTTAAACATTGTTAAGTTCAGAATAAACAAAAATGGCCAATATTTATACTAAGTTAGAAAAAAAAATTGTTCCTGGAAAGAGTTATAAAATATATTGTCTTTGAAAAAAGAAAAGGAGTTTTAAACCAGGATATTTACATGGAGTGAGAGAAATCTAAAAATGCATTTTACAGCAGAGTTGGATAACACCCCAGCTGTATTCAGAACTGTACCTCACCTCAGGTCTTGCCTGTGGATGAGCTGGGTACCATCATGGTTGTGCAGGCAGCCTTGGAGCAGCCAGCTGTGGGGAACTTCTTCCAGGAGCAATGATGTTTGGTAGTCACAGCCTGCTATGGCACTGGGAAAAGCAGTTCAACTCCAAATTCAGTTATTTAACTAAGGTGCTACATGCTCTTGGCTGACTAGTATTTGAGACAGAATTCTTTCATTTTCAGATTGACTTTGATCTGTTTGTCCCAAAAAACAAGAACACTCCTATATTCTTGTCAGTGTCTGTCACTTGGTTTTACAAAACCAGCAATTTTCCCTAGTCTTTTCCAAATTCCTTAACCTTTTTTAAGCTTGTAGTTGAGGGAGAGTTTGGTAAGTCAGTAAATACCATATTGAGAGCAGATTCTTTTTGAAATTGCTATTCTACAGCAAAACTGACCCAGAAGTGACTTAGTGAAGTTAAAGCCAAGCAGATTCCCTGTTCATGTTACAATTATGTACAGGTTATGTCACTGCTGACATTTATTAGAAATTTTCATGTCTTCCTGTGTACAAGCCAGTTTCACATCTAGAAAAGAATTTCAATTTGGCTTGAAGATAAAACATTGAACTGAAAATTTTGTTGTAGTAGGTATCTTCTTGTGCTTTTTCCTTCAAGCAAATGCATAATTAACATACACCTGTGTTAGGTATAAATAATGGCAAATATCCTCACTGATCGACACGTTGCTACTGACCACATGCTAGTGGTTTTACTTCCATCTGCTCGGGATGGACATCTATTAAAATAAATCAACTTTGTGGCTTCTTTTTTCCATATAAAAATAACCTGATCTGTCTGGAAGTTCAAGTGTGTTTTTCCTACTCCTGAGCCTGTCTGTTTGCATCCTCATCTTCACAGCATAGTACACTGGTAATGGAGAAAGAAAATGGAAGAGGGGCATTTGGGAGCAGCTCTTCCTAGAGCCCAGGGATAGGTAAAACCTTGAGGCCACTCTGCAACCTCGAGAAAAAGACTGGAAGACTGTCAGTGCAGATGGGGGGATTGTGAGTTCCCTAGTTCCAAAGCCACCCTTTGTCTGGGTGCAGCCTACAATCTGCCTTGCATTTCTTTGCTTGCTTTATTCCTTATTCTCCTTATTCCTTTTTCTGTGCTTTGTCAGTTCCAGCAATAGGAGTGTAAATCTTTGTAGTATCTAAGTCTTATGTTTAGTAACAGTAGGAGTTCTAGTTTTGACTTTCCTTGACTTTCCCAAGCACTGCTTAGTGGAGAAGACGAATTGCAGTCCTCAGAATGCTAAAGATATTGAAAGTAGGAAGGAAAAAAATAAATCAGGGACTAGCAAAAAGCAGCTATACCTATTTAGCTGCATCAGTTCTGATGGCCAGATATAAAAAGAACATTAAAGTTAAAAACAAATTTAGACTATGTGAATAAATCATAAATTTGAGGTATTTTTTTCAAATCAGCATTAGAAGTCAGTTCTAGACTCTCAAGGGGGGGGGGTTCATTGATCAAGAAAGTTTTGCAGAGAAGAGTGTTAGTTTTTCAGATTAACTGTTAGTAAGAGTTTGAGCAGGGGAGCATGTGTGTGGTGGCAGGTAAGAGGGAGCTGTAGTGGTAATGAGGGCTGACAGCAGAAGGATCAATCTGGGGTGTTCTGAAAGATAAAGGGCAAAGATGAGAAAGGGGAGAATCAATGTGAAGCACAGGAAGCCAGGAAAATCAGAGCCCTTTCTCACGCATGCTTCAGCAGCATGAGAGGAGGAGCAGGAGGAGAATTGGATCTCAGGATGTGATGGTGCCATGATGTCAATAACAGAAAGGATGGGTTGTCAGAGGTGATAGGACAAACTGTATCATTTTACAAAGGGAGGGAGGATTGTGAAAGATGGATGTGAAAAGTGTCTGACAGGGTGAAAAGAGAAAGCTGGTGAAGCTGAATTGAAATAGGTGATGAGCAAAAGGAAATAATTCGAAGAGTGGAAGAGATTTGGAGCAAGAGATTAATGTACGCTGAACGGATGGAAATTTTTGAAGGTGTTTTAAAAAAAATGTAAAAGTGAGGTCAGAACACCTGACCTTCCAGGATCACCACAGAAAGTGAGGGCTCTCAGTGGTAGGGAAGAAGGCACCCTCAGGGAAGCCAAGAGGAAAGGCTGGGCAATGAACTGGCCTAAATCTGAACACCAAGCTGGACCTAAAAGTCCTGCAGTGGATGGAGGCAGACAGCTGGGGGCACAGGGCAAGAGGGAGAATGTGCCTGTGGTTTCTCACATTGTCTTCTTGGGCCAGACATTGTCTGCAAACTTTAAGGCTCTAGGGATATATTTTCAGAAAAAGTGGTTCCTTAGCTTGCATTTATAGAACAGAAATGGAGTGTTAATTAGACCTGCTGAAGACAGTGGTCTCTGAGCTGTTATCTGTTATGTGTTTTCTAGTTATTGCCATAGAAGTTTCCTTCTGCCCTCTGATACTGGTTTTGCACTGTGTTCCTGACTCCTAGCACCCAATCATTATCCCAGATAGGCAGAAATTAGTTTGAAAATGTGAATTGCTCTATGCATAGAATATCTTCAGCTAATAAACGCTGTCTTAAATTTCTCCCGTTTTATTTCTTTCTTCAGTTCATTTTAAGTGTCACTTCTTCGATACATCTTGACATTTAATATGAAGCATTTCATCTACTAGAAATACATCCGAGTTTTCAGCTCAAGAGTCCAATTAAGAAAATGCTCCCATGTGCATGCATTTTCCTTTATTGAACGTCAAGTTCCCTGCAATGTCATGTACAATGCAAGTTTAAAATCAAGGCTTTTTGAAAAAAAAGTAGTTCTAATCTAAAATATCACTTTGCTTCCTCACTGTGCTTCCCCACCTTGAAATATTGTTCAACTTTGCTTGGTGCCTTTTTTTTTTTTGCAGTTACTTGCATATAGATTGTAAATGCCTGTGTATTGATAAAGGTGTTGATATTCTCCAGCCTTAATGCTTAAGAAATTAAATAGGGTAATGACAATTAAAAATGTAATACTGCTTAATGTATTTTGTAAAAAATATTTTTTTGTTGTTTGCTGTTTTGCTGTTTGAAGTTAAGTTGATACTGGTGTAAATGATGAGTGCTGAGCATTCATGAACAAAGATCAGGCTTTCTTCTCTGGATGCTGTACTACAGATTAAAGATAGACAGCAAGATATTGTGCAAACACTCATGGGACAAACTGTTGGTTTCTCTAAGGCTGTTCAGGCAGTTTCTCAGGAGCTGGTAGGTCCCATTTGTAGGGTTCTGCTTTGATAACCTGGCTTTGTGCTGCTGTGACTGTTCAGCACAAAGGCATGAGGAGCTCTTTTGATCTGAGGGGGTCTCATTGTGCAGAAATTGCTTGTTGCATCTGACTGTAGCAAGTGGGTGAAGCAGCTCTGTTGTTAGAAGGGAATGAGGTGTTTCAGCTCCCTTGCCATGTCGTGTCCTTCCCACAGAGCAGCTCTGTGCTGACATGGAGGGGAGGCCCTCGGCTGTGTGATGATGAACTGACAGCACTGCCCATGACAGAGGACACATAACACCAATTCCTCCCACAGAACAGTATGAAACAGTGATGGACTCCATTTTTTGTAAAAGGTTTCTGTTAAAATTTTTCAAAGTGAGGACTTCTGCTTCATCTAGTACCTTAACAACTGCTTCATGTTATTTTACAGACTTTTATTCTATTGGGAATATTGTGCTTTATACTGATCAAAAGTAAGTGTGTGTGACTTTTTACGGATGGATGAATGCAAAAATCTTTCAGTAGAGGAATCTTTGTTTTCAGGTGCATAAGCCAGAAAGCATACTGCAGCCTCATTGACATGGCTTTGATCCTTTGACCAGTGTAAACAGGAGGCAGTTTTTGGAAGGACAGATTTACACTTAAGAAGGAAGTGCAAGAATGATGATTAGTTTATATGTAGTACAAAATTTTATGAAACTTTGATTTTGAAAAGCATTCTTCAAAGTTTAGTTTTCTTCTCCACCTTGTTTCTCAGTGGGTGCTGTATTTTTTACAGAAACCTGCATCTCCAGCAGTCCCACAAATGGAAAAATAGCATTCATGGTACACAAGGTCTAGGATTAGGAGTCTTCATTCTGAGGTGATTTAAAGATCTTAATACCAGGAGTCAGGATGTAGTAGTTAGAGAGGACATGAACAGAAGACCAGAGAGAGGACATCTCTGAAGCTCTTCTTTACAAATAAAGAGTGTATTTACTGTAAATGTCTAATCTATATTTAGTTGAATCAAAAAATCAAGTTTAAATCCATATTGACTGCTGTTCACAAAGGTAGGATGTTTCAAGCCCACGTCTGGGTGTGTAGTAGGGCCAGGGGGTAACAGAGCTGTTGTCTGGCTCTTGATTTCACTGAAGAACTGCAGCTTAATGATGTATATGGACTTTTCAGGAGAGGGTCACTCTCTGAGGCTTTGGTACATTGCTGTGGCCCTTGGTTTTGTATTGCTCAGTCCTGTGGTGCCAGGCTTGAGTGGAGCTCTCTTACAGGCAATCAGATTAATGTCATGACTGTGAGCAGCACTCGTTTGGTCAGCAGGGAGCCCTTGCCTCCCTCACAGCTCCAAGCTCACCAGCAATTTGTTGCAGTCAGATTTTTTGGGGACTACACTCATCTTTCAACAGTTATAATTTTTCCTCACATATTTAACTGCATTTTACCTATGTAATTTCTTCAATCACTTTTCACCCATTTTATTAATGACTGAAATTAAACATCATATACTCAATAGCTATAAAATAAAATTATTGAACTTATGTGAAAGATTTAAATTGACTTTATTGAACTTCCACTACACCCTGTCTATTTGGTTATATGTTGGTGTGAAATTCACCACACCCACCTATTTATATTTACACCTTTCACTGTAGTTACACCTTTCACTAATTTACACCTTAAAAAACAAGAGTATTCAATGGGATATAAACCCGTGATAATATATTACAAACAAATCAAAACCAATTTATATCCAGTAAAACTTTTTAATGCATTTTTCTTCAGAGCGCAGTTTGGTGACCAACCGTTTAGATCTGTATGTGTTCCTTCTATTAATTAAAATTATTATCCTTCCTAACACTTCACTCAGCATTCAGGTGAGGTATTAAGTATGGATACAGTTCCAAGCAAGCCTGCCTTTCCAAAGAGAGGTCATGGTGATTTTATAATATCATGAGCATTCTAAAGTCTTTCTAAGGGATTGCCAGTTGTTCAGTGCTTTCAGCAATTTGGCTTAAAGTAGACAACTTCATGGCACCAAAAGTTCAGAGAATGCTTAAACAGTCTGAAATTGCAGTGATGGAGATAACAGAACAGTGTAGAGACCACTTAGGGTATACAAATCCAGACAGGAACGAGTGCCAAATGAATCAGAATGGAATTTGATTTTATTTATTACTCTGTGAGTGATAATGTAGCTGAATAAAAAGCATTTTTCTTTCTGGAGGCCAACTCCACTTAGTGTACCTGTGTTGGTGATATTTTCACATATAGCATCCCTGTTGTTGCCAGCCTGTAATTGGAAGGACACTCTTTGACATTGCTCTGCAGTTCACTGTGATTGGGGCCTGTGTTTTGCTACCTGCTTGGGCTGCTTCATGGAAAGCTTCTGTTCGGGAATGGTGGTAACAGTTGTTCCAGTTGGAATGATTAATCTGTCTTGAAGCATCCCTGCCTGTAGTACCCTGTTATATTTTGCAATAAGGAAAATGTCTGATCTGACACATTGGCTGCTTCCTATGGCTGTGCTCAGTTTCTTTCCCACCGGCACTTGCCTGTATTCGGTGTTCCGTGCAGCTTTGGGCATCTCAGGGGCTCTGCTCTCCCAAGTGAGCTGGAACATTTCCATCCATGTCTGGTGTCTTGAATTTTCATTAGAGTGGGAAATGGCTTCAGTTTCTGAGTATCTGTTTGCTTACGAGTCTGTCTGCTCAGGCTGCAGACAAAGGTGTCTTTTACTGACACTTGTACAGAGTTGTGAGAACAGTGTGTTTAAAGGGGGGGGGGAAGAAAAGTGAAATAAGTGTAAGTGAAGTCTACTGTACATTTGGGAGCTGTAGCTGATGCCTGTGAAAACTTTAAGTAAGGAAGCAGGTGAACTTGTCTTCCTGAGACCAAGCCATCTCTCCCCCTTGGATAGGAATCAGAGACAGAGACAAGAGGTGGGATTTCTCTGGGTTGTGGCCGGGTGAGCACTAGAGCAAGCTGACACAGCTTGATACAGTGACCCCACAGAGATCATTGTCTTTTTAAACTCTGTGAATAAGGGCACAGATTTGTTGTCAGGTTTGAGATTTTTCCTTGCTTCTATGTGCTTAAAACCGTGTCAAACATTTTCCTCTGATCCCACTCCCCTATGTCAGTATTTATTTGCAATATTGTAGTTGCACTAAAACATTCTTCTTATTGAAATGAATGGAAGTTGGAAATATTGCATCATTATGGTTAATGATCCTTATTATACTGGTGTTAGTGGTGTTAAGTGAGATTCAAATCAAGGAGAAGTTCGTAACATTAACTGCTTGGCCACAATATTTGTATTGGTACCAACATATGTGCAGGTATGTGCACTACCATATACCTTAATTTGTTTCTTACACACTAAAAAATATAGGAGCACTGAGACATGATTTCTGGTGTTTTCTCTAGCATGCAACATAAGATGGCTGACAGCAATTAGCTATTGTTAATGCGCAATGTAACTCCTTAAATACCTAAATGAAAAAAAAAAAACCAAAACCCAAGCAAAAAAAGAAAACAGATGAAAAAGATCTATAAGAAAAAATACATGAACAATTCTAACTTGACAACAATTCAGGGGTTGATAAAGTGTCTTGATTCTCATCCCTGCAGCTGTTTCTTTCTCTTCCTTCAGCAATACATTGAGTAGTGGGCATCAATTGACAAAATAAATGATGCTGACTTGTGATTAATTTGAATCAGATTTGCATTTGAATGACACCAAAATCTTGTGGAAAACTGGATGAAAGCCTCAAGTTCTAAACAGGCTTAAACTTAGAATAGAAGAAGAAAGTAAATTTGTAAGTACTGGAATTTGACACTATAAAAAGCCTGCAATAAACTCCCATTGTATGTAAGAAGAGAGATGCAAATATTCAGTAGTACTGCATAAATTATTTTTCCTGTGAGTTTCATAGTACCTACCCTTTTCATTCTTTTTAACTGACTTTCAGTGAGTTATCCAAACTGAAATCCTGGCCTCTTAAATTTCTTCAGAATTCTGCTGTTGGTTTCTGTAGCTCAGGACTGTAGTGCATGATTTGTGATTTTGGTTTAAAGATAAAACAATCAGAGAAAACTCAGTTTTCATTTCAGTCTCTTTAAAATTTTATATTGGTTTTAATAGCTCAAATCCATCTGTAAGCCTGTAGAAATAGTTTCTAAAGTAAACTTGTTTGCCTTGGAGCTTCTCTCAGTTCTTTCCACTTTCATTTGAACAATTTATTTACCTTGACCTAAGGTACCTGTCATTTCTGCAAGATTCTGCTCTTGATGCTACAAAGAAAGGACTCTGTAGTAAATCTGTAAGAAAATAATTGGGTTTTGGAGTTTCATTTTTGGTTAAATACATAAAGTTGAAATATATTTCTGCCTAGGCATTCCCTTTTCACTAGCACAATGCAATGCAGTGATTTCTCTCTGACTGGAACATACTAGCCTTCACACAAATTCAATTCACATTGTGATGTTGAGGCTTCTAATCTGAAAGCTTAGTTTTCTGTAGCTACAAATATATTGTATTAAAAAGAAAAGGCAGAATTATGTGCTCATTCGCGTTCGGGAGATCTGTCAGATGTCAGATGACTTGGAGTATGTAACTTGTGAAAGAACTGGCTCTCAGTGAGAGACTCAATATTGCTTTTCAGTTCTTAATGAAGCTACCAGACATGGCAGAAATTGTGTTACAGTGAATTACTCTGGTAGAGCCATCCGGTGATACCATTAACGTTGAGGTTCAGGATCCCCCCTCTCAAGGAGGATTGAAAAAAATGGAAAGCAAAAGCCCTGTCACAATCAGCTTGGTGTGCAAGACTCACCTTTTCTGCAGAGCTTTCCCCAGTAACTGGAGCAGAAGAATAACCCTGCAGGGTGCTCAGGGCTGCAGACAGGCAACCAAACCACAGGGTAAGGCAGAGATTGGATTGTCCCTCTTGGACGGATTTCACATTTGTGCGTATCGGGCCGTAACAGCAACTGCATTCAACAGCAGCAGGAGATAAGAGGATTGATAATGAAATGGTGAAAGAGATTGCAAAACTGTGTAGACATTTAACATCACTGTCATTATGTGTGAAAATATCAAATGACCACATAAAACGGAGGTTTAACACTCAAGAATTGATTGCCGTGATTTTTTGAACAGTGATTTAAGAGATATTTTCCATTCATAAGCTCCAATCTCAAAATGCTTACAGTATAAAACAACATATGTGGCAAATATAGGTAAATAACCTCTCTGGTGTTTTCTGTAATATTTGAAAAACCCAATATGCTGAGTTCAAAGGGAGCTGTCATTTGGATGCTAACAGGTTAATTAATCTGTATAGCTCATATAAAGCACTGTAGAGGATTTGCTTTTCAGACTAAAATTTTCAAGCACTGTCCATGTACCTTTGTGTTGTTTTGTGCTTTCTCTCTGTTGTGTTGTTTGAAATCTTCATGGTTCATGGAAGGGTTTTTTTGATTTCTAAGCAAAGTGGGTAACTAAGAGACCGATATAGGGCATTCATTGTGGTTAAGGGAAATGGGCTGTTATTACTAAGTATGGGATGGTAGCTGGAAATAACTAGAAGGTGTGTGTCCTCTGTGTTATCTTCTTTCCTATTGCTGTTGTGAAGCCACATCAAAGAGTAACCTTTATGCTTTTATCTGATGCACATTTGGGAGAAAGCCCTCTCTCATGCTGCTGTAAAGTAGGGAAGCTCATGATCCTGAGAGATACACAAAGGGAAATGCACGAGTTTCGTCTTGAGCCCTGTCTGTACCCCACTGCTTTCCAGGGGATGCCATTGCAAGACAAAATGAATCACCTGGGTCAGAAATAAAGCTTTGAGGAGCCGGCAGTGCTGGAGCACAGCTTTTGATGCATTCCTTTTTGCTGAATCTGTTCAGTAAACTGACAGGCTGAATCAATTGCCTCGCAGATCACCGGCACTGCTCCAGCAGGACTGACAGCACTCCAGCTCCAAAGGAACTCCTACCACACCAAAAAACAGTAGTAAAAATAACGTTAGTGATGCACCTATAGAAAATCGCTCCATGGGAAACAACATTAATGAACAGCAAGCCCAAGCATGAGGCTGGGGTGTTCAGAGCTATGCTCAGCAGTGGCCATTCCTACCCCTCTGCTGTTTGCCAGAAGCATTTGGACTAGTTCAGGGAGGTTTGCTAAAAAACAACTTCTGTACAGAGCTGCACCACAGCATTCTGAGTCACTGCAAGGCAGCAATGTGCTGTCTGACTCTGCTCATGACAGACAGTACAAGGCCGACTCATATTTTAGATCTCGTCTCTAGGATGTAAAGAGGTATAGACCTTTTATTTGGCCATCTGGTATGGAGAATAATTTCCTTTCTTCATGTCTGCATAAACCGTGGTCTATTTTAGTTTTGCTTCTGAAGTTCTGAGCACAGTAATATCTTTCCTTTATTATTTTACTTCTTCTGATTTTGAATGAAAGTCCATCTTCTTGTCTTCAGAAATTAAGTTTCATTTTAAAATTCCACCTTAAATTCAGCTCTTCCTTCCTTTGAAGTCATTATGCTCTGCAGCAGCTCAGACCTTTCTTATTTAGCCTTTTTCCATCTCGTAGTTTCTTATAATTCACTGAAGATTTTTATAGCCGTTTGATGAATTTTGTGCATTCTCGAACTTACGTGGCAGAACACATTCCTCAGAATGTACCTTTTGAAGTCTTCCATCTGATCCAGTTTTGCATCTCATTCTTCCTTTAATTATGTCTTTTTCTTTTACCTAGCCATGGATTTTATTATCCACACACTTTTATAAAGGTGTCTTTCTCCAGCACTGGGTTCTTTTTCCTCTCTATGGAAGTTCTGAGACAGGCTGAAATGAGAGTTTCTTGTTGAACTAACATTTCACATCTAGTTTAGCCAAAATAATTGTCATGTCAGTTTAAAACTCATGGAGGAAATGTCTTTTTAGAGTGAAACATAATCAAAAGGCCATCCTGCATGCAAGGAGCTGCTCCTGCAGCTCCTACCCTGGACATATTTGTAGATTTAGAAGATGATAAAAATGACAATCATCTAACTCGGCAGCAAAGCAGTTTCCTTTCTGTTTGGGCATAGATTTGCTGAACAATGAGAAGCACCTTTGAAACATATTGTAATGGGAGCTTCCCTCTGTCCTTGAAGCAATAAAGCTTCAAATAAAGTGAAACAAGCATCCATGGATGGTAATTTTTTTCTTCCCATTAAAGTATTTAGGACCTTGTATTAATAACTATCTATTTCTCATGCTATTTCATGCACTGACACCCAGGTGCACTCTATTTCCTTCCCTGAAAGCTATCTCAAAGGTGTAGTCATAGCTGTCATTTCAGATATAAATTTTCTTTGTAGAGAGAGACAGAACTTTTCTGCCTGGCTTCAAAATTTCCCAGCAGGTAGGGGCTTTCTTGTGGCGGCCATGAGCTGTTATTCAACAGCAAGGGAATTTTGGAGTGTGGCACCCCGCTGAATAAAGGTGTTTCTGTGCTCAGCACACTTGTCATCAATCATATCCACAATCTACAGATTATTTTTTTTATACCCTGCTTCCTTCTTGCTACTTGAGCAAAGCAGTCTTTGGCAAAAAGAAAATGACTGGATTCTGCTCTTTGTGTCTTGCCAGAAACTTTTACTATACTGTGACTCACAAGAATAAAACCAAACAAAGTTACAAAATCTACCCACAGAATGCTCAGAAATCATTTTCCTTGGAGGATTCACACCGAAGGATATAAATGACTTTATTTTTCTTTCCTAGCCTTTTCTCAATTGTAATTTGACAGCTTTATTCTGTGATTAAACAAGGATACTTATTAAAAAAATGAACTGTATCTTAGACTAGGAAATAAAGTGAAAAGCTCAAGCACAGCAGCCTAGAAAAAATGAACTGCATGCACTTCTCTGTATTGGCAGGATATAGATACAGAAATACTGAAACTAAAGCCCACTAAAGGGATGCTTGGAGTGACCCTGAAGTTTGAGACTCCTTCATTTTCACCGGATTCTCTGTGTTGGTGATACAGTTGGTTCCTGCATACCTTTAACTGTTTATTGTTGGGGGGTTTTATACACTTCATAACTCATTCCACCCAAAGCTACTGCACTTTTCTTCTGTTGAGTACCAGAACATATTTAGCTCCATTTCCAGGAATCTTTTCATTTAAATCTTAAAAATTATATTTATTTCCTGCAGCCATCAATGGCATATTCAGGGATGACATTTTGCCCTGTATGAGGCTGATAGTTCCACAGACAGTTCTGTTGTTCATAATGCTTAAAACATCTCAAATTCATTTGACTTTTTATTGACCTGCTGCGTTAAATCAGCTGCAGATCCTTACCTTGCTGCTTTCAACTAAGAAGAAAACCCTGCATGCCTTTCATTATATTATTCTTGTTTGAATGCACAGTCTGCTTTCACATAAACCACCCTATTGGAGTACTTTTTATTTCTGTGGTTTGCTTTTATATTGGCCTTAAGAAAACTGGAGATATTTTCAATATCACAGAAATGCTTCCTTCTAGATCTCTTTCCTTGGATGTGGGACTCACGTGTAATGCTGTAAAACAAGCAGGTACAGCCCTGTCAGGCTCCAGGCAAATGAGACACAGCAGTGGCTCCCAAATGATCAGACAATTGGCCCACACATTGCAGGCTTTACTCTTCATTTAGCAATTAAACAAGTTCATTTTATCTGCTCATAATTTGAGAAGCATATCAAATCAATATGTGCTCTTCTGTTAAATATGTATTCGTTGAGACTTGCCCAGGTTAACAAAACAAATTTTTACTACTTAGATCTTGTATTTTTAGGGTATTATTGGATTGATTCATTGCACCTAACTACTTAAATGTGCTGCTGGACTCCTGTAAAGTCTGTTTATTCCTGTGTCCATCAACATGACCAGTGAGTAACTTAAATTTACTAGAGTTGGGCAGGAGAGTTTTATTTAAAATTCTTTGTGTATTCCTCTTCATATGAAACAAGGAGATAATGTCAAATATGAACAGGTGGTGTTTTCCTGTACACGTGTAGAAATCATTTCACATTTATTTCAGTCAGAATTTGCCTGCACAAAAGACAGTGAATATTTAAAGCATTTCATGGATCGACCACAGTGTGGCTGTGGCAGCCTATGGCCTAGAGAAAGAGCAGGGCTTCTAGATGACATCTATTTCAAGCATATCTATATCTAATATCTGTGTTTCTATATGATAAGCATTCCTCAAAAAGGAACTAACTGTGGATTTAATTTCAGAATTTATAAGCCTAATTAAAACCACAAATCCCAAGAGAGTATGTAGTTGCTCTAGTCTTTGACTTTCCCTTGAAAATGAGTTGTAATGTGTTTCTTTTTATTACTAGTATATCAAAAGCACCATTCAAAAAACAGAAATAACTAACAACTCAAATTTAGGTTAAGAATTTCATAATACTAGCAGTAGGTTTGTTGACCCAGAAAAAGAGGGGGTTTTTTGCTACAGTTAATTTTGCCCCAAGAATTAAGAGTTAGAATCAAAGACTTTTCCTTCTGGAAGGTATAAGTGTGAATATATTTGTGTGTGTTTTCATTTGGAGGATAATTTATACATTTTTAAGCCTGTCAGGGTCCCAGCTACCATGGTGATCACAATGTTAATATATGCAAGTCAGTGGGACAATTTCTTTTACTTTAGAGTAGGATTATTTTTTCTAAGGGTATTTTTACTCTCATGCCAATACCAGGAGCTCTGTACAGTTGTTTGGCTAGCCTAAAAATTCTGGTGAGACTCCATTCCTGCTATTTGAAAGGAGAAAGTCCTTGGATCTTTCTTCCTTCCTTCATGATAATATCTGCCCATCCTTTAAGTGACCATCTCAGTCAACTCACGTGTGAAGTTGATAGGAACTGTGAAGCACCCCTGCTGTTTCCGTGGCTTCCACAGTTTTAAGCACTTTCTTCAATCAGCAAAATCTTTTTTATAGTTGGTTTTGGTAGACAGGGCTTAAAGTAATCGTAGTACTTAGCACTGCCACTATTATACCATCCAGACCCACTAAATTTTAGAACCCTTGAAGTAATAGATTAACTTAACACTTACTATTTCTTTTTAAGATGAGAGGAGAAAAATGAGGAGTACAACAAGTACCTGACCTCTGTCAACTTTATCTGCTTGAAATTGTCTACATATAAAGAGAATCCCCTTGATTGCCTTTCCATGAAGAAGCATTATGTGGCTCAGTTGGGTGAAATTTAATGAAAAAGTAGTCTTGCTTAGAGAAGTTCTTGTATTATGACAGCTGGGAAAAAGAGAAAGCCAACCACTGATGAAGAAAATGAATTTATTGATTATTCAGTAGTGCAACAGGGAGAATATGTTTAAAGTCAGATGACAATAAGCAGTACAGACTGCTAAACCAGACATGTTTTTATATCTCTCATTCAAAGGCCGAGAGAGATGCGCTCAGTGTTTACTCTGCTGATTTTATTTCTGTCTGGAAGCATTCTCTTAATCTTTTATTGATGGGTTTTTCCACATTTTCATGTCTTCTCATAAACCGCTAGTAGCATCTTAATTATAAACACCTTGGTTTTAATACTCAATAAAAAGAGGCATAATGTATGCACAAGTACTACTATCATTGGAAGGAGGGAGAGACAAGATCACTAGACTGGACCCCTCAGTGCTCCACTTTATAAACCTATAAAATAAAATAGGTTCTTCCTGTTCAAGAAGATCTTGAAGTCTAATGCTAATAGCAATAAGATTGTCTTCCCATTGGACATATGTGTTGGTTTTCCTCCAGCGAGAAGGGCTAGTTATCCTGAAATCTGTAACTCCTTTGGAAATAGTTTGATAAATAATTTATTTGGAACATTTCCTCTGTATCATCTTTATATTTTCTTGTATTGTGCAAAATTGTAGCTGTATAAGACAATGGAAAGCATCAGTTCCCTTTGGATTGGCTGTAAAATCCAGTTAGCTGTCATTTGAGGGGCTGCTATGTAGAAGCCGAGTATTCTTGTTTTGACTCCGGGAAAGTTCAATCATATATTTGACAATTCATAACGAGGAAGTGGGCAAAGTTATGGGTTTGTTGTGCCAGAAGGCCAATATTTGTCCTTATTTCTACCAGCTGTTCCTGTTGCCTTCATGACCTGCAGGAAAATCTTTTTGAAGAACTGGTGGTTAAAGTGCATTAAGTATTTTAGTAATCCGAGGAAGTATTTTGATAGTGTACCAAGGCAAAGTTGCATTGCTTGTCCCATAGACCAACATATTTCAAAGGCAACAAATACATTAATTGATGCAATAAATTATTCTGCTTCCAGAGGCATGGAGAGCACAGCATGCTGCTGTTAGAGGATATTCATTCTGTTGTTCTATCTTTGACAATTATTTTAAGAACTGCCTGTTTCTTTAGTACTACATTGAATACATCTGGACTCCAAGAGATGAAATCTCTTACTGGAATTCTCACCACCAGTGCTGGCCTCCATGGATCATTTGTCCTTTTTGTGCCTTTGAAGTAGTACGTTAATTATGGTAGCAAAAGAATATAGAGGCTTAAAATTGACTTATCCAGAGATGTAACAGTCATAAATTATATCTCCTCTTTAATAACTTATTTTTGAATAAAATTCTTCATAGTGAGGTGTCACAAGATGCCTTCAAATCTCATATTTGAGAAATGAAAATTGCCTGTGGCACAGGTAAAAAAAGTGCAAAAGAGAAAAATGCTTTACCACGGCTAAATTAGTAAAGCTGGAAGCAGATCAGAGAAGAGGAGGGAAGTGAAAGCACAAAGTTAATGAATGAGCAACTAAACTTTAAAAAAAAACCCCAAAACATAAACCAACCAAACAAAAAAACCAACAACAAACAAAACAAAACAAAAACCCTAAAAGAAGCTCTGTAAATCTAAAGCACAAAAATGTTTATGAAAGCAAAATACCGCCTAAGACCAAAGGACAGACACGTGTAAGGAGACAGACCAGAGAGATGAGAGTTTCAAATGGTTTCTTTTGGAAGAGGAGGGGAAAGTGATATTCCTAATCACTCTGTATGCTCAAAATGAGATTTAGCTTATGGAGCAGATGGAAGCTGTGTCTGTAAAGTACAAAAAGGAGAAAGTATGGAGGGTCTGGAGTAGAAACAATTATCCCATTGGGAGAAAGATAAGTGTGTGCATAGTCATTATATGTCACTTCCACAGAGAACTCTCATCTGTTACCTCTGGGTGGAATGAGCATCCATGTAGACAGCTGATAAGATTTATTTCACTTACTGTTTCAACAAATAGGGGAGAAAGTAACAATGGGTTTTTTCCTGCCTGAAGTACTGCATTAGGTTCTTAACATTTGTTTTCTTTGTTGATTCTGATGCATGTGTCAAATTGCAAGAGGCTGCAAATGTTTTTTGTTTGAGATCCTGCTTATCAAAATGATCAGTCAGAAGAGTTGCTTCTTGAGAGAATTAATTAAACAGGCCTCTGTAATTTTATTTCTAAGACTACGCAGTAGTGCCTGAAAAGTTTTCCTTGTGGGCTCTTCATTGCATTTCACTTTCATTGGGAATGAAGTTGCATGGTCTGCTTGCAACTTGTATTAGACTGTATTCTGGAAATGGCTGTTTCATGCTGGGTGTTGCTGGGCTACATTCAAATTACAAAAGTGCTTTGTTCAAAAGAAAATCTGCATATTTCTTTTGGTAATTCAGGTAATAGGCAACAAGTACTTGTACTTATCAGTGTTCATTTTATTAAACAATTGAGTTACATTTGCAAACTTGTCTTATTGTTAATTCAGTATTGCTTTGCACTTCCTGTAGATTAATCTCTTCTGTACTAATATTAGCATACCCTTTGGGTATCTTCTGTTCATCTGTTTTCATTAAAATTAAAATAACAAACCACTTTTCAAAAAAAAGTATTACCTTTCTGCAGTGTGGTAAATAAGGGGTTAAGAATTTTATTTAGGTGGGTGAAACACTCTGATTGACAGGGGAGGTGAGCTACCTAAAGGGATGTATTAATCCACGTGAAACATGCTGCTTGGCTGAAACTGCAGTTTGGAATTTAAAACTCCAGAAGAAAATATGCTTCTCCTCTCAATGTTAATGAACCCTGAGCAGTGCGATGTCCCAGGGGTGTGATTAGCTCAGAAAAACTGTTTCCCCAGTTACGTCTTGTTGCATAAATAATCATCTCTTTGATGCAAAGGATAACTGTGGGAATGATGTCAGTTAAATATGTTCTCCAGCAGTCTGACTTGCAAGGGAATAAATAAATTTGTTGATACTTAAATACTTGAACCACTTTCTCTGGTTTCTAAGAAGCTGTAAGAATACTAGCCATACAAAAATAATCTAAATTTCATCAATATGACATCAACCCTCTTTCTTCATTTTATTGTTTCTTATGCTTTTTTTTTTTTTTGATAAATCCTTGCAATCAAAGCACTAGTTAATATTGCCAACCTTTAGCTCCTAGGCTTTACTTCAGTTATCACTAGTACTGAATAAAAGTAGAAAAGTATTGTCCTGAATATGTTAAAGCCAAACATGTCGAACACATTAGTGCTATAATTATAATTCTGAAATAAAGTATGTTCCTTGAGTAGAATTCATCTCATTTCATTGTTTCCAAACCAATTAGTTTATGGCAGGATTGAGTTCTCATTGACTGCAGTACCCTGTTTACTGTGGTGGAGAAAATCCTTTAATGAAATGCAAGAGGTGAGGAAGCCTCTTGCTGCTTTGCCTCACAGAGATGAATTTCAGCTGTTGGGAACTTGGAGAGAAACAGCTCCAGTAGATCAGCTTTAAGCCTAGAGATCAAAAGTTAATGGTGGTGAGAAGAAATTTAGAAGTGAAAGGATGTAGCCTTTAAATAGTCTGCACTTCGTAATTCTGTAAATTAATATTAATCCTCAAATCGATTACAAAGATGTTTGAGCTCATAATGAAATCACATTCCTGCTAGCAAGTATTCATCACCTCTCTGACTCCTTTAGTTGCAATCATTGTTTACAGTTTCATATTTCTCTGTTCTGGCATTCCAGGATGGTTTAAATACCAAATTAAAACCTACAACAAATATCATAGCTCCTCATTTTCTCTGAGCTGTAGAGATTTTGGTTCTGTCATTGATGTAAAAACTGAAGGCAACCTGGGCTGCCTTCCCAACTGTACTTACGTCCAGGAACACTTTCACAGGAGCAGCCCTGTGGTCTTCAGGCTGGTTCTGTCTCATAACACATAGTGACCACCATGAGTTATGCTAAGAAAGACAACCTTTGCTATTTCTCACTAGCTGCGTTCTCTAAGTGTCCTTTCTCCTTAGACCTCCATAACCGACATATTCGGTCTGCAATTTTATAGTAAAATCAAAGCTGGTTACATCCCAGTGACACAAATAGTGCTTAAGGAGACCTTGAAATAAGCTATTCATAGAAATATAAATCAGCAGCTTATTCTTAGGAAAAAAAAGGCATTTTGGGGAGAAAACTAAAAGGCTTCAAGATAAATGGTTGACAGTGAAAGCTTTCTCTGTGTGTATTCTATACAGCAAAAGTCTTGGGAACAATATACTGATATGAGCAGAGTTAAAATATGGCATAAATTTTAATTTAATATATATCCTTGAGAGATCTATTCACACTTGAGATGATGCTGCATCCAGTTTTGTAGCTAACAGAAAATACTAATAGTATTATAATGTTATTTATCATTTTATGCTTGGACTTGATCATCTTAAAGGTCTTTTCCAACCAAAATTATTTTATGATTCTATGTTTTTCAAGTGATAGCCCATATAAGGTATTTGTAGTATCCCCATTTGTTTAAAAATTATTATCCAAACTTGGTTATAAAATGGAGGGGGAAAAAAGTTTGGGGAAAGAAAAGGTATGGCTTTAGTTGCATTAAAAAATTAAAATAAAACTGAAATCTCACAGTGTTGTCTGTGTGTCCTGTTCTAGCTAGCAGGTGATGAAGGGCAGGGAGCTGTGGCAGAGGAATGAGAATCTCAAGGCTGAAAATTAAAGGAAGAATTAGAAACAGGTAAAAGGACTAGGAGGTCCTTTTGAAGAAATAACTCAGTACAAGGCTAGAAAATTACCCAGAATAATAATGATGGCAGGTATGCTGAGAGCTTACAGAACATGGGAACTTCTAGGTTAAGGAGGAGCTGAGTGGTTGTGGTGGGACAGCTGGAGCTCCGATGTTCCCAGGGCAGCGGAAGGAGTTTGTAAGAACAGCGGTGCTTTGGAGAAGTCCAGTTCAGCAGCTTTGAGGGCCAAAATTCATTGGAAAGAGTCTGGCAAATTTTTCACAGTGGAGAGGTGGGAGAAGCATACAGTAGGGACACTAAGTGTATGCAGAAAGTCAAGAGAGTATTTAGCAGTGGCAGGAAAGGCAGATGGGGAGGCTGGAAGAGCAGATGGTGGCAGTGAGGGAGAGCAGAGCGGGTTCCAAGCCTGATATTGCAGCCTCACACAGCACATTATCAGTTCTGACTTCTTCCTTTTTTTAACTTCATGTTCATAAAATGGCAAATTCAACTCCTACACTCCCTGGGAAAGGAGAGCGTCCCCCTCCACTGTAAGAACACAGTGTGCCAAGAGCGGGGGCTGTCCAGCTCTTTGGGAATCACACGTGCCCTTCCAGTGCACTGCTTGCCAGTGAGCTGGGAGGGGCAGGTATGGTCATGAGAGCTGTGCTCAGATGTACAAAACAGCAAAGAGATTTCCAGTGCCATCTCCAAAATGTCCAAGTGACCAAATCCAGGCCTGGAAGTCTAAAGGGGGAAGGAAGCTGACCAGGCCTTTCTATACACTAGCCCCGGTGTTTTTTATATGTTGCATATGTATTTTTCATTCAACCTTAGAAATCAGCAGTGGTAGTTCAAAGACACATTAAAATATCTTAGGGTAATAATGTTTCTTACCCCAATTCCTTCTTCTCATAAGTGAAAGTAGCCATGATGTGTTTTGGGGACACTTGGACATCCATGTAAAGCCAAACCAACAGCCACCACATGTAAGTGGTAAAGTGCTCTTCACTCCTTGTGATGCCAGCAAAACTCATAGTTTCTGTTGCTTTTCCCCCTCCCCACGGTTCCCTGAGTCCCATATGCCTCATTATAATGGCTAAAAAATACATGCATAATTCCTTTGTTATTTTGTAATAATTCAAAAGTATGTTTAAAGGATCATCAATCATACTGGTAAATAACAATAGGCTCATAGCATTTCTTGGAGGAGTTACTATTTTCAGCATAAATTCACTGGAAGCTCTAGCATCACTTTCTTCTTTACAGCATAGATGTATTTGAGTATAAAAATTCCAGATAAACCCACCTTCTAACCTTTGAGAAATGGGATTTAAGCTGCTCAGTCTTCTTTTACCCATGTCACCAACGTTTGCCAAAGGGTGTAGGACATCCATTAAAGAAGATGAAAGATGCTGTCATGTATTTGAAGTAGCTATTTTTATCTTTGTCCAATAAAAATATAAGTGTTTCTAAGCAAGCTGAATTTGAAAAAGTGAGACAGCACCTATTGTGTTCCATTGTAACCAATCACAGTCTGCTCTAGGAGAAAACATTTCTTCTCATACCCTCAAATAAGTAATTTAATTTCAAGTTATCTGTCTTTAAGTATTTGTTTCATGGATCACATGCAAAGTAATAGTACAAGAGGAGTCCCTGTTTTGGCAAATATACCATGTCTTTATTTCAGGGAGCTGTTCTGCAGGTATGTGTCTTTTTGCAGCCTTTTGCATACAGTTTTCTTCACTCCTTTGTATACTCTGTTCTTGGAATCTGTGTTTCTGCCTCTACAGTCTGTACAGATCTTGTTTATTACGAGTAGCTGCTATTGGTGTTCCCAAAGACGGTGTTTTCCCCATGCCACTGGCAAAGTTACTATTTCAGGTGTGTGTACCCTATTCTGTGTAATAATATTGTTGCTAAAATTAAAACCTTTTATGTGGAAGGCACTGGGGTATGAAGCATAAGGGTTTGGAAAAGGGAGTAAAATCAACAACAAGTGAGGAAAGTTATTCTGACGGCGAGACATCTCATATGTCAGCAAAACAGAAGGAGAGGAAGGTGTAGCTGTGAGAAGCCAAGGGACCAGCAGGGTGCCACATTTGGTGTGTGAGATGACAGGGTTTAGCACTAGGGGTGGTGAGGAAAACGGTTGGACTTGGAGATACTGCACAGGAAGAATTGTCTGAATTTGCTAACAGCTTGTATGTTATGACAGAAATAAACTGTTGTAATCTTTTTCTTTTTTTTTTTTTTTACTATTGGAGTGGGCACATGTACATTTCATATGGTGTTTGCTGTCAACTTCATCTTCTCAGCTACCACCTTAGGATGTAAGCAATGATTTCTTCCCCATTTAAAATCCTCTTATCTTAAATATCCTGTTTTTATTCCTGCCTTATAGAGAAGGGTGAAAGAAAGCAAGCTAAACCTCGCTTCTTTGTTTCAAATCCTTCATGTAAGTATGTGGAAAGCTGTAGAAAGTAGGAGGCAATGGAAGATAAACATTTATGGGGAAGAAATGAGACAATGTGAGCACACTTTGATGTCTTTCAGGCAAATAGGCAACCTGACAGATGCATCACACAAACTCTACAAACATTAAAAATGCAGCTTTTTCTGTTTATAAATCATTCTGCCCAGTGGGCTGGGGTTTTTTTTGTTGTTGCTTCTAAAATTATCTGTCCTTTTAAGAAGAGTAAAAAAAAAGTCAGAATTGTATATTAATTTCTTTCAGTTTGCTTTCACCTCTTAGAAATCTATTTGACTGAATTGTTTAGGAGACTGGTTGAGAAATAGCTAACTCTTTCAAAAAAAGCTGTTTGTCTCATGCTTATGATTGTAGTAACTCTGTTGTATGACAGGGATTTCTATCAGAAGGTACCTAACAACCAGTATTTTCCAAAAACTTCAAGGAGGGATTATGAGTATCAATTCTCATTCCCTGCAAAACTAATAGAGTGTTTATTGATTTGTTTAGGAAAATGCACACCGACCCTCCCTTGTATGTAATGCAAAATGATGAGGTAATTTGCAAATGGCCAGTAATAGAAGCAAGCTGTAAGGCAATTACTGTATATTACCATATGCCTCTTCTGCACATTTGAAGATCTGGTTCCTGTGGTTGCCTCTGATAATTTCTTGCCTTAACTCTGTTTCTTAACTCTTTGGCATGATTTTTAAGAGTATGGCTACAAGAATTTAAACCTTTCTAACAATTTGACTTATTCTAGTTACGCCAATAGCAGAGAAATAATATCTCGATCACTGTCGGTGCTACTCTCTATGTGAGGCTGTTGTAGAAGAAAATTGGCAAGTACACTCCAGCAGTTCTTTAGCAAGTCTTCATTGGTGCTGATCTGTGCTAATGGTGAATTAGGATAAATTGACACACTTGCAGAATAATTAGCTGCTCTAGCTGAGTCAGTGGCATAAAAAAGAAAGTTAAACCAGTTTCATCTCTGTTGTTAAAGGCTGTCATATTAATCCATAGCATTTTTCAACATGTGCTACTTGAATTTGACCTTGCATAAATATTATAGCAATTAAATTTTACACACACAAAAATATTGAATATGCATTTATAGTAAGTATATTTAATAGAGGAGAAAAATAGGTTTCATTTGATGCCTGATAGTGAAATATTTATCAGAGCACAAATTAATCCTTAAAGATAGAGAAATAAGCTTCCAAATGTCAAAAAAAGGGGAGAAAATTATAGAAAGCTTAATTTTCCATCTAGCATAAGTAAAATATACTTGGAGGATTTTTTTTCTTTCCTTATGATTATTTATGTAAAAGTTTGCAACTATTTTCAGAGAAATTTTAAGGCTAAGGTAAGAAATGTTTCATATGTAAGAATAACTTCTGGAGAACTTGGTTTCTTTACTGTAGGAAATAACTAGTCACTCTCTGAGGGGGCATGAACTTACACAAGCCTTATTCTCTCAGATTCAGGGTCATATGATACTTAGAAAAACCTATAGTGTCAAAACTAGGAGAAAAACACCTGTTTTCCAGCCTTGTTTAGCCCAAAGGTTGGGAATGTTCCCCACTGCTTGGAAAGTCTGGGCTTCACTGTGCCTCTAAGGTTTCTGAGAACAGGCTCCTCTGAAGGTTCACTCCTTCCATGCTGTGACCTGGTTGCTGTCTGGCACAACATGGCACAGTGTCACAACAGTAGCATATGCCAGAAATAAATCCATAGTTTATCCCATGTCTCTGCATTCAGGCATTTTGCACTTGCTCATTTGCTTTCTCTTTTAACAGCATATGCCATTTAGAAACACCATGGGCTGTGAAATTCAGGATCCCTGTTTGGACAACTTTAATTCACTGTTTCAAAAAACTGTAATCTGGTGGAAGCTGACTTTTTTTTAAGGATACCCTTTGGGTGGCAGAAATGGGAAATTGTTTTTTCCACCAATGGGAAATTATTTTTCCACAACAGACTCAATACTTGGTTTATCTGTTCCCAAATCCACAGAGTTCTGCACCAGGAGTGCTGTCACCTGCATAAGATGGATGCCCTTCTGTTTGCAGCTGTGCAGCCTGTCCTGCACCTCTCATGGGTCTGCCTTGGCCATGTGTCCCCTGTGGCGAGTTCTCAATGTCCCCATATCGCTGGTGGTCAGAGATACTCTCTTGGCAGGGCACCTGCAAGCCCTGACACCAGTGGCTCCTTGCGGGGGTGACTGCCTGGCAGTGTGAGGGCCAGCCAGTCCCTCCTCCCTTTCCCTTGCCCCCTCATATGTCACTGGGACTTTCCTCTCTGTGCATGCACAGAGGGCAACAGCCCCGATCACACCGACAGCTTCCTAAGCAAAATCAACCAGAAAGGAGTGTGAGCAGGTCCGATGAAACCTGTGTAGTTACTGTGGCCATTTGAAAATTAACCCATCATTTTCCAAGCCCGATCGAGGTTTTCTGGAGTTGGTTTTAAATCAGTAATCTGATTTTCAGCCATTTAAGGAATGAGAATTGGAAAAGATTTGAGCTGAAGTATTCATTCACTTAGAGCAAGTAGTAATGCACACTGTCATTGGGCAACACTAGCTGCCTCAGTCTTCACCAGGAAGGTGGGCTGGTCCTGTTAGTGTTTTCCAGAGGGCACTGAGCTCTGCAGACACTGTCAGCAAACTCTGTGCCACAGTACTTGTAATTCAGTGAACGTAAAAAATGTTACATGACTTTTTATCGCTAAGCTTATTTTCATTCTCATTTATTCTGTAGTCCCAGACACAGTGAAAAGGTAGATTTTAGGCAGAAGGTTATGTCTTGGGAGACCTTGAACATGTCACTCAAGAGAAGGCACTGAATCGCAGCTCTGAAAACTTTCATTCAGCCACTGCCTGACAGGGAAGTGTCAGGGTTTTTATAGGTACTGGATATTGGTACAACTTCTCAGATTCAGGAATTTAATATATTTTGTACTGTATATATCTGCTTGAACTCAGTTCTTCCTCTGCCTGAATACCTTGGCAAATATTCCTTGTATAAGTCAGTCAGGTCCTGGGAGGTTTGATCTGACGCCTTTCAAAGCACTGATACACAGTGGCCAGGTTTGAGCACTGTGTTGTACAGCTGGGACAGAGCTGGAAGCACAGATACCCAGCTTCTGCTTTTGCTTTTCACAAGAAACAGTCACCAAATGACATTGAATAAAAACCAGGATCCTCGCTGACATGAGACTAAACCTTGGGTTACAGATTTTATTTGCCCTCGTGCTCTCTTTCACTGGTCAAAAACTTTTCTGCACAATGAAGTCCCTTCAGCGGGTTGATGGAAACCAGTCCCCTCCTTTTCCCAGTTGCAGTCTGCGAACTTGGAGTTAGATTAGTTGTTTGTGCAGAAAACATGTACTCCCATCCCTTTTGGCAGAGGAGAGGAGGGTTTGGCTCCCAGGCACCATTTTCTGAGAAGGGAGTGCAATCAATCAACTCTTCCTTGAAAACAGGAGTGAGGCAGCAGCTGTGTGTAACCACTTCCTCCAGGTGTTTGTGGGTTTTAGTTTCTCCCAGGAAAGTCCATCATACTCCCAGGATCAGCCCTGGCACTAGGCAGGGACTGGCCAAGGAAAGAGTTGGGTTTCAATTTGTCCCTCTTTAGGGAGATCCGTGCCAGCAGTGCTGAACTGAAATACCAGACGTGCCATGCTCTGGCACACATGAATGTCCCGGGATGCTGTCTGGGGGAATGGCTTGACCAGAACTGGGGCTGCACAAATGGGCCAAAAAGGAAATCACTGGATTGTTGGGCAGTGTGGCTCCCTCTGTGCTTCCACCCTTCATTTCTCCCACCTGCAATGTGATATTATCTGTTCTCTTACAGTGTTTATCTAAACTGTTTATATTAGACTGGGAGTTTTTCAGGATCAGAGCTTTATTATGTGTATATATATAGTTCCTATGTTCCAGTGAGGGCCTCTGGGTGTTTCTATATTACGCATGAAAATAAATATAAGAAAGCAAAAAGCTTCACCTTCCCAGACCTGTGAATATCTGTTTACTAAGAAATTGCAAAGTTACTATAGCATTACTCACTTATTGTGCATTCAACAAGGTCAAAAGTGATCTGCAATCTTGTGCTTTTCCATTCTAAGTAGGTTACACAAAAATATCTTTCAAAAGGGAATGTTTTTAATAATTCCCTTATGAGAGAGCTCCGTAGAGAAAAAGTAGCTTCCAGTTTGAAGTTCCCGGTTTGAAAAGTCTCTTTATGATCCTTGATTTTGCAGTAATAACACCTGAGAGCTGTTTTCTATCCTTTCATTTACACGTTTTTATCATGCACAGCATGACTCTTATAAACTGGACCAAAGCCACGGTTAGAACTCCTGTGGGGAAGATAAATGCCCATTTTCCTAACAATAATAATAATAATGCTTTTTCTGGCTTCCAGGAAATTCATCTCCCAGCAACTATACTATTTCCTATTAACTGTGTAACAACTTACGCTTTTTCAGCTGAATATGTAAGGTTTCTGGAGAAATGGAAAGAGCCAAACTAGTTCAGTAGTGCTCACATGCTTATGGTCTTTATGGCTTTTTAGCTGAATCTTCCTCAGTTGTAGGTCCACGAAGTAATGAGCAAATTATGAGGTGCAAGTATTTTATTTCCTTCAGCAGTGAACAGGGTTTGAGATGTGTGGCTTGGGAAGTGTGGGAGATATGGAAATAGAATGAAGACATGTTACATCTACTCACTGAATGGAGCAGAACACAGCCCTGAAGTGTCAGGGATGGAGTGAGTCTGCCTCTGAGCTCTGCAAAGCACCCAGAGACAGGTCTAAAAGAGCTACATTCTTTTCCTGCAGGCTATAACATCTCCTGGTTGAAGAGGCTTCTAAATATTCTGGAAGTCATGTAAAGAGACTAGCTTGTTAAAAGACAGAATAAGATCAGTCATAGCCCAGAAGAGTTAGGAGGTTGTGATAGATGATATTGTACAGAACTAATACAAGGGTTTTTTATAGCTATGGGGGTGCCATGAGATAGACAGTTGCAGTCTAATGTTCAATCTAATATTTTAAACAAGAAAAAAAAAGGGGAGGTTATGCTTTGGGAAGGTCACAGTAATTCAAATGTTATATGTGAAAGAGCGGAGTCTCAGGTGTTGAAGAAAGTAAAGTGTCCTAATGCATCCCAGTATGTAGAAACTGAGAATAGCCCAATAAATACTGAGCAAACTACAAGCAAAGAGCCTTGTTGTCAGGCTGCTGCTTACCAGCTGGTCTTATTTTGCATGTAAGGTGAAATGAACCTGCTTTAGACTCAGCTATCACATTTTCCGTTTTCTTAAAGTGCTCTTCCTTCTGCTCTTAACTCTTTCAAATCTTCTGGCATGCAGAAGGAGGTAAGTGAGCCAAACTGGATGTCTGGTCTGGTCTTGTCTTTGCATTAGAGTCCATGCCCTATGTTATGGCTGGATTCTATGAAATGTAACCCAGAAGAGTTGGATTTTGCAGACTAGGTTATATCTCTCATGTAACATTAGAGCAAGAGCCAGCCCAGACTTCTTCGTGGAAAAAAAAAACAAACCAAAACCTAAAAATCCCAGTTAAAGTATAGCACTTTAACATAAAAATGAGAGCAATGGATGAAAAAGTGATGGAAGTATGACATACTCTTAACTGAGTACTTTTAATATAAGTGTATTTTTACCATTTGTACTAGAAACAAGAAATATGGGGGATTACTTTATCCTATGGATTTTCAGTTCCATGTTAAATTGACCAATTTGTTTAAGATACCTAATAACTGTTGATTCTTTCACATATTGCTTCTTTTCAGGGCCACAAAATCCCTTCATTGCAAATGTGTCTTTACTGTAAATTCATCCATTCCTATACACAAGTTTTTGTTTTGGTCTGGTTTATTTAAACCAAGTAAGTGTGTTGGCTGTTTTTTTTTTAAATATATATATATATTCTTCATTATGTAGAGGAGTCTGAATATGCTCAAGAAATCAGGCAAAAAGTATTCTTTTGTTTCTGTGTACATATGTAGAACAGAATGAGTGAAATTTGGCTTAATCAGCCCTTTTGCTGTGTTTGTGAAACACAAATGTGTGCGTTCCCAAATGCTGTACTGTGGGTCCAATCTTTCATCTAAAAACCAGTATAAAAAGGTACTAAAGAAAGTAATCTAAAGCCACAGGAATACCTCAGCCAAGTATTTCCACATCTGCTGGTTTAGTTGTCATTTGAGAGGAGTACCTGTGGACTTCACAGGAAAAAAGAACAGTCCAGACGCCTGTGTGCAGCACCATCAAAATGAAAGTTCGGCGTCACTTTGTACCCTCCCAGTTTGACCTTTCCCATTGTAACGCCTGAGCACGATGGGTTTTCCAAAACCTGCTGCACTGATCAGAGCCAGCACACATCAGGCTGGGTTCCGGTTTTGTCATTCCCAAGAACTTTTAGGTGTGCTCGTTAAAATTCCTGGCGTTCCTCAGATGTTTGGTACGGAGCAACAAGGTGTTGCTGGAGAGAGCTCCATGAAAGGCTTCTAACAACAGGGACCGCAGAGGGCCATGGATCTTGCTGCCACTTGCTGTGCTGTGAGCAGTGGCTGCCCTATTTCTCGGTCATGTTGTCTACTATTCCATGGTTTGTTTTTAATGGAAGCTACTTATCCTTTCCTAATGAGCTAGGAATCAAACCTTGCCCTCCTTTACACGCTTACATGGGAACAGAGTTGCATACAGAATGGTACCATTTAGTGGAAAGCGTGAGCACATCAAACACCAAGGCTTTTTATATATATATATTTAATGCTGAGGCTTTGTGTGTGTGTATATATATATATACATATATGTATATATGTAGAATATATCAACAATCCGTTTTTAATTTCTGCCTTAAGTAAAAAAAGGGATTTTATTTTGTCGCTTCTAAATTCATAGGCTTATAAACCAATTAAGCTTGCTTTCCTAATATTCTTATTAGATGCATGTGCATTAATATCTTTTAATTTTTATGTGATGCTGACCCTAGCAAGTGTAAAAAGGATGCCTATAAATACTGGAAAACTGCTAAAACTCATCAGTATTTCAGTTTTCACTAAAAGCTACACACACTTCTGTCTTAGTATTTGCACATTGACTGTTCGAAGAGCCAATTCAAAATTTTATCCTGATAAATATTTTCAAGGGGTAGAAACATGTTGGGAAAATAGCAAACATATGTTAGCACTGAGAATAACCAGTTCAGCAGTGTTTTCTTGTGTGCGTTTTGGTGCCTATGTAGGCTATTGCAATGTTAATTTTAGAAACTCTGGCCCAGCAACAGACACTTAGGAACAGAATGATGTACTGCAAGCAGCAAGGATTTTAACTGCAGACTATAGCTTTATTTTCTTATTTATAGCTCCCTTCACTTTGTTATGTTTTATGAAACATGTGTCTTCTTCGAGAGTGTGCTGGCTCTGTGCTTTCCCGACCAATGGGCTTATCTTCAGATTATATCCTGTTAGTTATCTCCAAACACTGAATTTATAAAAAGGCAAATCATAAACCCTTGACTTTAGGTTTTAAATGCCATGCAAATATTATTAGAAGTAATTATAATTTTGTTTAACTTCTAGATATGTTGACTTTGGTTTTACTTTTTAATAAATGTGCAGTTGTTTTAGGAGAAAGCTCAGGATGAACACAAAGAAATACAATCATTTATGTTGTATCTTACAGGGAAATGACAAAGCCAAAGTTTAATGATTTAATAGTGCTACACATTTTAATAGGCAAAATCTGATAGCATTAGTTGTTTGACGAGGTTCCAGATTAGGTGGAGAGATTAACAACAGACATCAGTTGCTGCAGCTCTGGTGGTTCTCCAAAATGGGAACCAAAGCTATGCTTTTCACAGCATTGTGTAGGGACAGGCTCAGCTCCTAGTACAGTTTTTTCTCTAATCTTGTTTCACAAACCAAACTATTCTTCATTGAAAGAGAATTATTTTTTTTTATTATTAGCAAAATAAATAAATTTAAAAAAACCCAAAATACATTGTGCAGACCAATTAAAAAATGTTCATTTTTCTGAGATTTTTAAACTCAACCCTGGATTTTCCAAAGCATGAAAGAAAACCTTTAGTCATTTAAAAAGAAAAATTGATTTTAGAGATGTGATATTCTGATGTTAAAACTAACAATTTGTCTAATAGTTAGCTGTAGCAAAATAAAAAAATCAACAGCATGACTGAAATAAATAAAAAAGACCATAATTATTAACTACCACTTGATTGAACTTCTTATTTCTATTTAAATTTAATTAGTTATATTCTTTCAAGATTTCTTTTTTTTTTTTTTTCATCTTGTTTGGATTGGAAAGTGTTCTAATGAGAAAAAAACATTTACAGAAGAGGAAAAGAATTTCTTATTCACCTCTGTTTTCTCTATAGACTTCAAGATCAAAGTCCCATAAGAAAGCCAAACTAGCAGAATAAATTATGGGCATATGTGGAATTCACTTTAATGTATGTCCACCCCAGGATGCACCGTGTTTAGTGCAAAATGAGATTAGGGGATTGAAAACTATTTCTAGGTGGCTTTTTTGTTTTTGTATTGATTCTTTGGGCAGAAAGTCTTTCCATTTACATCTTTATTATTTAGGCTAATAATAAAGACGCAACAGCAAAGAGATATTTCTTTCCTTTCAACTCTGCTTTATACAAAGCCTCTTTTACCTTTCTGCTTCATTTCCTTCACAGTGTCCTTAACTCTTTATTGCTTTTAATGCCATTATTATGAATCACTCTGTTCATGTTCAGAGTGTGCAGTCATTTTAATACAGATGTAATTGTAAGGTGCAAAATGTAAACCCCCCATAATATGCCAGAAGACAAATGTGTCAAAGTCCCTTTGTCATACTGACAGGTTATAAAACCAGACTGGCTCATTTTAATCAGGTTTAAATTTTAATGACATAAGCAAAACTCAGACTAAAATAGCTATCTCTTTGTTATTATTTCAGATCACTGCCACAAATGAGAAATGTTTTATCACTTATTCATTGGTTGTATCATTCAGAGCTATCTCCATCCTAACATCTGCTCTGGAGAATGTGTTTTAAATCATTAAAGGTTTTGCAGAGGTGATATCTCTGTTTGGCGGTTAGTTGTCATGCTTTCTTATAGTACCTTTGGCTTTTCATCCTTATCTTTCCTCGGGTGAATTCCCTCAGTTTGCCCATTATGTGTCCAGGTCCAGGGAAAAGCTTCATTTTTGCAGAGGTCTTGCTTACCTGTCTAGCTTGGCAGTTGAGTCTTCCCTTTCAGAACTTACAGCCAGTGGATGATAATAAGGTTACGAGCTAATAAGGCCAATGATTGGTCATGGCATCACTGCTGGGGTAGGGTGTGCATGGCAGGGAAAGAAATACAAAAAAGAAAAAAAAAAAGAAGTAAGATGCTAAACCTGTAGGCCAAAAAGGTAGTAGACAGGACTCCACAGGGTTAATCTGCTAGTGTTTGGGGCATGTGGAGTGTGTTTCATATTGGCAGACACTGTTTGATTCGGTGTACCCCATTTAATAGGAAAACATTTTGTGGAATTCCTGCTTCTCCTTCTTTTCAGTTTTCCCAGTAGCTGGGCTAAGCAGCTCAACCATACACACCTCCAAAACCCAACAGGTGGACCACATTCTGTAATTGTAAATTCTTACCAGCCATTTCCACACCCTGCATTTCGGACTTCTCATCTGCGGGATTAATTAACTGTAGATGTTAATACAGGTGTAATTGTAAGGTGAAATTGTAAGGCACAGTTGAACTGATGCTGCCTTGGGTAGCAGAGATGTTCTCTGCCGACCCGGCAGGCACCGTGTAGCCAATGGCCAGACCAGATCCTCTGCTGCAGCTCACGAGATGAGAAGGATTTCTGCCTCCTAACTCAGAAAACTCCAGACTATTCAGTATAAAGCTGACAACAGGGGAGAAAAATTATGATTTTAACATAAAGCACGGGTAAGAAGATTGAGATTTCTGGCTTAATTAAATAAGAAAGGGGTAGTAGTAGCTTTTGGTGACTATCATTATGTTTTGACTTCATGACAGTATCCTGGAGGCCAAGCTTGTACCCCAACCTGTTGTCATATTCTCAGTGTTCTTAATCTCCACTATGTTAATATCACCAGCCACTCAAATAATCAGAGTGATTGAAATGAAAAAGGATAGTAACTCTCCAAAGCTGTGCGCAGACATTACTGTTAAACAGCTTCAACAACTTAATTAAAGGTATTTTTCTTTATCAAGGGGTGTTTCATAATCAAAATGTCCTTCCTGAAATCAGAGATTGTTTTTTAGAACAAGAAGTAATAGTCTCAGATAAAATAAGGACTAAAGAAATATATGTCAAACTGTCTGATGCATCAGAGAAAGGTTGTCATCACTTCTTTGCAAGGTGTGGTTGACAGGAAATGCTTTTGCCTATATTCTTCAGTAAATTGTTTGTTTTGACAGATGTATTTGCCTGACTTCTTCCTGATCATTGGGATATGCAGCAAAATTCATGTCTTGCTCATGTTCTTTAGAGTTGTGATTCTACCTTCAGATAGATCTTTATAAATCACAAATTATTAATTAAAATCATCAAAGATAAGTTGGGATAAAATTGATTAAGAAACATAACACGTTAATGTTTAACATGTTAATGGAAGGATAAATCTGCTAAACAATGTGAAGGTATATAATATTTTCTTAAATGAAATTAGATAGAAAGCAAACAGAAAACAAGACAATTTTATGCCCTGCTTATAAGCACCACTGGTCTGGTGACCAAAAATTTGTTGCTGCTTTGCTTTGGTTTTGAATGGATGATATACATAAATATCAGATTGTGAGTCTCTTTTGCAACAGTAAACTATTCATGAAGGAGAATGCCAACCCTTAGACTTTTTGATTGCTGAATTGGAGCTAAATTCTAACATTAAGTTGCGGCTTGGTCTTTGCCCAGAATTGGAATTTTATAAATTTATCTCTTTTTTTGTGAGGGAGCTGTAACTTAACATGGAGGGAGGTAGGGAAAAGAAGGGATGAGCTGTCATTTTCAGCATATTGAAAGGGGGCTGAAATCTCTGTGGGGAGTGTTTATATAGCAAATGCCTATCACATATACTCACAGTGGTGCTTACTTATCAAGAGAGTGAGTCAGATTTAGCATTAGGAAAACATCTTTGCACATCTTTGCATGAAGTGAGAGCACATTTGACACATTAAAAAGGTATTCTTAAAGCGTACATGTTTTTAATTAGCTCCTAAAATGTGTTGGTAACGTGTGAGATTCACAGTCTACTTCAATTTGCAAGATTTGAATCTGCAAAGCTGAAGGAAACCATGAGAGAAAAAACAGCTGTATTAAACTTCCAAGTTTTTGCAATTTAGCAGTTTGTCAGAAAACTAGGTTTATAGCATAGGCGGGTGCAAGAGAGAACCGTATCTCTGGGAGAGTGTAGCATCAAAGAGCCTGTGAGAAATGAGCATGAGTAGAGCCACAGCTCTCATGCAGGTTACCTATTGCTGCAGCAAAAATGTTATAGAGACACTGGCTTTGCCTTCCTGCTCATCCTGCATGTTCAGGTCAGGCTCATGCTGTCCCTCTGTGAGAAGGCAAATTTCCTAACCTGGAGATGGAGCCAAATAAATAGAAGAGAATAACAGTGTTTGGTAGTGGGTGCAGTGCAGTAAATCCTGGTGTCCTACTATGGGGTCACCTCCTGTCATTTATGCAAATTACATCCATCATGGACAAAGATGTAAATGCAGTTGCAGATCATTTGTATAAAATTTGCAAATGTTTGAACCTTAGCTTTATTAGAATTGGAAGTTATCTTTGGCTGCATGGCACACAGTATTTTCTGCAAGGTTAGCAAGGCTGTGAGAACAAGTACTGAACCCTGCTACGTGAGGACTTCCCCAGATGCTTGTTGGGAAGACTGTGAGGTTAAGGGCACACACGTGAAAAATATTGTTTTACAGAAAAGTCAATCAGTCTTTCTCAGCTTTGAAAATTAGTGGTTCAGATTTGATTTTGTTTTTAGATAACGAGCACGTGGATCTCTTGATTTGTGTTAACTATTTTATAAATGTCTGTGGGTTACAGTACACATTTCCCTTCACTTATTATGGAGCAATGTTTCTATATCCAAAGCCATGAACTGCAGATGTTAAATGCATGGGTAATGTTACTCTATTCTTGGGTTTTACTCTGGTTTCAACTTCACTGTAGCGCAGAGTATAGTATAAAAAATGTGGATCAATGCTCTGTTTTTAATCAGATCTGTTTTCAAGAACATGTTCGATCTTGACAAATGTAGGCAGTGTGAATCACCCTTGTGTGTGTAAATGTATATGTGTGTGTATATTTTTACCATTTGTCCCTTTCTTCCTTTTTCCCAAGGCATATTCTCTGCCAATTTTAAGAGCTCCAGAAACATAGCTTGACACAGGGAATTGCTTGCGGTGCTCAACAAAGACAAACTGTATTGATCCAGTAAAATCCAAAATCAATGATGTAAATTTTTGACTGGTGTTTGTCAGCAACACATCTCTTCACATGTTAGACAACACATACATTTTATGGGGTACTCTGGGAAAATACAGTAATGAATTATAATAGCCAACCACTCAGTTCCTTACAGACTTCGTCATTTTATTGCACATTTCATTGTAATCTCAGCAATTTTTAAAGCAACACATTTCTCAAAATTAGCAAGTTGAGATACCGGTGCCAGAGTCTATGTTAACATACCGTAGTAAAGTGTCAGTCAGTGAACATTAGACTGAAGGGAGTGCTAACCAAAAAAAAACCCAGCAAAACCACACCCCAAGATCCAAGTCACCACTTCTGCCTTCAGATAGTGGCTTCAAAACAGATTTGAATCTTGGTCTTCATATCTTTTGCAGTTGGAAGTGTCAGAGCAATTGCTGAATGTTGATTTGCACTCCACACAGCATGCTGGACCTTGCAGGGTTTCCACAGGGGCTGTCATGATTTATGAACTACTCCAGAAACCCCTTTGAAACAGGGAACCAGACCCAAGAGAGTTAACTAAGAAATCCGGGTTTGATGATAAGATACAAACATACAAAACTACCCATGATGTTCTGTTCTACTAACTGGACCAAAGCTTAGAAAGAACATGTA
>JAWWLV010000183.1:30698440-30722640 GCA_035041135.1 Platyrinchus mystaceus
CTGGCTTGCTCCCAGCGCTGCAAATAAATACCTTTGCTGCTCAAAAGATCAAAAGTCTCTGGGCAGTCTGTTATACCTGGTTTTTCGGATTCACCTTCTGTACTCAAATGATTTCACTGGTGTCTGTTTTATTAATTATTAACACACATCTAATGTTATTCTCTGTGAGGTACTGTATCTACAACTACAGTAGGAATTTTATCACATTTTAAATAATTGGCACTTTTCAGAATACCACAATGACTGTTGAATCTTCACGTAGAGTAACAAACTAAGAGCAGATACAGCATGTCATCTCTTGTGGCTTGGATTGAAAGCTTATTTCAGGAGCTTGTACCATGTTATCATCCTCTCTAGCTGTTCTATGCAAGTCATGCAGACAGTGACATTACACCTTACAAAATAGGGGAAATGACTACAGAAAAGCTATGAACAATTGCCAGTAGGGAGTAGATGAATTAAAATTAGTCCCTGCTTTTTATTACAATAGCATGCTTGCCAAATATGGCACATTTCTGAGAAAAGTTGGATATAAACATATATATGGGGGTTTTTTAGTTGTTGATGGGTTTTGGGTTGGTTTGGTGTTTTGTTTTGTTTGTTTAAATAAAAATCTATCTATCCATCCGCTATTTAAGTTCTTCATAAGTGGCCAGCAGTGATACGTTCATAGTGCTTATAAAGATGCCTCCATAACAACTTCATTCTTTCTGAATGCCTGAAATGTTTCCCCTTGGAAATCCAGAGTTTTCTATCCCTGCTTGAAGCCTGTGACTGTGTTCACTGCTGTCCTCTTTGCATGACAGGTTTGCTACGTGTTAGTGGGTATGGGGGATAAGTACTGAAATCTCAGGGCAACCCATTAGAAAAAGAGCTTTATTCTGATTTTTTTCTCTGGCTGTGTTTATTTATCAGCATATGTTTATACATTCATATTCAGAAGGATGGGAGAATCCATTTTTATTTATTTTATACAACCTCAATGCACTCGAAATACTCCCATTCTCTTTTCATCTTTAAATTGAACAGAAAGCTACTTGAAAATATATGCTTTAATGAAATTAATAGAGAATATTCTGTATTAATTAATGGATTAAGCTGGCATTATTAGTCTCCCATAGTCATTAAAAACCAAAGCATTTTCTTTTCCCTGGGCTTTTTTTAGGCAATCAGTACTTAAATGAAACTTTTATTTTAAAAACAATATTTACATCACTAAAAATCAAGTTTGTGCAACACTCATAGAACATTTACACATTTTTACTTTTCATTTCCACCTAGCTAATTCATGCATTATAAATAAATTCATATTTTCCTAGATTGTTTAATTTATTTGAATAGAAAAAGTGGAAACAGATTGTGTGCTTACTATATCAAAATTCAAAAAGCAATAGCAATTGCCTTGCATATATTTTATTTTTTTATGGGTAATGACTATGATTTTTTCCCCAAAACTGAATTTTCACATCAGTACTCGAAATAGCAAAGGTAACCATAAAGCTGGTGTTTGCCACTGCAGTCCAGTGTGAGTAATCACTCGCAGAATACTTGAAATTTTTAATGTATTGTTATTCTAAAAGTAACGAAATTAAATACATTTTGTCATTTCTTGATGAGTAAAATTCTACTCCTGAGCTGTGCAGACCTTCCTGCAAACAGAAAGTTCCCAGTGTCCGAGATCCCAGCACCTGTGTTGACAAAGACAGGTCTTTGCCTACACGTGCTCAGAGTGCGTTTTCATCAAGTGAAGGAGCCACAGGTCCCAAAGCTGCAGTGCTAAAAAGGCAGAGCTTTGCACCAGACAAAAATAGTGTGTTAGCACCCAGTTCTCTTAAGTTGAATGATATTTTGTACAGAGAATGTGGAAGGCCATGTATTCTTCATTTATTGAGAGAAGCTTTGTCTGTGTGGCATATCTGATTTTATTACGAAAGGGGATCAGCTCCTGCCTTGTCTCATTTAATTTCTTCTTATTTGTGATCAGGAATTCGGGCAATCAATTCCTGTCAAGTGGGATAGCATCTGAGACATACCACCTGGTAGGCCATTACTTGGAATTACTTGGATTTGCTGTGCTTCTTTGAATCCCCATGGAAAAGAACCATCCCTCCAAAGTTCATGGAAAATGAGTGCAAGTACCTTTAGAAACTTGCTTTCAGAATTTCAGTTTAATTTCTCTGGCTCATAAGAAGATCATAGTAATTTCTTTAGTTTGCAAGACTGATTTGTAATTTTGAGGCTTCTTGAGGGTGAAAAAAGGTCTATAAAAATAGAAGTTATATATGTTTTGAGTGTTAGATGTATCCCAAATTACAAGGCTTAGTTATCATTTAGCTATTTGCTTGCTGGGAACTCCGTAACAGCATCTATGAGAAGTGTTTATAGGCAAGTACTCATGTTCCAGTGTGTGATAATTACTTATTTGGCCAAGCCATGAAAGGTAGGAGAATCACTCTTTCTTTGTGATTTCTCCTCCTGTCTGTTCATTTCCTCTGGGGGGAGCAAGGTTTGAAAGTCTTTTATCAACATGTTGTTTACATAATAAGCCATAAGCAGTCTTTTGGACGGGAGGCAATTACACAAACTGAGAGTGAGCTGTGTGCCACTGCTCATGGGAGTTTTGGGGTTGTTTTGTTTCGAGAATCTAATCCTAGTGATCTAAATTTTCCATATGTCACAAATACTTGAAAATTATTTTTGTATATGCTTTTTATTTTTTTACAAAAGGAAAGGGTGCATAAGTATCACATTATTCTGTTATAGGATATTTTTATAGTATCTTTAACTAATGGTGGAACATATCCTATAAACTGGAATACTATCCCTTTTGCCTCTGAGATTTAAGTCTGTGCAGAGGTTCCATTCGTAACATATTTTTTTAAAGCTACAGAAGTGTCATTTCTTTGTAATGGCATCTGAGGGAATGAGAGAATTGACTCTGAGATTAGCTCAAATGGTTAAAGCATGGCACTTATAACACCAAGGCCCTGTATGGGCCATTTGCTTAAGGGTTGGACTCGATGGTCCTTGTGGATCCCTTATAAATCAGAATATTCTGTGTTTCTGAGTAACTTTGTGCTGTGGATATAGAGAGGGGGTTTTTTGTCAGCACAGAATATTAGATGCCATTTGAACACCTTTTTGGACTCTCTGGGAGAAGGTATATATGCCTACACATTATTTATTACAGCTGGCCATATAGACGTTGGAACTACAGGCTCTGCTGGCATGCCAAGTATTTGCATAGCATTAGGAAGTAGAATCTTTCGGTACAGCATTTGTTTCACTCCCTGGATATCTTCTGCTACTACAGGAACTGCCAAAGCCCAAAGTAATGCATATTAAAATGGTGTCTTGTGCCTTTGTGAATGACTGTCTAACTTCCACATGCATTTCCAGAGCTTCCTAGTGACCACATGACCTCCGAATGTTCAGCTATTCCAGTGGGTGTCAAACAAATTGAGTTTTGGTGGCTTCCAGAAAGGCCAACACCGTTTCAAAAAATATGAACCTTCTATTTCTATTTAAGTCCTGTAAGAAGAAACTAGTTCTTTATAAGTGTCTAAACCTAGTTATTTGTGTTCTGTGGGGAAGCCTATGTATCAAGGCTGCTTGGGAAAGAAATACCATCAGGGAGAATTTCCTTTACACCTTTTCAGACAAAGGTGAGAGTTGGATTTATCCTGGTAGCTCGATGCTCAAAAGCTGAAGCCCAATTCCCCAATCAATGGTTTCATCAGAAGGCCCCAAATGTTTTCCCATATTCCCATTCTGATATGCTGAAACAATTATTGTCTCATTCACTTTTGCCTTTAGCTCAAACCATCAGGCCTATCTCAGATGAGGGCAGCCCTTGTAGATCCATCAATGGAGACACCCATCTGAAAAAGGACAAAAGAGAGACACTTGGAAATGTAGTTTCTAACTTCATTGGTTTTGTTGACTGATGGGAGTAGAGGGGAAAAGGATATCATGCTGTCTTTATGCAGATCTCTGTGTGCTTTGTTCATTTATGAAGATGTCCTGTGTGAAGGAAAAATCTTCCTTGAGGACTCTCAGAGCAGAGATACTAATCTTCTTTTCTCATTATTCTTATAAGAGATAATAATTTTCTTCCTCCCTCAGGGTGGAGTTGGAAAAATCAGAACTTCCATATTTTGACTATTTTGTATCAAGCAGTCTTGTATTTATAAGAATTTGATAAAAATCCTTTTGCCTTTTTAGCAGCAGCATTTCAAGTACATTTGATCCAAATGTTTATCCCCTCCCTATAGTAAAATAATGATCTTCAGATGTACTGGAGCTGTTACTGGGACTGTTAGTGAATGGGAAAAGTTTTGTTTGACTCAGAGTTTCACACAGACTTTGAAAATGTATCAGTTGTTCATTATTCCAAACAACAGGCTTTTTTCCAAGTAGATCACTTTTGTTTCTGTAGATCACTTTTGTTTCTGTAAGTATGTTTAACAATTAAAGGAGAACATTTGCAACAAAGCAACATAAAGTATTTACTATTACATCAGGAAGCAATTTTCTTGAATTTGGTGAGACTGAATGGAAAAGAAAATCAACATTTAGGCAGGTAAATGTTTCTGTGCAGATGATGCAAGTAAACACACATTCAGTATAGGTGCAAATCCTCATGAAGGATTAAGGAAGTTGGAGATAACTGTTAACAGGGGCATTAATTAGAATTTAATCTCATCTCTACAAAGTCAACAAAAGGCTCTTGTTTACCTGTAACAGGATAGCACACCTTCCAGTACCTACCTATAGCCCCATAACTAACTCAAACGAGTCTTGTAAGTTTTGATTGATAGCACAACCTTGAAATACATCTGTGACAGATGACTTGTAAAAGAACAGCCTGCAAGTCATCCTCAGGAATGTTCACTTTTTGTGCCTGCTGATGTCTTTGCTATTCAAAACCCATAAAAGTTATGGATGTTTTAATGTTACTTAAACACGCTAGTCTTAATCTGCTGTCATTGCAAAAAAATAAATGTACTCATTATCAAGAGATAAAACCTTTTTACAACCCTACTATTTAATTTTATCCTCAGCAATACCTTTCCAATATGTGTCATGTGCTGATACAAGCAAGAGGTGTGGAAATGTTCCTCCTGGGACTAAAGCGCTCTAGACAGAATATTGGTTGTCTTTGAGAGTAATAAAGACAAAGGAACACAATATCTAATCAAGCATTTACTTGGAAATTCTAATAGATTTCTAACTTAATTAAAAACCTTTTAATGAGCTCTTTGTTTTTGATGAGAGCTAAATATAGGTAGCCATGTAATATGGCCTGAATAGCACTGCAGACCAGCTTTACCAGCCTTCCAGTGCCTTGGAAAGGGTTAAAAATGTTGCAGCACCAGAGAAGTTAATTCTCATCTAATTCACAGAGAAACTGTAGAGCTTCTATGTTGAAATCACTCAACCCTCAGCCCTTCAGGGGCATTATTCACTGGAACACACAAACAGGTTTAGCTTATCTGCTCTAATGTAACACTATGTAGACTCAAGGAAGGACCTGTTCCTGTGGTGTGACAGGTGAGGGTTTGCCTGGTCCTTTCCTCTGAGCTGTGTTACCTCCCTGACCTGCCCAGTCCAAGGATCAGGATGCTTTAGGAAACCAGGGCTTTGGTGCAATGTGAAATATGGGGATGTTTGCAGAGCTCTATTGACCAGCCTTTAATGGAACTGCAGCCATCAACAGAAGGGAAGGAAGTGGCAAACAAACCTTAAGCATCCTGCAGTTGCTCCAGCTGCAATAAGAATCCTTGTGGCCTCAGTAGGAATTTGAGGTGCAGGATGATTGCAAGAGGTCTGCAAAGGGAGGGGGAGAAAAAAAAAATGAAAGAAAATGCAGAGCTATAAAAATATCAAATATGGTATATGACCCAATAATAATTGCTGGCTTTGACTATTGCTTTTAGTTAAGCAAAATAAGAATCGTTATATGGCATTCATAATATACTTCTGTTTATTTGATTGAAGGGTACTGTACATGTCACCTTCAAATTTCTGAGTTTCTTTTTTTCCCCCTCTGTTTTGCTTAAAATTTTATTCTATCAGAACATAACAGTTTTGATTCAGTCTGGGAAGAATATGCTGAGAAATATATTAAATAATTAAAATGAATTTATAAGTTTATTTCTTTTGCATTACTTAATATTGTACATTCATAATTTCATTACATGTTTCTAATTTAGCAAATAAATATAGTCTCATAAGACATAAATCTTTATATACAGATAGATCCAGTTTCCAGTAAATTGTCAGACATTCAAAGGTAATGCTCTGGTCCATTGGACACAGCCATGTTTTCCCAAAAGACTAGCTCTGTTTCTTAGAGTCATCTCAAGAAAGAAATATTTTTATTTTTTTTCATTCACACAAGCACATACAATCTTGAAAGAGAATTGTAACTTTATAACATAAACTACTGAAGTCGACAGGGAAAGCAGAATAAAGCTCTTCTGACTGCCTGGTTAACTCATTCTGCTCTTATAGAGATTTTCTTCTTATTCTTGGAATATAAGAAATCTGAATAAAGGATTTAAGTAATTCTAGTTCATCTGGATTTGAGCGTATTGTTTAGATTTTGGACATATTTTTTAATTGAAATAGATTGCAGTGGAGATTATTGGATGAGTAGATTACATAGAATTTATCATTTTTAAACCTCTTGAACCGGTAGATGGAAAGGTAATTCATAAAGGGAAAAATAAGAAAATAAGGAAAAGGAAACAATTTACCTCATAATATACCTAATAAAGGCAATTTTAAACCAAGTGTGATTGTCCAGAACAGGTAATGCATGAATGTTTTTATTACTTTTAAGGCAATAATGCAATAAAACCCATACTTCTCTAAGAAATACCTTAACATAATTGAAATAATAAGAAAAAAATTTAAAGGAGTTTTAATGTTGGAGGACGGAGTAAAGAAAGCAGCCTTTGGTAAATTGAGGAAAACATAAGTAATATATGGCTTTCCATTTGAAGGAACCTGTTGTCTGTTCCGTCTGCTCTTAAGCAGCAATGCAGGATAGGTCTTAAGGAAAAGAATTAATTTACCTGTTTATGTGCAGCAAATAGAAGGCCAGTGTGGGGACTTGCAGCCTCAGCAGGCACAGCTGTGGTGCTCAGTGTCCCTGTGCAGAGACAGAGGAGCCTCTGGGCTTGCAGCTCCCTCAAGGAGGGAATGGGTGAGCAGTGGTGGGATCAGGTCGGGGCTGACCAGAGGGAAGCAATTGCTGCTCCTGTCTTCAGAAATGGTCGGAAACACAATTAGAGAAATCACAGGGCGGTTTTCTCACTGTGGTCCTGGGGAAACGATGGAGTGAGCACGCTGTCTGTGGGCACAAGAAGGTGAAAGCGTTAGGGGACAGTGACTGGGTGCCTGAGGAGAGCTGGGCAGGTGAGGCGTGTGTGCCGTGGAGGGTTGAGGGGAAATTTGGGCAGGAAAAGCAGAGAGTGGGAAGGCAGAAAAAAGCAGCTACTTGTGCAGGTGTTGTCCCACTCTGATCCACCCTGTGAAGAGAAATAGTTTGCAAAGTACAGCCCGTGGGGTATATCTCGTGATTTCTGAGATTTATTTTTTTTTTAAAATTGCTTCTAAACTGGGTATGCTTGATTCAGCTGTAATTTTCCAGCGAAGACTTTCTCTGTGGGTAGTGAAACCCGTGTATTAGTCACCTCAAAAAGTTTTTCAGAAAGCCATCAAAATTTTGTACCAAGGAGATATTGTTTCTGCTATAGTGCCACACTTAAAAGCAATGGGAGCGATTTTTCAGAAGACTGTGGGGCTCCAAGGGCTGAGGGATGTCTATAGTGAGCTGGCTTCAGAGGCAAGGGAAGCCAGTCTGTGTGGGATACAGCCAGCTATGAGCAGCAGGGATATATTTCAGATGGGAACAGGAAAGTGTTGTGCAAAAGGCACTTCTGTGAGACTTTTCAGAAGGTGGGATGTTGAGAGATCACTTAGGAGATGAAAATAACCCTTTGCCTTCAGCATAACCAATATGTACTTTGTTACCACACATTACACATCTTTAAGTGCATTTTTTTGTACGTTATTCTTTAACACAATGTTTTGGGAAAAGAAAAAGCAGTAGGGTTTGGGTATCTGTGGCCCTCGGTGAGCAGAAGCCATGAGGCTGCAGACAGCTTAGCAGCAAACTGAACTGCTAAGATCTGCCAAGAGAAAATGTATTGCAAGGGCAGACAAATGCATGGCCCTTAAGTGCTCTCAGTGCATCTCCTGGCACATTTCTTGGGGTAAAGAGTAATACATGGACACTTATATTTAACTGGATTTATAACAGTGCAAGAGGTATATCACTTTTCTGTATGTGTTGAAACTTGTCTGCTGTGTCCTGCAGGGTTCATTTGCTTGTTCTCTGCCGTTGATATGCTGGTTGATCTGTCTGGCCTTCTTTTAAGTGGGGGGCTGAGAGAGGTGTCCTCCAGAGGCCTCTTCTCACCTAAAGTATTCTGTGATCAGTCTTTGGTAGTCACTCAGGTTTCAAACCCTGCAGAAGGAGACCTGCTTTATTGAACTCCTGCCTGGGTTGGGAAAGGCTGGTACAACAGGGAACAACTTTCATTGGAGCGAGGAAGGTGTGAACAAGTTATACAAGTATGCTATGTTGTTTTCAAGATCAAAAGTAAGGTTGCTGTGGGCAGTGTGTGTCCCACTGGAGGAGACTGAGATAGGTATGAAAATGTTGGGGAAAAAATATCCAAACCACAATGGCTGACTCACAGGCAATGTAGAAACACGTGAGAATCAATCACAGTATAGGTCATTATTTAAATAAACTGATTTATAGTACAACTGATGCTGTGAAGATAAATCCATTTCTGTTTATGGAGGACTAAGGTCCCACATCTGTCAAATAATGAGAAAAATTACCCCAGTAAAAAACAATGGTGGTAATTATTTGATTATGTTGAAAAATATGTATACTCCTATTTCATCTAAGAGAATAAAATTGTTTTTACAAGCTGCCAACAACTGCATGGTCCTAACCAACTGGGAGGTTTTTTGCTATCTTAATCTAGTATGCTTTCAGATTATTTTAATATTTCATTTGCTTTTCATGAAATTCTTTCTGCTCTGGAGTGTCTGTTTCAAAATAGTGAATCCCAAACTCTGATTCCTCTCATTTGTGACCTGAGAGAGAAATCTCGTCAGGAAACATAAAATCCATTCTTTACAGAGCGAAAGGATGGAAAAAGTTATTTACCTGATTGTAAGGTGATTTTTACTGACCGTAAGTAAACATTACTTTTACAAGCTATTTTAGCTGTTACTGCATATTTTATAAAGCTATCTTTTTATCATGATTATTATTGATTTAATTTTATAGAAGGTGTGTGTATCTGTGAGCACTGCTTAGGTTTTCTCCACATGATTTTTACCATGTTCTTAGAATTTGTCTGTTTTATTGTTAATAGCATACTTACAAAATCGGTCCCCTGGCAAAGTGTTAATGATTATTGTTTGCCCTTACAAAATTTTTAATAGGTTCCACTTAGAATATGTACACCCCTTTTTAAGTCTCTTCTTGCAAGGTCACACTTGTCTCTGATTTTTGCTTGCCATTTGGAGGTTCAATTAATGGGGACAAAGATTTTATCTAATCGGTGAAAGACCCAAAGAACAGAATTTATAAATCTACCTATAAATCTGAGGGAAATTTTATGCATGTAAATTTATCCTTTGTGTTCAAAGTAGCAGTGTATCCACTGGTGTCTCATCCTGGTGCATGAAAAGTCCTGAATCCCATGATGTTAACCTGGAGTCTATAAGTCTATATGTGTGTATATATATATATGGGTGTATATATATATATATATATATAAAGGAGAATAGATTTAAACATTTAAATAACAAGAAAGGCAATTTTCCATATTTTCAGCCCTTTGTATCTGCTGTGATTTGTGGTAAAAGAGCCTGTAGAGTCTCCTGGGGTGCCTTGCAACATGATAAACTTTGTTCACATATTTGTTACGTATTCTCAGAATAGTGACTGCTAAATTTTTATAACTCAGTAGAGAAAAAGGAGGATAATGGGTTCCAAACCTAACAGCTTTGTTAAGAAACACCCTGCATTCCCTATTAGTAAAAATAAACGCTGTGATTCATTATGGCAGGAAGAAAACTGTGAATTCCGAGGAAATGAATAACTTCTTTTTCTTTCAGTGCCTTCATGTGTCACTAAGAACAGAAATACTGTTTATGTAAGCTAACAGGTATTACACTCTTTGATATTTTTTTAGGTAATTTAAGCAGCTGTCATTGCTAGCTTATAGAACAATGTATGTCAAATGAGATTTTAGAATATAATTTCCAAAAAGCAGTAAGGATTTTTGTTCTTTTTGATAAGGAAATTGTGTGTTTCAAAAGAAACATAGCATTGTGACATATAAAATATCTGAACATTATTTCAACCCCATGTCCTGATGCAGACGTGGCATCTGACTGAAAAGGAAAAGACCTTTGAATGCAGGTGCACAAAGCTGAGTCCACACCCTACTGTTGTTTCTGTGCTTTTGCAAACAGTTTTGTGTTACTGCCATAGTCTAACCTGTCTTCTTATTTTTTTGCTTTCTCCTCTCAACTATGTGGTGGCCCTTGGTTATCCTCAAATGTCATTTATGACCACAGACATCCATAAAAAATTGTAGGAGGCTGTAGTTCCACAAGGTGAAGTCTGTGATGGTTGTTGTTGATGAGAACTCCAGTGAAAGAAAGAGGCAGAAAAATGGGAATCCAAGAAATATGGAGAGATGACAGAACTGACACATCGTGGGGTTTTCTCCCTCCAATTGTAATTAATGACCATAATAGAGAAAAATGTGGGGTTTATTTGTAGGATCATTACAGGTTGCAGCCCAGCCATAGAGAAAAGCAATCTTTTCCTCCTAGGAGCTTGGATGTTGGTTTTTTAGTTTAAATGAAATGCTCATGATCTTATGGATGATTGAAGGTTGGTTGCCTCAAGCAACAGTTTATTTATTAGAGATCCAGCCAATCCTAATTTGTATATCTTCATGTGTGATAAAGGGAAGTCTTAAACCACTCTGTCATTATTGCTCTTCCTCTGGTATGGGAGATAATTCTGACAATAACCGTCTTGTGCTCAAGGGCATTATGAAATTTATTCTCTTAAGACATATTTCTGATTTCACATCTGTGAAATTAGATTAGATATATATCTCTCTGTGGCAACTGGAGTAGTTATACCTTTCCAAAACCATCTTCATGTATTAGGAATAGATCCCATAAGCTGTCTAATGCACAAAGAAAAAGTGCTAATTATTACTGTATTAATGTACATAAATACATTATTTTGCTTTTGTTGTGAAAAAAATTAGTGAATTTTATTGTCTAAGTAGGGTCTTGGAACATCTGATTTTTAATAGGTGGATAATGAAATCTTCTACCAAGTAAGAAAGTAAGCAACCCTAATATTTTATATGTAAATATATCACATCAGCTTTAAGTACCCCATTAACTTTCAGGTTATATACCCAAAATGCATCAATAAGTAATATGCAGCCTAGAATATTGAATAAAAACGGAAGAAACCAAACATATCTGTCCCTCTTAAAGACCAGTCTCCCTTCTTCCTTTTCCATCAGCAAATAGCAGTAATGCTACATATATCCTTTGTGAAATAAATAAATATATAATCAGATGTGGATGAAGGCATCAGAAGAGTAAGCAGTTATTGTACACGTGGTAGTATTATAGTTCAGTTAGAAATAGAACTCATTCTCAGTAAGATGAATGAATCTAACAGTCAACTTCATTTCAAGTTTTGAGAGCTTCAACAGTCAGATATTCTTCAGGTTCACCATGTTGCTAGTTGGCCAAAAATGTAGAAATCTTTGATTATTGTGCTATTATTAACTGAAGTTTAAGGACTAGAAAGGCCCGGGGCGGGGGGGGGGAAGGTGTATAATTATCTTGCTGGAAGGCTGCTTTAATTAAATTCTCCCAACTGAGACATGTCCCCATTTTTTAAGTGAAACATAGACTATAATCTGTTACATTAACATTTGATTTGCTTCCATGCAGATGACCATGAAAGTGAGGAGATCTCAGTGAAGCTGTGCTTCAGGTGGGACAGTTATTTCTGAAACCAATGGAGCCATCAGTTCTCCTCTCTTGCAGACCTGTTTAGATATCAGCTGATAACAGCAAATAGGAGGAAAAGTTACTGAGCATTGTAGATGTTTTTCAATACCCCACTTCAGGCCATACATAAAAATACCTTTTTAGGATCTCTTTTAGTTGCTCATCTGGAATGCAAAAGTACCAGAACACCAGAGTGTACAGATAAAGAACAGCTTCAGTGAATCCTCTTAATGGTACTTGAATTCTTTACTCATCCTTTTGCTCATCTGATGAAACCCCATAGAGAAAGAGGCAATTTGAGTAATTCTGAAGCTTCACTAATTCGAGATCTGTGTGAGCAGCAAAGCATTTGCTCTGAGGAATCAAGAGCTGACCCTCTATACTGCAGGGCCTGAGGGTCATACCAGGGCTGCTAGCATTACTGTCATCTGTTTTCACATATACCTAAAATTTTTAAAGTGGAAAGGAAGATCAAGACAAGATGGTGTCATTATTGCAAGAGATTCAAACAAAAAGTTATCAAAACAGGTAAAGAAATGCTCTCAAGAATAAGGAACAGTCCACCACTATGATCAAGTTTTATACACTACAGTCTAGTCCTTCATGAATTGAAAGTTAGCACTTCAGGTGATGAGTTAGAAATGAGCCCAAGCAAATTGTTTAGTCTCTGTGGTTCATTGTCCCATTGGCAAATTGAAAATAATTACAATTACTCGCAATCCTTAACTTGAAAGTATCTAAAATGAGACAGGAAGCTCCACAGTCTTCCTATGTACTCAATGGAGAGATGTTTTTACAAACAATTCACTCAGGATCACCCCCTGTACATTGAATTTTCAGACTAAATTGATTATCATTTCAGTATTTTCTTGGTTCAGACCCTGGAAATAACTAGATACTATGCAGAAACACCTTCTAATGTTAATTCTGATACATCTGTCAGGACTTAAGAGTGATTATTGATTGATAATTCTGGAGATCTAGCTAGAGAAGGTGTGTTGGGGGACATTGCCATTTCGTAAGTGTAGCAAAGAATTGTTGGGAACCCGGTGAAGAAATGGAAAATTGAGCTCATACTTACTGTTCCTTAATTACCAGGATATGGCCTTAGTTCCAAATTAATGATGCAAAAGAAACTCCCCAAAATCAGTCTGCTCTGAACAACCACTGGTACAGGAAGAGCATACTTGCCCTGAATGATGCTCATCTGAGAGAAGTGCATAGATTTTGCCATTCACCAAAGTTAAGTTGGTAGGTTTAAATCCAGACTTTAAAATCCTGTGGAAGTCAGAAATTCAAGGAAACAAAGAATCATTCTCTATAACAGCCTGTGCACTATTTGGTTGTACATAAGGATATGCAGTTATGGATTGCTTTCAGCCCCCAGTGTCAGTGTAACCCACGCTTGTCCTGCTATCTGATGTACCAGCTCGTGCAGAGGGGCATTTAGATATGCTTTGCCTAATTGAGATCAGAGCCTGGATTTGCCTAAAGAAAAAGTCTGTAATGCAATGGCTATTAAAGCACAGTTCTTGTTCAACCATCAATCTTTATCCATTTTGAAGGACACCTTATGGATATAAATTATGAGGTCTGTCAAGGGAAGGTTCTTAGATAAATGGGTTCAGTCACTGGAATATTACTTCTTACAGGACTGATGCTGAGTAACAGTAAATTGTGGGGACTGAGGAACTTTATAAAAGCCAGATCAAGTCAGCTGCCTCACTCCTGAATCGACAGCAACATATGCAAAAGCCAAGGTTATTGTGTCACATGGCAGGTTCAACAATGTCATTTTGACAATTACAATATACTTGCAGATTGACAATGTGACAAAATACAGCACTAGCATAAAACTGACAGGATTTAGAAGTTCAGAGTTTTTCAGGTGTTATGCAGCTGCATGAAAACATATTAAAAAACCCAAACCAAAACAACAGCTTTGAATTAAATAAACCATTCTTCCACCTTGATATCATCTAGTGTCCCTGCTGTGAAAGCCCCCAGCTTTGACATCTCCATCATTTGTGTGATCTCTTGCCTTAAATTCCCAAGTTGTGAAGAGTATACTAGAACAATTCTGTATTTTTATTTTCTGAAATGCTTGATAAATCAACTTTGAAATGTACAGTCTGAGAAATAAGCTACATCTCCATAATTATTACATCGTAGTCACCTCTACTATTGACCGTTATGTTTGGTTTCCACCCTCATTCTAAAAGCATGGGAAACATAGTTATATTGTCCTGCACTGTGAGCTGGGTGCCTGTATGTGCATGTGCTGTTGTATGACTAAAAGTGGTGAATGGTGAAAGAAACAAGACCCTTAATGCACAACTCTTCTTCCTTACAGAAAGAGCTGGATATAGTTTTCTTGGATACTATCCAGCACTCAGACAGTGGTTTTATTTTCACTTTTTTTTCGAGAAGCAGGTGATATATCCTATTATTTGTTGAGAATAATGGTTGTGTGTGTGTTTTCTGAATTTGTAACATCTACTAATTGAGAAACATTGAGGTGCAAATTAAGTCTCACAGGGATGAAATACCATCATATCAGCAATTAGTGCAGCACCTCATGAAAGGGTCATAGATTTGCTTTGCCCTGAGTATGGCTGGAATCAGTTAACCTGGATCCTAATGCTAGGGACGAGCAAAATCTCTAGGGAATCAATTCCATCATTACATGTTTATCTAAGAATTTTGCTGACACAAAATTTGTTTCTTTTTTCCTTCAGAAGCTTGGGCAAATCACCATCTACTAGGTACATATAGTTCACAAACAGAGGCTGGATGAAGACAAATGGAATAGAAGGAGAACAGCCAATTTAGAAGAAGTTTCTTTTTGCTAGAGATAGGATAGCTCAATCCAGAGTACATGTATGATTCAAGTACAGGTTACAGCTCAATCTAGTAGAGCATTTTTATATTTATTTTGCAACCATTTTTAAAAGGAAAGAATGCAGTTCATCTATCATTCTACTTTATCTGATAGGCAGTGTAGCCAAGTTCTCAAAGAGAAGTGTTTTGGTTCTACTTTGGCTCTAGACTTCTCCATCATCATTTTCTTCCCAATAGAAATTTTGTCCCATGTCTAAGGATGATTTTCTGTTCTCAGTTCTTTGCTTTTGCATTGTTTCTTCTGTTGTGTTCTTACATCAGACAGAGTGGAATAGAATAGACTATTTCTGTTGGAAGGGACCTTTGACAATCATCCAGTTCAACTGCCTTTGATCACTTCAAGGCTGACCACATTGTTAAGGGGATTGTCCAAATGCCTCCTAAACACTGACAGGCCTGGGGCATCAGCCACCTCTCTGGGAAGCCTGTTCCAGTGTTTGATTTACTGGCTTGCATACATCTGGATTTCACCCATAATTCCTGCCCCAAAAGGCAAGGCAAGGGTTCTTCCTCTAGAACTTGATGCATAATGGAAATGCTGGCACAGAGGCAACATTCTGATCAAAGATATCAGATGTGTAGGGAAAGGAAATGAGAGTGTGTCAAATAGTATTTTATATTACCATTGCTTATGTATTTGAATGGTTGTTCTTTGATCTATTGATGTGGTTTGGAGCCAAATCCTGTAAGTGGAAAACTGCAGAATTTCTGAATAAGGATAAAAATGCATTTTTGTATTCAGTTAAATCAGAAATCTAGCCAAATTTATTTTCCTTACCTTTAGAAATTGGATGGTTTTGCAATTCAGTAGTTTCATACTGAAAAATATTGATCAAGTATTTTCAATCAGATTTTTCTTTTTTAAAATCTGAAACACCCTGATTATCTCTCTAAAAAGTGCATGAGCACATGCATAAGAGCACTCCGACAGATGAGTCTCAGAAGACAGACATTATCTTCTCTCCACTTCAAATTCCATCAGAATTGCATCAGAATTAGGGAAATCACCAAGTACTCTTACTAATTTCCCCATACCTTTCACATTCATCTTTTGGTGTTTCTTCTTATTCAGTTGTTCTGGGAAACATTGCTTCATCTGTAGTGGCTTACCATAACCATTAATTCTATGTTATTTTCTAATTCTTTTGCAGATTCCAATTTTTTCTTGTTACAAATCTTCCTTCGTGGATTTCTCTCACTTTCTTTTCTCTCTCCTACTCTAGATGAGACATTGTGTCCCTGAACTGTGTCCCAATTCTATAAACCCAGGAAAATAAGAAAAAAACCCCACAACATTCCTGGTGAGCCCACAGCATAATACATGTTTTCAAAATTACATTGACTCGCCCACCTCAGTGACTCAGCCAGTGGGTAGAGGCAAAGTCATTTCAAGTGGCTGTTTTCCAAATCACTGATTACTTACCACTTTTCACTGTGGGCTGACTTTCTGTGTGTAAAAGGTATATTTTAGAGTCCAGAGGGAAAAAAAGGAATGTCAGTCTCAGTCCTGAATCAGAAGTGCTGTTGCATTTGTATCATTAAGCCCTGAATGGAGATGCAGACATGGCAAACCTCGCTTGTCCCCTGGAAAATCCACCTGTTTGACAGGCAGAAGACCTGGAGATAAAAATAGGCGTCCTTGTGCATGGCTGTGTATACTTTGCTTATCAGCCTAAACCTATCTGAAAATGGTAGAAGAAGTCAGAAGCACATTGAGTTTACCTCAGTTGTGTATTTTGGGTAATAATATACATTCATATGTCCAAATATATATTTTTTTATTTATTTATTTTGGCTGGCAGAAATTGTCCTTTTAAGAAGAGAATGGGAAACTTGGTAATAAAGTTTCCAGAGGGCTTGTATGAGCACATGGCAGGCTTCTGTAAGTGTTTCCTTGGCTTCTAAGAGTATAAAAAAAATCACAGAGTTCTGTTTAATACATCCATCTTTCAGGGAACTAATCCATTTTTTTTTAAGGTGTATCAATATAGAATGGAATAATCTCCCTGGAGGTGTAGAAGCTGCTCTACTTTGAAGCCATTAACCATTAGCCATGGAAGCAAGTACACCGCTGGTATGACTAATGGCAGGTTTCTAATTGTTCATAATAGATGATGTATTTATGTAGGAATTACTTTAAATGCAGCACCGTATCCTATGGCCTCCCCAGGATGCTGCACAAAGACTTTAATAATCCTTACATAACAATAATTTCTTCTTGACAAAATATTTTTGGTGAGGGATATTTGCTCAGCAGGGAAGGCAGCTGCCTCCTGCGTTTTCACCAGGGCTGAGTTTTAGGCAGGCCACAATTTGACTGTAAAATTACAGCTGCATATACCTATGGGTGCAATTATTATCTCTCTGATGATGAGATCTCTCATAGGTGGGTACAATTATATAGCTTCATAATAAAGTAGTCTTAATTGCAGCTGTTCGCATGTATAGAAAGAAAAGTGTTAATTCCAGACTGACCTTTAAAAAAAAGCACCTTTCGCTTTCATTCCAATATTGAATTCACCTCTGCTAGAGCTAAATTCCACAGAAAATGACCTGTGATGAACTTCGGTTTAAGGACATTATTGCATTTGTGGGACTAAAGGATTTTTCATGAAACATTTAAGTCTGTGGTTCTCAGATCCCTAAATTGCCTGAAAAAGCAGGAGTCTTAGTGAGCTTTCCAGTCTGATAACCAGGATGTTGTTTTCTTGAAGTCACAAGATACTGAGAGACTTTTTTCAGCCTCGGTAGAGAGGAGAAATGGAGAGAAGTGCATTCAGAAGATTCAGTTCTAGGTATATCTGGGTACGATGCTGAAAGTGTGGAGAGAAATTTCAAAGTATATTTTAAATTAATCAGCATAAATCTGATGTTAATTGTGTGTGTGTGTGATTGAAATACTTGTCCTTTTGTGGATATCGTATGCCACAGGAAATGATTCTTTCCATATGTAGTCTTTTCTTGTAACTGAATACTGAAATCCTGGAGCTGCCAGCACCTGCTCCTAGGAAGACTGTAATGCCTTTGTAATGTATCCCTCTCTGATCAACTTAAATATGATCTCATTTTTCACTTATTTTCTAATGTTGTTTTGACAGGTTACTATTAAGGCTGCCTGACACACCTGATGAAAAGACGATGATTCACTTGCTCATTATTTTACCAAATATTAATCATTTGCTGTGAAGTTTTATATTGCCAATTTCTATTTGTGGAAGGTTTTTGTTGTATTTATTTTTTTCCTTCAGTTGAAATGATCTGTTAATTTCTGACAATGAGGTAGGAAAGGCCTTCACTTCTAATGTTATGAAAATACGATCTGTGTTGTTTGGGAAATTTAAATCTTTAATTGGTTGGCGTAATTTGCATTTTCCAGGTGGTGGTCAGAAGTCTTTTGTCAGAGATGTTGCTCTTAGTCACAAACTCCATTTTTCTTAAAAAAATTGGAGATTGTTGGCAGGCCAAGGCTCCTGCCTTACAGAATCAGTGAGTTTAGGAAAACAGGAAGGTAGCCCAAAGCACTTCCACGGGGGGGATGACATCCTGTACAGCGTTTCCACACAGAAGGATTTCTGCTGAGATGCTGGGGCTGGCCCTGCCAGGGATAGAACACTCAGCCTGTGCTGTGAGCTAGACTTTTGCCTTGTTTAGGTAGCATTAGTCATCCCTCTTTGGAGTATATCAGTTGTGCTAATTTTTGCTTAATCCATGTTTACAGAATGCCAGTGAGACCCGATGCCCACAGACGTCAGTGGAAATCCTTATATCAAGCAGGGCATATACAGAGGACATGTATCACTCCTACTTCTAAAAGACATTCATAATATAATTGATGATGCAATATGTGCATTTGCAAATATGGTTTTTAGTGAACAGCAAAAATCCGATAATATTCGAGAAGCTTTAAATTTATTTTAGTTTGAAGGCAATGTATGAATTCAGTAATGTTAATTAAAGTATAAGTATTAGCAGATTTTAGCATTCCTAACATGCTTTGAGGATTGATTAATAAGTGTAATACTTAGTTGGCACAATGGAATCATTTTCAACATCATTACCTTGTCCCTTGAAGAAGTCAAGCTTGAACCCTTGGGATTTGGCACCATTTTGTGATACAACATTAACAAACCCATCTGACTTTCTGAAGGACAAAACTTTTGTAATAATCAAAGCATTTGAATGTACTAAATTGGGAAGTGATGCAAACAAGAAGGGGTCACTTGAGGAGATCGGGTTTAGAAGAACTGTTTGAAGGAGTAAATTAAAAGATCTTCAGCCTAGGAGAATTACATAGAAACTCAAGTTAAGCCTAGATATATGATGGGAAGATTGATGTGGCAGCACTGGAGTCACAGCAGACAGTAAATTAGACACTAGGTATAGTCACTGTAGTTGTTGATGAAGTTACTTACGGTCTTTACATGAATTATGGAATAATAAAATAAGAATATCATATATATGAGATAAATATTAACACATGTTAAATATACAAGTTAGCATATAAATATAGACATTTAGAGGGAGTTGCAAGGCAACTAAGAGACAGTCTATGTGGTTGGATGCCATAAAATTATTACATGTGCATCCCACAGGCGCCTTATTGGATTCTCTGCAGGAACAAAACGAGAGCAGCAATTTCTGGTTGTCTCCCCACGACACCAAAATCAAGCAGGCTTTTATATTTGCTGTAAAACAAGCTTGGTAAACTTTCATATGGGAACTTTATATAAGAACATTCCCTGAGATGTGACCCCTAGGAGGGTTTAGTCTTAAACACAAGCATCTTCAAACTGGCTGGGGTGAAACCTGAGATAAAGCTGAGCTTCTCTATGGCCTTTCAGGATCAAGGTGATTCTACACAGAACTCAGGCACGGGATGATGGGCAGAGAGGTACCACTAATACTGAAAACTAAAGGTGAGGTGTGGTTCCCTTCACAGCCAGCTCAGCATGGCTTACAGTTTTGGACTTTACTCCTAAGTGTTGGGTTTGATTTTGTGAGCGTGGGGTTTTTTTGTTTGGTTGTTTTGGTTTTTTTTTAAATGGATCTCAACACATAACAACAGTAATATTTAGATATCCCAGTTTCAACAGTGTCTGTCTATTTGCTCCCTAAGACATTAGCTGTAGAACACAGCCCTATGTCATGACTTCATTTGATGGATGTTCTTACAATCATAGTATCCTTAAAGCAGCAAAATTACTGCAAGAGAAACATGGAGCTGCTTGCGCTCAGGCAGGTCAAAAGCATATGGACTCTCTGTGGGAAGGACATAATCATGTTTATTATAAGCAGGCCTTTGGCAGCTCTTCTGATATTACCCTTTTGCCTGGTTACAGTACAGGAGAACAAGGACTGGCCAGGCCACTGCTGAAGCAAGGGTTGTTTTTTTTCAAGTGCAGGTGGTTATTGCTGATAGATGGGATTATGAGCCCCAGCAGAAAACGAATCAAGAGACTGCCTGGGATGTACCTAATTGCTATACAGGCTGAAAGAACCTTGCCCAAGAAAGTGAATTGCAGAAATTAAGTGACTCCTGTAATGGAGGTGCTTAGCAGGGACTGTTTGGAGTAGGAGAGAAACCTTTGATTTAGGAAGGGTAACTTCTGACAGATGAAAAATATATAGATCTATTTCATTTGGGGGCTTAGACCTAAGAAAGGGGAAATGAGGTCTTGAAAAAGTTCTGGGATTTTCTTTTTCATTTTTCTTTTTTTTTTTCTCCCCCCCTCTCCTTTCCTTTTTTATGTTTCCTAAGCCAAGATCAGCTTTCTAAGGTCAGGCTTCACTAGCTTATAGGGCAGATTTTTTTTTTCTGTTAGGGCTTTGAAGTGAATCCTTTCAACCTGGATAGACTCGTCTCACATCTGCTGAATATGCTTCATTCTTCTGCTTTATTCTTACTTATGTGCCTTTTCTCAAGAGACTAATTCAACAGATTAAATAGAAACAAAAAAGTTAGTGTTTTGCCACTGGTAAGAAGCAGGAGTTTTTGAAATAAACTTGCAGGTGGATAGATCACCCATCCCTGACAATTAAGAAGGGTGGCACAGCAATGACCAAATGGTGTAAAATGAAATAGTCCTTGAGGCATCACCCCCCAGTCTGTAACTGGGTAGTGTTGAAAGCAGGAAGGCTGAAGAACAGCCTGGTGTCTTTCTGAAGCCATTCTAATGTCACTGATTTATAGATCTCTTATTTTGTTTCAAGGATGAGAAAGAATAGCAGAGTAAACATGATGGAGAGGGCATCCACTTAAGGCTAAGGTCAATTACTCAAGGGAATAAATGTGCATAATTGTACACCTGATAACTAACAGCATAAATAGACTGCTGATTTATATCATCAGTCTTAAACTGAAACCCCTTTATACAAATAATTATAATAATTGGATGTTGATTATTTGTATTTGTTCCAAGTCCTTGTGATGATCATCTTCACAAAGATACAGAAGAAAAATAGACTACTGTTCTCTTTGGCAGATACCTTTCTCATTAGATGATAACTGGCATTGTGGATAAACCTTTTATAGGTTAGGGCAGACAAACACTTTAATTATGCTCGGGAAGATTTTATTTCCCAGATGCCTAGATCAGAGAATCTTCTGGCATCTCAAGTTGTGGAATTAAAAGCATCTATCTGTCTTACTACTTCAATGACTTTTCATTAGCAATGATGTTTTGCTGCTCTTCTCTGTTCTTAGCATAACTACAGTAATTAAGAGGCAATTTTAAGAATTCTGTGTTGGAACTTGGCTTGATTCAGAGTGTGCTGAGCTTGGAAAACTGATGTCTGTCAGACAAACTGGAGGCCCGTTACCCACGTTCCAGGCCAAAATCATCACTACTAAATGGCACTGACAGTCCCAAACAGCACAAGTCCAACCCTGCAGATAACTGCTTTGACAGACAGGTTTATCCTTATCCTGAGTGTTTCATTTGTTGTGGGGATTTTGGTGCACTGAGGACATGGCAAGGGGGGTGTTGGCAAGGAATAAAGAGTGCATGAAACTAAAGCAGTTTTCAAAACTCAGTGCCATCTGCATTTTTCGCCTGTAAAGGAAGATACAGTTTTTATTTCCTCTACCCAGACTTTTTGGTGTTTCTGGGCTGCCTCTAAATCTAAATCTAGGTCCAAATCTGAAAACTCTCATGCATTTATATAACCTTGCAGATAATCTCCACAAAAAAACCATTAAAATGTAACTTAACAATGTTTGTCAATAATCACACTGTATTTACAGTTAAATTTTGTCTAAATTAATCATCTGTTATCCTTTGTAGATAAATACAGGCATACATTTCTCTGTTCTCTACTTTTCCTGTTATACCACCTATTTTCTGCCTGAATTTTGTGTACTGTTTACCACACACTCCTCTTTTCTGATTTTGGTTGATGTGAGCTGTAATTCTGAGTTGTGTACATAGAAGTCTCAGCCTGGGTTTTTCTCTTCTTCTCCAGAACTGAGGAACTTTACAGTAGTTATTAGCTAAACCCATAATGCAATAGCAAAACCAAGTTAAGCTTCATAATATGGTTGAAAAAACCATAATAAAAAAACTTCTGTGACCAGTAAACTTACTTTTCAAGAAACTGTAAGGGAAATAAGTTATTCTGTGTTCACTATTTACTTCAACAACTATTCCCCTAAGAAGTCTGAATTTGAGGGTATTGTTTCAAGTGTAAAAAAAATTACTCATGGATGTGAAAGTATTTACGGAATTCAGTCCAAAAGTATCTTATTAGTTAAGTCCAGAAGTATCTTTTTAATTAGCAAACCTTTCCTAATTTCCTTACCCTCTGCAATTGCAGGGATGGTTTTCCTACAAAGTCAAATGATTAATGCCACAGAAACGTACAGCAAGGAATTGCAAAGTCCTTCCTTCTTCCTTACATAGCTGCCACATACTCAGCTCTCTTCTTTTTAGCCAGTGTCCCCTCTTTATGACCAGTGGGGCACAAGCATGTAATTTTTCTTTGGGTTCCCCTTACTTTCTACACTTCTGAAATACTGAAAATGACTATGAAACTACTTCTTGGTCAGTGGAAGAGGGGAAATATTCTGCCTTCTCAAACAGGAGTAGTACTGTTATGAGAGTTATTTTCTGACCTTTTAAAGTGTGCCTCCAGTCTCAGATTTAAAGTCCTGCTCAAGACACAGAAACATTATTTATGCTTGATCTATAAAACGAATTAGTGGTTTGAAAGTGTATTGTGAATTACTAAATTACTATATTTGTAAAATATGGGTTTGGACCTGGATTTTTCAAAGGGCTCTAATATTAACCATTGCGTATTTATAAAATTTCACCATGTATTTGTCTGTGTGAGCAAATTAGAGAAATAGGTGGTTAAATAACATCTTTTTAACCTGTTATTAACTCAAGTACAAAATTACACCTGTGAAGGTGTAAATCATATTGAGTCCTGTTTATGCACTTTGAAAATCAAAAGGTTTTTATAGCTCATCATTTAACATATGTTTTATATGTTCAGCAGATATGTATTCTACTGCAAGCAAGAGGTCATAATTTCTGAGGAGATTGTGGATGTTATTTTAATAGCAGATTAACACAATAATATGTGTTAGAAAGCTATTCTTTGCTTCAGCAGGTTGTGCTCAGCTGTAAAGATAAAATACATTTTCACGGGTCTCCTTCAACTCAATTTGTTATGAACTCTGCCTCACCCATGACACCTTACCTTACTAGATGTGAGAGCATCCCCTCATTCATGAAAGCAGTGGATTATGTCTGGTGATGAGGCATTGAGGACAGCTCTAGAACGGTGCTAGCCAGAGGGTGAACATAAACAGCTTCATTACGGACTCAGAAATAGTTAATTACTTTCCTGTAAAGGGAATTACTTGAATACTTCGTACTTTTTTCCATACAATCTCTTAAGACAAGAGTAGATCATAGAATCATAGAATCAGATGGGTTGGAAAGGACCTCTGAGATCATCAAGTCCAACCCTTCATCCACCACAGTTACTAGACCATGGCACTAAGTGCCACATCCAGTCTCACCTTAAAAACCTCCAGGGATGGAGAACCCACCACTTCCTTGGGCAGCCCATTCCAATGCCTGATTACCCTCTCTGTAAAGAATTTCTTCCTAATATCCAACCTAAACCTCCCCTGG
>JAWWLV010000183.1:30722740-30806317 GCA_035041135.1 Platyrinchus mystaceus
GAGAGTGATGAGGTCTCCCCTGAGCCTTCTCTTCTCCAGGCTAAACAACCCCAGCTCCCTCAGCCTCTCCTCATAGCGCTTGTGTTAGAGTCCCTTCACCAGCCTGGGTGCTCTTCTCTGGACCTGCTCCAGCACCTCAATATCCTTCCTGGACTGAGGGGCCCAGAACTGGATGCCATTCTAATGTCACTGCTGTTTCTCAGTTTCAGCCACATTACTAAATGAAACTTCACATCCATTCTTGTCTCACAGGCATGGCTGATGTGTGGCTCTGGCAAAGCCAAACATATTTTTCACTCACCCAGCTCATCCCTCATGAAGGATCTGGCAGTGCCAGGAGCACAGCTCAGAGCCTGGGGCTGCAGGATGGAGGCAGGTTGAAGAGTTGAAGTACAGTAATGCAAACTTAACAGGTTGCTGAAATTCCTAGCCAGAGCACAAAGCGGTGAGGAAGAGCTGCAGTTTGCAGCCTGTGAATGGGAGAGTGTTAAGCTAACACTCACTGAAGATGGAAAACACCTGTCTCTTTAGTTCCTTCCGAGGGTGTCTCCTGGGACACGTGAGTCAGTCTCTCTCAGATGAGTGATTCTTAAGACCATGCTCAACCTGCTGAAGACGTATTTTCAGAAAAGATGTAAGGAACATGTTGCTCAGTCTCCAGAGAGCAAAATCTAGGGAAGGATCTCTTCTATGTAGTTCACTGACACACTAGATTTGGTTTCAGGGAGGCTAAACATTGACAAAGAAGAATGAGAGAGAGAGAGAACTGAGAGTGTTTTTGCTGTATTTTATACCCAAGCAACATACTTAAGTGTTAAAATAATGGTGGATGAACAGGATATGGACCATAAAAGTGTTGCTCGCCATTCTTGTGGATTGCCTTAGAGTAAGCAGTTTGGTTCTGCAGTCAAAGTACTGGTTATAATCAGAGTCAGTATTGAATTGAAAAATCCTGTCAGATTTCTATACTTGTGATAGTTTTTTTTAACAAGATGAAAAAATTTGTCTTTTAAAGAAGGCTCTGATGTGAAGTCAGTGGAGTAATTTTTTTTCAGCTGAGTCAGAATCATGCCATTAATATCAGTGTCTGATTTTAGGAGCATTTCTTCTTTTCCATCCTCTCCATAGTGTTTCACATTATGAGTTATTGGGATAGAAATTCTCAGGCTGACTATGCGCACAATATTGGAGGTAATATTATCAATTATTACTTCTTTCTTGAAACCACTAGGTAATGAATAAAAGAGCTGTGTCACATTCCACTTTCAAATCAGAAGATTTCTGAACAGTGAAAAAAATGGCTCAAAAGGGTCACACATAAAGGCATCTCAAAGGGCCTTAAAAGGGCTTCACTTCTACGTCAGCATTTTTGGTGGGATGAATAAGAATAGTTGGACATCTATCTTAAGACAGCTATAATTCAGTTATAACTCCACAGCTGTTATTTCATGTCATTCTAGGCTGCCTGAAGTATCTCACTCACGATTAATAATGCATACAACATTATCAGCACAGAAGAATGGGTTTAGAATGAAAAACAGGACTTGAAATTTGTTTTCTTCCAAAAAGAAAGAAAGAAAAAGCTATTGATGTTTTATTTGGGAAGGAAAAAATTAATCAGATCTACTTTCAAGGTAGAGTTGTTCATTACTTGTCTCATACCAGCACAACACTTCTGTTTTTTTTCTGAGTACATTAGGAAGCTGGATTATAGAAATGTAGATGTACTGTGAAGGTCTGAGGATAATTTTGCCCTTAGCTTGACGCTGCTGACCCATTCTTCAAATGGAACCCACTGTTAAAATCTCTTATTTATGCAGTTAATGCAGTTCAACATTATTATGTGATGCTGTTGACCTGAGTGCAGCCAACGGCTGTAACCAGGCTGAGAGAACTTGTATAAATATGCAGTGAGTAATGGGAAGCATGCCTTAAGCCTGTGCCTTCACAAATTCTATGAATTTTCAATGTGCTAAGTGTAGTACAATTTATTTGCTCACAGACCAAGGCAAAGCTTTGGAATGTAAAGCTGTTGATATCCTTTGTTTGAAATAAGAAAGCACAGTCAAAACAAACAACTAACATTTTAACAGAAATGCACAGAAGAGCAGTCACATACACTGCAGGCAGAGTCACCAGGGCTTTTCCTTCTCACACACTATTATATCACCCTCCCCTTACAGAGCCATTTGCTGCTTCCAGCGTGTGAATGCAGTCGTTCCTCCAGCAGCACGATCTGCCTTTCACACTCTAAAGCTCTTTTGCAACATTGGGTCATGCAAAGAGAGGGTGCTGCTCACCTCCCTGCCTCATTTTTTAATAGGTAAAGTGATGGTATTTTACTTCTTTGTAGAATAATATTAAGTTCTTGAATGAAAGCTTTTTTTAGGTATATTCTATCTTTTCATCACTGTGTTTTTTCCATTATTTCCACAACGTGGAGTGTACCTTGAAAACTCAGAATAATTTTAGGATTCTGTCTCTCATGAAGGCATCTCTTCTTAGATATCTTCTCATCTTTCAAAGGGCTTACAGGAAGAATGAACTGAACTCACACTGGAGCCAGGATTCCAGACCAAGAACTAATAATCCTGACTTGAACATTAAACTCTGCTTTTCCTTTATCAATTTGTGACCTTTATTTTCCAAAGAAATCATTTGGGGTTTGCATTAGTAGCAGTAGGTGAAAACTGCACAGAGTTGGTGTTTTCAGTAGTTCTTCACAAGTGTTAAATCGCTGTGTAATTATCCCAGCATTTTTCTGAAAATATAATCTTGCCCGTAAATGTTCTGTTCGTTTTTCTCCACTTGTTACTGTTAGTGAAAGTGAGAAAAGAGATAAAATAGATTGCTTCTTAGTAAGGCCAGGATGTAGGTACTATGGCAAAACACTTCTTCTGCAGGGACCAAAAATTACTTCTATCCAGCAGAAAAGCAGACACTCAGAGACAGATTTTGAGGAACACCAAGAACAGAAGGAAGAGAGGAGTAACTAGGCTCTTGACAACTGCAGAAATTACTGCTGACGAGACATTAAAATACTTCAGAGAGAAATCTGACTACAGTTCACAGAAGGTGGGGTAGAGGTGAAATAAGGAAAACCAGAGATCAGGGAGGACTGTTGTTTGCTAATAATCACTAAAGTTCTGCCTGTATTTGCATATCTGTTTGTGCTCATTTACCTTTTATTTCCCATCATTTGCAGTACACCAGGTGATGTTCTGGTGATATAAAGCAGTGCTGCTTCACATCTGCTGGGGACCTGTCTCCTAAACAGTGAAATGATTCACTAATGTTAAAAATAGATGAAGATAATGTGTAACTTTTATGGCTGTACCTTTCTAGTTTCTTTCTAAACATTCATCTGAATTTACATTTCTTTCCTTTTCTTTGTTCTGTTTTAGTTCTCATTTGAGTGCCCCAGCAAGGAATAGAGAGTAATTCGTGACTGTCTCTTTGTGTTGATGATTTTGCTTTAGCTCAGGCAATAAATAGGGTACAACAGACTGTAAATCACATAAGAAAATCTCTAGATGAGAGCTGTGACCAGCAACAGTGTGCTCACAGCTCTCATTTAAATCTGCCAACTGAGAGATGTCTAGAACAACTGCTGTTAAAAAGCAACACCTCCAGGAACAAAAGGAAATTAGTTGGTAGGCATATGCCCAGCTAACTTCAGCATCATAAAAGGAATAATTATAAATCATTATTCACTCAAGAGAAGGAAAGTTAAGCTTGCTATAATACCTTTCATCTGTCTGAATGTGTAGTATATAATGGATTCCGTGCTGAACTCAGCCTGAGAGATACCCCAGGAAGCAGAGGAATAGCTTACAAAACAACTATGAAATCAATCTGTAACCCCAGGGGAGTTTAGGTTTTTTTTTTTTTACCAATATAATTGCATGTTACAATAATACATACTATTCTAGAACAAGGCATAAATTCAATCCACCTAATTTTAAATACTGTTTTTACAATTCTCCTATGCTATTTTCCAATTATTTCAGGTGAGACTATTAAAAAAAAAAAAAAAAAAGAAAGAGAGACTCCTGGAAAAAGGTAAATAATTCAGTCTAGCCTAGCATGAATAACTAAGCTGCAAATGACTGTAAACTGAGAATAAAAAAAAAACAGGGAGAAAAGTTTTTTTCTACTTGAAGTTAGGTAATAGAAGTCGTAGTGGATATTTCTGTGCTATTGTTATGCAGGATTGACCTGGCATCAAGAATAGGATTTACTCTGACTGAATAGAGGGGAATCCTGATGTATTGTCTTCTAAATTGTTGTTACATCTGACCACAAAAGACAAAAAGGGGTAGTGCAACCAGATTACAATTCCTCCAAGATTTCCTAGTCTGTAGGCTGTGTGCCTGGAGAAGCCCCAGGCAGCAGGCTAAAATAGGGATTTAAGGCTGTGAAAAGTCTAAAGAATGAGAATTGCTTACAGGACTTGGAGGCTCAGAGGACTGCATGCACCATTTAAAGCTTGTCTGCTAAGCATGCTCCAGGGAACTCTTCCTGCTCTCCCCCTTCCTAAAAATCCCCTCTGAAATGCTTCAGTCAGGACTGGAGACCCTCCTCTTCTCAGTGCCAGTGGAAAGCAGCAAAATTGCCCTGGAGAATTGTGTGGTTCCTGTATATCTGTACCTGTTTCTCATCATGTTTCAAACTTTCAAAATATCTTTTTCATGCTTTTTCTCAGTCTCAGAAAAAAAGGATTCCCTTTTACTTGGGTAGTTTTTGATCCCTGCAGATTACTGAGCTTTTCTTAAGTTTTAAATAACTTTTGTCTTGAAGAAGTTTATTGTCAATAATATATTAAGAAATCCACATAAAACAGGCAAAGAGTTGATTGGAAAAATAGACATTTCTCTTTTCATCCATTTCTTAGCAAACCTGAGTGCCTCTTGGCCCAGGTCTGAATTTCTGAAAGAGACGACCAGACAGGAAAGTAGGTCATGGTCGGTTTTCACAATTACATTTGACCTAATCATTTGTCCCAAGAGCAACTCTCTCACTGCAGAAGAAAGAATCCTTTCTGTCTCAGACGGTCCCATCAGTTTTCAGTGAATGTATTTTCTTGAGTAGTACAAATTTCATAGTACATAAATAAGAAACATCTAAGAAACATTCAATTATTCCAGACAGTAGTTAGTAAGGGATTAACTTTTGAACAGTGTAATTAAACTAAAACAAACAAACCAACAAACCCAAATCCGTCATAAATAAAAAAAAAAAAAAAAAAAAAAAAAACCAACAAAACCATTTCACACAGAACTGTGAGAACCATTCAAAGTCTGAATTTATTATCTGAGAGATAAACCTTTAGGCAAGGATAGGTCACTTACGAGAACAATTTGTTTTTCATTAGCCTAAATCTGCCTGATCTAATCATCTGCTTGTGTTCTATAAAATCTCCTGTTAACATTTACAGATGCAGTATTGGCAGAGGAAATTATATTGCCTCTTTGCACTTCAGAATGGTTGATACAAGCCAATGAGAACTATGAAATCCTCCAGAATCCTATTTGGCAGTTCTGTCAGCTGTCTGGAGTGTGCTCCCAGGAAAGACACTGCAAAGGTACCACACAATAAGGGTAAAATTGGACAATGTTCCTCCAAGGTAGCCAGGAATGCTTTGAAAACGATGAAGTATGACTGCTGAAACAGCTTAGAGAGATTATAAAAGAACTAAAGAGGTCTCAAAGCAACTGCAGTACCTTTGACTGCCTTACAAGATCTCTGAGTAGAGCTGGTCTGTCTGCATCTTAAGGCTCAGTTGCTGTAAACATCTGTTTGAGTGGGTGACATCAATCTGTTCTAATTTGCCTTGCCCAGGGAAGATCAGGATGGTGATGTTGTATTTTATGAGTATCCCTAACCCAATATACAGGTGTGGGTAATGAAAAAGGCGAAACTACTTTTCTTGCAAAATTAAACCAGTCCTTTTCAGGGAAAGTGTTTGCAGAGATGTTTCAGCTCTCCAAAAGTAAACTCAGTTCCCCTTCAAGCTCTGTATAAATAACCAGGCAAATAACAGCCAGTTTCTCAATCAGTATATCTCAAATAAAATTAATTCCTTAGGTGTCCATCCCATTCCAAAGCTTCCTGTGTATTTTGAGAGTCCTCCATACAGATGATATTCAAAATTTAGTGTAAAACTACTTATATTATATACACTTAAAATTTAGGCATAGGTCTAAAATTCATTTTCTCATCTTAAGCTGTTGTAAATTATCATTTCTCCATTTTTGTGGATGGGAATAGTTGCTACAGCTAAGGATTTGTCCATAGTACATTAAGAAGTTGATATTTTTCATTTAAAAGGCATTGAAAATACTCTTAAAATACACAGTTACAGAAAGTGCTAAAAGGATGTTCCAAAGCTGGTAGATATTTCTAGTATGATGTGCAGACCTATTTATAGCACACATTTCTAGTGTCAGTAAGAACTGCTAAACAGAAGTACTGAAGAGGTAATAAACAGAAGAGGATTAAACCAGAAATGTTTTAATGGAAATTCTTGGTAATTCTAATGATAGGAAACACATCTATATCCTACATGGTTAATAAATATGTCTTGTAGTAAACCTCAAAATATTAGACTGTTTGGGAGACCAAGCAGCCACAGGTATTACAGCAAAGTCAGCAATCCACTAACATTTTTCAGATTTTATATGCACTGTGGCAAACAACCTAAGCTTGATGCCAGTGCCACCTTCCTCACAGGCTGCCTGAGCAGCTCCCCAGGACTGTTTTCCTTCTAGAACTGATTGCTTACTTCTCTTCAGCCCAAGCTCAAAGATAAAAAGGTATTTTCCTCTCTCCTTAAGAGCACCAATGAGTTTGTCAAGAGCTGTTTCTCATTGCTAGTGTTTGGTTTGCCAGGATGAGACACCTGTTCCCTTTCAAATACCTGAAGGCTTCTGCCACCCTATCCTCAGTGCTTGTTAATTCACCTCCTGGGCTTGCCATCACCCACAAGATGAGGCAAGAATCCTGAGGCCTGCTTTGCAAAAGTGGAGTCTCAAGAACATGAAGTCTCGGGGGGGTGGAAAAAAGAGCAGATCTTGGTAAAAGTTCATCATAGAAGCATAGAATTGTCAACTGCCAAGTCCACCACTAAATCATGTCCCTAAGTGCCACATCTACACATCTTCAAATACCTCCAGGCACAGGGACTCCTACCACTGCCCTCGTAAGCCTGTTAAAGTGCAACCCTTTCGGTGAAGGAATTTTTCCTAAAATCCAATCTAAACCTCCTCTGGCACAATTTAAGGCCATTTCCTCTCAGCCTTTCACTTGTCACTTGATGTGGGTTTGTTTGTTGTTTTTATTTGTTTGTTTTTAATAATAAGGTCTTTGTTAAAATTTAAAAAAAAAGGAGAAACATGTTCCTTTAGTACTTCTATAAGACTGAAATGTTACAGCATGCAGGAAGGCTATGAGTATGAATGATGGGATCCTAAAAGACCAAGGGCAGGAAGATTTGTATTATCTTCGAAGCAGTATTCCCTCTTAGGCAATATAAAACCAGAACTGAAAGTTAAAAGTTTAAAATTCATCCATCAGCACAGTAAGGTCCATTTTTTTTGTAGATGAAACTCCACTACAAGCATTCCTCCTACCCATAATTCTGTGGTAACATTGGGAACTGAAAAACCCCAGGGGGTAAATATGATCCTGTAAACTTTAAACTGAGAAAGAGCTTTTCTTTCAAGCTTGAAGCAGTAGGTTAAAAGAATTTCCTTATCCAAACACAAATATGAATTTTCGAGAGAGATACTGTGAACAGTTTTATTACCCATCTACTTTATTATACCAATCGACAACCTGATTGCTTATGCGAAGATCAGGTAAAGGCTATGGGTTTAAAAAAAGAACAGATTTTCATTTTACCTCTGTACTCCAGCGTAACTCCACTGATGCTCTGGACTTGTACTGGTGTGAAATCCCATTCTTAATCTAGAAGCTGAACCAAGGAATTCACTCCACTCTGAGGGGAAAGCAGGGTCATAGTGGGGGCAAAGAGAAAAGAGTACTCGGTGCATGCAGTTCACAGAATAATCCCACATGTGCTTTGCACATTAAAGAATGACTTACCAGGTCACAGAGGAGGAAATCCACCTTCTGTGGGTAAAATAAACATTTTCCTCCTAATTAACGGTTTCTGCTATTACGTATTTCATGTGTTTGGAAAGCAGAAATGCTTTTGGTGGAATTTACATATGTATTGGTGCCACACACTTCTCCTTAGTTTGTTCCTTCAGATGTTTTCAAAAAGCTTTATTAGAACTCTGCTGCAGCCTCTTTGTAGCAGAACGGTGTACAATTTCATCCACACTTAATGAGTCAGATAACTTGGAATATAGTTGGAGTTTAGATCAGTGCTTGTGATGCAATGTCAAAAGAGAAGGTGACCACATTTTTTATTGTGTTTGCACGGTAAGGTTTTGGTAGTGGAGTGTCCTACAGGGGTGGTCTCCGTGAGAAGCTGTGAGGGAAATGACTCTACATACACCAGAGTTGGTGAAGGAGGAGGAGGTGCTCCAGGTGCCAGAGCTGAGGTTCCCCTGCAGCCCCTGGTGCAGCTCCTGGTGAGGCAGCTGTGTCCCTGCAGCCCATGGAGGGTCACAGTGCAGCAGAGATCCACCTGCAGCCCATGAAGGACTTCATGCTGGAGCAGATGGATAGCCATATTAAATAGACTTTATTTAGTTACATGAAATCCCAACTACGTCTCTCTGCAGGTACCTCTTGAGCACCCCACCATGCTCATTTCTGATACAGCAGTAAATAATAACGAACTTGTAGTACTTAAACTGCTAAAAATGCTCCTGGATAGATAATTCCATGGGATAACACTGTAAGCATTTTATTTTCTCTAAATTTCCAGTCTATTAACCTGTCATACATGTTGGGCTTCCTTCCATTTTACTATTCTGGGAATGAAATAGGGTGGCTGGACAGTCTGCAGTTATTACAGGCAACCTTTTATATCACAGTAATATGCTTTGGGGCTATAAAAGATCTCAAAAAGATATCTCAGAGAAAACAGGAAAGTAATGAGGATGAAAGACCAAACTATGATCCTGTACAATAATGTACAGTACAGAGGAGTGAGAGGGGAATTTCTAAAGCAGTGCCAGTTTGTACAAAGGGAGTACAAGTACGGAACTATTGAAGGCCTCTCTTCTGCATTACTTAAGCATGTGTCTGTTTTGAAGCATATGACTCTTTCTTATCCAAAAAACAAATACAAACCTGTATACAAACACACTCTTGTGTCTTTCATTAGACTAAGGTCCCACTTCAGAGTTTTGAATATACACTAAGGCCTAAAAAATTTCCTTTTCCCATTCCCAGAGCACTTACCATGTCATTTTTGAACACTTGCCAAAGTGTATGCCCTTGTGTTGTGCAGCATAATTTAAGAGGGAATATAAGGGAAACAGGCTTGACTTAAACTATGTCTGAAGGACTGCTCCAGATTTGATTGATGCCTTATCTTTTAAAGCCTTATAATCTGCTGGGCAGAGTTTTGTAGGTGCTCATCTGCCTTCAGAGTTAGATTTTGCACCATGCCATTTTAGAGCTATAGCCTATTGATTTATTCATGGGAGGAAGCTATCAAATATTAACTATTTCAAGGAAAAAAAACAACTTTGAGTAAGACAAGCATTCGGAACACCAGGCTTGATGAGTGAACACTTAACTACATGCTCCTTAATCTTGGTTAAGTAGAGCACCGTATTTGTGTCATGGAAAAAAATCTGGAATACTTTAGCACGCTGCCAGTGATTTCTGTGCTTTATGAACTGTACCACAGGTAATATGTACAATCTGAAATGTTTGTGAAGCCTTAAGATTTAGGCTACCCAGATCTAGTGGTACTAAAAGTGAAATGTGGTCAAGGCGGGACTATTCCTTTTGCCTTCAGACAGTAAGAATTCAGTCAGACACAGTCTGCTTGAAATAAAAGAAAAACTACTGAGGCATAATAAGCAGCCTTGCATTTTTTTTTTCACTTTTTCTGCATTCCTCTGATATTCCATACATATTTTAAGGTGCTTGTCACTTCCAACATCACAGAAAGTTATGCAGATACTTGATCTGCCCCCCAAAAGGAGTTCAGCATTTCAAGAAAGCCATTAAATTATGCACCATATTAGCCTATGACCATCTATTCTTATCTCTGTCACAGTCGCTGCCTATCATCTTTCTGCTCCCATTTCACTGCTTTCTTCCCCCCATTGCTTAGTTTTGTCCTAGTTAAAATTCAATAGAAAGACCTTTGGGAGAAGGATCAGGGTATCCATTGATACTATTCTGTGATCTGTGAGAATGGCAGTGAAAATAAGTTTGAATAACAATGGTACTACTGATGATTCTGTACATCTGTATCCTATTCCTGTTTAATGTTTCACTTAATGATTGGAGATGGAAAAAATATTTTCTCTCTAAAACCCTTTGGAACATGTAGAAGAAAAACATGTTTGATCTTAAGATTTCTAAGTTCATCCAGCAGGTTTTCAGATGGAAGACACTTGTATCCTAAAAGATACAATAGATCCAAAGAAGAGACTGCTTATTTTACTTCCATAATTCATTTTTTCTGATTCAAATCTGAATGCAAGACTTATGTATGTGCTTGGTAGATCTTCTAATCATACTGCCAACTCAGAAACTCCACTTTGCACCTGAAATATTTTTTGTCAAATGTTTTGTTGATCCTGTCATTTCAGTGATCAGCAATCAGCTGATCGCTCTATTCCCACCACCCCACTACTCATCCCCCCCAAAAAAAGAAGATTTCTGGAAACTTTTCACACAGCTCAACTGGTGAAAGTAGTTATACATTTCAGAAGAAACATGGTAGTGTTCATAATGGTGTATCTTAGATGTATTTAACCTAGTTCCACTTCAAGAGAGGGATGATATAAAGGAAGATATTTAATGGAATCTTCTCAATTTGTCTAAATATTTTAAAATGGCAGGTAATGTACTTGAGTGATTCCCAGGAACTTTAGTTTTTTGATTAGCTAGAAATACATCAGGAATGTGGTCTCTCTGAACTTCGATGCTTCTGTTCTCCATGATCAATTGGGAAATGTGGAGAGACTGCAGAGGCTTTTTGCACTTTGGTGAGGATGTGTGGGAGATGTATGCAGACATCTTTGAAATTTCTTTGGCAGGGACAGGTCCAAGTTACGTTAGGGGAGCATTTTGGAGCTTATTTGGAGTTTTTGAAAATTAAGAGGCTTATTATTTTCAAATGATTTGAAATTCAGTTTCTGTCACCTTTCCAGGAAAAATAAATTTCCTGTACATTTCCAACTGTGAAGTACACAACAGTGTGTGACAGCGTGTCCTTTATCACGCAGGAGCTCTTTATCCATCTTTTTGTCTAATTGTCTGTCTTTAGGGACATCAGTGAGCCTGGACTATGACAGGGGAACCACAGTGGTGTGGCTAATACTCCTCTTTGTAGCTAACCTGAAGAATTAAGAAATAAAATAGGCAAGCCTGGCCTAACCCAACCACACACATTTGTGTAACGATGTCTGAAAGGTCAGGTGGTCTGGGAAGCTCTGTGGTCAGGCAAGGTTTGTGGACAACAGCTGCTCTCCATAGACATTGTTTGGGTGCTGCTTGCAGAGCTATCTGCTTAGATAAATTAATAATATCTAATGCTGGGAGGTACTGAGAGCCCTCAAGTGCTGCTTGTGTCTGGATAAGGTGCATTTCACAGTATCAGGCCCAAGAGCAGGAAATTTTCTTTTGAGCTCTTTAATTTTAAGATAGAGCTGTATTTCTCTAATCTTTAAGACCCTACCAGGAACTGTACTATATATTCATTGTCTCTAGATTCAAAAATCTGGTTTCTATTAGTGAGTATAGGAACTTTAACTTAATGGAACATAATATATTAGTGGGAAGGGGAATGTAGTTTATACAGTAAACATATGCCTGTGGGACTGTGAAGAGGTGAATTGTTAAAATGGCTCCAACATGTAACGGATGCATAAATATCTCACAAAAGCCTGTGATGCAAACTTAATGCAAACTTAATGCTGACAGCATATAGTGCAGTAAGGTAATAGTACCTTTATTGTAGACATCTGCAGCTGAAGGATCCTCTTGGGATCACCATTTGCTTGCCCAGGGACTTTGTTGACGTGTTAGATGTCAGCATCCACAAGTTTTATGGACTGGAACAGAAGGGTGCTTCCTGATCTAAGTTTTATAAGTTTTTGTTTACTCATGTAGCATTTGATATCACAGTTGGACAGGGTAGGGAGGCATTTTGTCAGGTCATAGCTGGAGACTGGATTTGTCCATGTGTGCTGAGGAAGAGCACTCTGGTGCACAGTACTCCCAACATTGTATAAAGTGTTCACTGTTAGCTTAAAATCATCTGCACTAGTCTCAGACTTCAGGAAATATTCTTAAGTAGTCTCTAAATTGCAAAGAAATTCCAATAGTGTTGCATTCTGTATCAAATATCATTGAAAGCAGCATCGTTAATGACACACTAATGAATACCACATGAATTAATAATAATCGGCTACTTTTTGAAGTCTCCCTGGCTTCCAGCTGTCTCTTAAATCACTTCAAATAATTAATTGCTTAATGCTTTTCACCTTTGACAGACAGAAATAAATTGCAGATTAAAAATACCTGTGTTGGCAGTGGGCCAAGCAAAGTTGACTGGCTGTTTGCTGCTAATCGGGAGGGATGGTGCATTTTGCCCTGCTGAGCCTGCCTTGCCCAGGTAGTAATGCACAGATTAAAGGAGGCTGAGACTGTGCTACTCATTTTACCCAAAAATTAATCCAGACCCACAGAGTTTGTGCAGCTGTTCTCCTCAAGAGAGCTGAATCAGTACTCTGAAGTCTCCAGCCCTCTCTCTGTGGCACTGCTGCAGGATGGTCAGTGGTCATAATGTGTCCCTTTAGCTTGCTGGTGTCAGTATGTGACAGGAGTGTCAGAGGTCTTTTTTAGGGTTACTTTTCTGTTGAGAACTGCCCTGACATCACCTTAGTCAATAAGTGACCATCCAATTGCAAGGAATTCCAATCCCATGGACTTAGAATACACATGAATGGCAGCCTCATGTAAATTCAAACATCTGAACTTAACACTGTTTTTTTCCTGGAAACTGTCTGACCCTGAGGATTTTAATATTTTTATTCTTTTTACTTACAGATACTAAGGAACTCAGTTGCTTGGAGACCTGCATCTTTTTATCTGTGCTCAAAGCAGGTAAGGTCAATTATTCAAATAAAGTTATAGTGACCAGAGAATGCATGGAAAGCACCTTTAATTTTTAATCAGTTTGAAAACGTGGAAGTCAGTCATGATTCTTTCTTCTCAAATGACTTAAAGTTTCAGATCATACAGTCTTGCCATTTCAAAAAGTATGGAAAAATATCTGAGATAGCTTGTGGTAGGAATTTTCCCCCATTGTGTATTCTGCTTTATTCCAAAAGTGGCAACCTCATTGCAGTGCTTGGTGAAAGAGTACTGCATTTATAAATGCTGCTGATAGCAATATATACTGTACTGTCTAGGCAATGTATAAGGTTCCTAGCTTAATTTATTATTTTTTGGTAATATTTTTAAACTTTATTTTATGGCTTTATGATAAAGTGTCCAAGAGAGATAAGCCATGGGTGCTCTGTGATTCAAAGGGAAGGAAAGCCCAAATGCCTACTTTTTAACCTCTGATAAATGCAGCTCACAGCATTCTACTGCTATTGCAGAATTTAATCCTAGTTCTGCATTTTCCCTTCCTCAGCCTGTTAAATATGATACAGAATGGCAACTCCTACTTTATTCTAAATGCATTTTAAATGCACGTTTTCAAGCTCTAAAGTTACTGCAGGAGTTCTTCACATAAAATAACATTATCCTGTGTACATAGAGAAAAATGGAGGGCAACAGGAATTTGTTGTGATAGAGAGTGTAAGCTTCTAGACTTTCAGATATTTAAAATGCTGGGAAAAATACTGCAGTTAAAAAAAAAGAAAAATATTTCTTCTGCATATTTTTGTGCCAGTAATCACCACAAATTCCTTGCAGAAAATTCCTCAGGCAAAATTGTTCCTTGCAGGTATAATTATACTGGACAGGAGCTGCAGGGGCCAGTTCCCAACCTGGAGAGCCTGTACTCTCCTGAGATCAGTCCCGTGGCAGCAGCAGCTCCAGGTTTAGCCCTGCCAGGCTGTACCTGCCTGAAGGATTTCTGCCCTCTCTGATGCTGGAGGGTGTGCAAGCCCAGCTATTTTGCAGGGAGATAAACCAAGTCAGACATTACTGGCAAAGAAGCCGTGGGTAGTAAAAGGCAGTGGTGGAGGAGCAAAGGGGTGATGACACAGGTGACACTGGCTGTGCCTGGGAACCCGTCACTGCCTGGCTGGTCGGCCCCATTCCAGAGCTGCAGTCTTAGGGAGCTGTTGGCACAGGGAAGTAGAGCCCACGGTAAATCCTGCAGAGAATGAAGGTGAGAAAAGATTTGAGTGGAAGAGAAAGTAAAGGAGAGGGGAAATGTGGTCTAGAAAAATGCAATGAAGCAAAAATAGGAAACAAAAGGTGGGAGGGGTGGAAAGGAGGGCAAGCAAACTAAAAGCAAAGCAATAACAGCATAAGGTATAAGCTCAGATGGGTTTTGCACTGGTATTACAAAACAAAAATTCCACTGAGAAAGGAGAGCAAGCACTGGGTTGAGACAAGAGGCAAGATTTCTCTGTGCCTGAAAGCATATTGCTGAGATGAATTTTCTTTATGCATTCATACACTTTACCTAAGTGTAGTAAGAATTGTTTGGGGTTTCTTGGCTATGAAGTGTATTTATGATTTTCTACTCCCAACTAAATGTTCAATTTTGTTCAAAAATTGTTTTCTTTATTTACCTAGGGCATGTACTTATACTGATAAAGCTAAATGTCACTCTGATCTGCTAGAAATACTTTTTCTAGGGCAGTGCCTTTAAAATTCAGTGCGTTATGGTTTATTTAAAAATAATGGGCAATATAGCTGTATTTCACAATGAGTAAGTGTATTAATTATGAGACAAATCACAATAGGTACTGTTTGCTGCTCAATTTCCTTTGAAAATCAATGAATAATAATTTTCTTTAAAAATAGAGGACATTTTTAATACATTTAACAATGATGAAGTAGATTAATTACAGGTAATATATTTTTATTGAAATCTGAATGACTACTCTTGTCATTGGTCTCAGAAGTGTGCTATACTCATTTGAGTTATATACATAATATATATCAACTAATTATATATTTGTTCCATTCCTAATAAAAAAAAATCAATTTAGTCAGAATTTCATCAAAGCCAATTTTCCTGAAGTCACAGAGGTAACGCTCCTCTTGACCTAAATGGGAGCAGTATTCATTCTGCATTTTAAGGCAAGAGCAGCCTGTTTACCTTAAGACTTCTGTAAAACAGAATATACAGCACTAGAAAATGCACACCAGTTTAAAAGGTGGGGGGAAGCGGGGAAAAGGAAAACAATTTCAACACAGTGCATCACCAACCCAGGCAAAGTTTGGCTTCTTGTGGTACACTGCCTTACAGCCTTTGTCCCAGAGGAGCTGGCAGGCATCAGGCTGCTGTTGGTCCCAAAGTTAAAATCCAGAACTGCTTCAGAGCAATCCTTTCCCTCATCAAAACAGAAAAACTGTGAAGTTCCGTGGCACTTTTATCTCCTGATTCAATAAAAGTCACACCGATTCAATAAAAGTCATATAAGCATCTTTAACCTCCTTACGAGGGAGGCACCAAGAGCCCTCTTGCCCCTCTGTCACAAACAAGAACTTCAGAAATGCTGAAACCTGCCTTTGCCTGGCTGTCACATGGACTTATTTAATGGCTATAGGAAGGAGTCCCTAGTTCACCATTTGCAGTTCCATTTAAGTTGCCTCCTGAATTAAAACAGAGATGAAGTTATTTCTATGCCTTGTGAAAGGCAATAGGAATTACAGCCCCAAAGATGACAAGATAAATAGTGTTACCCCAGCCCTGGCAGCGGCCTGATCCGGTCCTGGGGTGAGATCTCACTTCTTGGCAACCTGGGTTTTGCTTCCAGAAAGGCTGTGCTGTGATGCTCCACACCCATGGCCAGGAAAAAAAATCAGAGGCTTTCATTTTAAGATTAAATTTTGCTTTGCATAAGTTTCAGCCATGTTCGCTTAAACTTAGCTGTTTAAGCACTTCTACCTGCTAGTAAATTCCTTTGATGGAATATTAATGGAAAGGGAGCATAAAGGGTACAATCAATCTAAATTAATTTCAAAATTCAAATAAATGCATCGGTTGTTTTTCTCCAGAATTCACCATTTCTAATTAGGATGCAATATGACATGTCCTGTTTTCACATTTCATACACTGCATATTTCAAGTAGAAAATCTAGACTCTTGAGATGATGGCTGGCAACTTGAGAGAAAGAAAAACATAAACAACTTGGAGAAAAAAATTGAATATAACAAAAATAATCTTGAAAATATTCCAAGGCTAAGTCAATTCAGAAATATGTTCAAAATATGGAGTGTGAGCGTTGGTTTTTCATAATACAGATGGAATCAATGCAAGAGGAATATTGATTACAGATTAAGCTCACCTTATCGATGAAGCTGAACTTTTGCAATCATCTTCTGAGGGATCTGTCATGCAGTTCCTCCCAATCCTGAAAAAAATCTTTCCATCGTTAGGAAGATTCCATTTTTCACTTTAACAGAGTCTGAAGGGTTTCTCATCAACTCAGTTCCTAAAGAAACAGCTAATATGTTTCCTTCCACTTCTTCATCTATGACAATATTCTTTGTTTTAGAAATTAAGACCAGTTTCTTAGGAACTATTGAAGACAAAACACCGAATAAATAATAGTGTTATACTGATTATAAAATTTAAAGGGCACAATGAACTCTGCAAGAAAATCTTAAATTGTGTATCAAAATAAAAACACTCTAAGAAGAGCAAAATAAGTGTCTTCTGTCAAGAATATGCAGCGCATATTCCAAAACACGTAGCTGTAATTGGAATAAAAAGAGTGGAACTAATGTAGTGTTCAGATCTTATTCTGTTCCTGCAATTAACAAATTGATCTATCACACATTTAAATAATATTCCATTTGGCAGCAAACAGATGCCAGTGGAAGGAACATCACCGAACAATGGGTTTGTAGTTATTTAAAATGAACACCAAACTGTTTTGGTCTTAGGTGGGTCATAAGAGTTAAGAACAAAGCACAGGTTTCCCAGATGGGTGGAGAAGGCTGTTAGGGCACTAAATGACACAGCTCCTCTAACCAGAGCTGGGTAGGGCCACCTCATCCTTGTCTCAGCTATGGCTACTTCTGAAGGTGAAGGTGCTGTACAGGTGTTACAGGAACGAGTTGTGCTGACAACTACCCGAGGCCTAGATTCAGCTCAAAAAGCTTATTTGACATGTAATCAAAACACACAAATGGAAAAGCTGAACAAATTAAAAAACTCCAAGGTCTTTTCCCTTACACATGGAGAAATATATCAACTTGCCTTTAATAGTTCAAGGTCAAACTAAATCTGTGTCACAAACAGGCATGAAAAATTGTATCATTCAAATAACACCTAAACTCCAGTTATGACTCCACGAGTGATATTTTGCTGTCCTGTAATCTGAAAGGCAGAAATTGTTTGTGTTTGATTTTTACTGAATGTAGTAACAGCATAGAGCTTGATCATTAGCACCTAATTTAAGAAGACATCAGGAGCTTCAGTAATAGGAAGTGTGTTATCAAGGCTAACTGCTCATTTCATTAGTTTGTTCTCGAAGTTGTGTAATTCTTAGTCAATAGAATACTGCTTTTGTCAAGCTAGTTTATTGATAGTTTAACAAATTAACAGAGGAATTATATTTTCTTCCCTAAAGAGAAAGGAAAAACAAAAGGTTGGAAAACAATTAAGAAAGGAGGAATTAATATAAAACTACAATAGTGAAGTATTGCAGAGATTTCACTTTGCACTAGAAGGATCAGTTCCTGAAAACTGTCCTGAAGAATAAGATCCTTTGGGAAGGCAAACATGCAATATTGAGCTGCATGGACTAGGAAATCACAGGAGATTTCTATCTTTGATATTGAATTTGAAAGGACTTTCGAGTCTTGGTTTGCTGTTAGCTGAGTGGCAACAAAGAAGTGTTTTATTTGTCATCAGAAGGGGTTTCCACGAAGTCCAGAACTCCTTCTAGAAATGTTCCTCTATTTGAGAATCTCCTTCCCTTTCAGACTTCCCTGGCTTTAAAAAAATTCAACTTTAAATCTCATCTGGTAATGGAATATGCTATTAACATGACAAAAGCAGACTTCATTTATTATAAAATTATGCTTCACTGTGATTATTTAGAAATGCAATATGCCTATAAGTGCATTTAAATTACGGTAAGCAAAACAGCACTTTATGAAGAGTTGGGTAGTGTTGGGTTTGGGGTGATTTTTCTTTTTAATGGACTGTACCACCCACTAAAAGATTTCTGGTTTCTTGGATGATTCATTAATGCTTCCTTCATTTTCCAATTTCTATGGGACCATCTGGCCCATCTTTGTAGAAAGGCATTTAGCTGTAAATATATTTTACAGTCTTTCTCAATTTAAAAGTAGTTGCCCAGCTGCTTCACAGAAACTGTCAGCAATTGGTAAACTCCTCAGAATTGCCAGTCTTCATTAGTAATCCAATCAGGATGTAGTTTAAAATACTGCAAATCAGATTATGCTCCATTGGACAGGAATTGGAGTGACATGATGTGCTGGGTTATCTTATTTTGCATCTGTGATTGCCTTTAATCCAGGAGATGCATGCACTTTCTTTTGAGGGGAAGGCACTTAGACTGGGATGGGCTGTCCCTATGCATGTACGTGGTCCTGTGTGTGTTCCCCTAAAAAGAGCACTGTTCAGGTTTTATCTGTTCCTTCAAGTCCAAGTCAACGTCAGGCACTGGCAACATGAGTTATATGCAGTATTGGCCATGCTTTTGAGTTCATGCTTTATGTGGTTTAGATTAATTAGAACTGTAAATTTGTGTTTTCTGATTTGAGTGGATTTTAGATAAGTCCTGTTCTCTTTCCCTATTGTCCTCTGTACTATCAAACCCATATTTCTTTAACAGCTGGCAGTGCTTGCTGGTAATAAGATAAAAATGTGGAGGTAAGGCAATAAGGCCAGCACTGGGCTGCATTAAACAAGTACTTTAGTGCATAATTTCTGTCACTGGAAGGCTCTCTGGTGCAATATGCAAAAGGGGATATTTATAAGTTTAATTAGAATAAATTTCTACACGTGAAGAATCTTACATGTTACAGACCAAGCTGTACAAAGACTTGGATGGAACAGAATTCTTCATTTATTTATAAGGCATGTCTACTACTCAACTAAATATGTGCATAGACAAACTACCATTTTACGCTTTACTGTACATTCTGGACTGTTACTTCCAGTAGTATTAGATTTTCTGATGGGATAACTCATGTAGGTCAGTGAGGGAGTAGAGTTTATCTTATTTAGCCAGATGGTGTTTCCTAGGACATTTCACTGTGTTACATTCAAAAGTAACTCTGAACTTTGTGTTTTATACAAGTAGTCTGAGTTACTAATTGCTGTAATAAAATAAAGCAGGGCACCTGATACCTGCTACTCAGCTCTAGATATTTTATCATCCGTTAAAGGCTGAAAAGTCTGTTTGTTGTTGCCAGCTGGATGCGATCAGAGTTGCAGGATACAGCTTTTATCAATTGAACTTTATACGTTTTTAATTAGATGAGCCTTCAGGAACAGCTTTGAAGCTATGAAGAGGACATGAAAACTTTATGTGAGAAATTCTGTGAGACATTAATATGCTTCTTCTAGTTGAACACAAGATTTTCTAGGTGTGAGATATAAAGGGAAATGTTAACAGAATAATGTGATGTCAGAGCAGTGTGTCTAGTCCCTATTTTCACTAGAAATTTAGAAATAGGTAATAGTGAGAAGATAAATTCTGACAGACAGGTCTACACAGAGTAGATAAAAGAAGATAAATTTTTAGACAATCATGTCTTTGGGATCTGTTCAGTTAACAGGACAGAGGGAGAACATTTTGGTGAGTGGAGTAGAAGACACAAATTCTGTTAGGAGGTTGAAATTCTTATAATCACATTTCGCTAGTTTAGTCAAGTCTGTAATTGAATAGTAATAAAAAATATTAAAACTAGATGACTTAGTGCTATGAAAAGTTTAAACTTTAGTGAGTAGCTTGTACTCTTAGAAAATACTATAAGAACATTACTTTCTGACACAAAAGAAAATCATCTTACAGTTCATTGTGTAATGCATTCACATCCTCCAAGCAATATCTTTGGTTATCCTTAGGGAGGAAATTAGGGAGTGCTAAAAGTGACAAGTATCCACTTTCACATGTTTGGTAGGGGTAATTTTTGTTAATTAAATCCATTGTTTATGGAGTCATTGGCACTCAGCTAGCAGGAAGTTTAAGGATAACTACTTTTCTCACAGGCAGTCGCATGGAATTACTTGAGTGTGTTTGGTTACTTTAATAAATTCAGAGAGCTCTGCTGATTCTGAATTTCATGTATCTTTTCATTTTTGTCAACTGTCAATGTGATCTGTGAAGACTTTTGCTTTTCAACTAAATCCCCCAGTTCAGTTCATTCCAGGCAGAGTTTGAAGACTCATCCTAGTGGATAATTACACATTTCATGGCATTTTTATGAGCCTTTGCTTCATAGCTTGTGGATGCCTGTATTTCCTAAGCTTTATAGTCCATGAAATAAAGGGGTTGTGTTGCATTACCTTCAACAGCTTACACATAGAACCCGAATGCTAATTTTTAGGAACCAAGAATTTAGGCAAGTGACATCATTTTCCTCTTGCAGAGGGGAGTCAGGAATGACTCTATTTTCAGCAATTGAATGGGGCTAGGCTAGTAAAAAGCCTTTGAAAAATCTGTTTGTTCCTAAATACATTATGGCTCCCAGTGGAATTTCCTCTGATCTCCATAGAGTTAGGAAGGAATTCTGTTTATCTTTTTTGTTGACTGTGAGACTGCTGCATACAACTCAAGGAAAATAAACAGTAACGTACAACACTTTTTCCACAACTGAAAAACCAATATATGAAGTAGTGATTGTATCAATACATACTCAGCTATCAGAAAAGTAAGCAAAAGGGAAATAAAAAATGGTAAATGAAGGAAAGAATGAGAAAACGAGGGAGATGCAATCCAGCTGCCATCTTCAGAGCAGGTCCTGTCAATTCTCAAGTGTGAAAAAACAGCTCACATGTTCATGTGAAGACTGCAATCATCCTGTCCTTGTCATGTTTAAATATTAGGCTTACTTTTGTTTAACTATTCAGTAAAGAGCAGTTATGAGATTTCTTTCTTACTGGATTTGGTGATTGATCCTTTATTCAGATCTTCATAAAATATCCACCAAGATCTACCAGTGATTTAGCTCTTTTGACTGCTAATGCTGATTATTTTATTAAAATAAATGCAAAAGAGCATTGAATATTTATATTTGGAAAGCCATAGTTTAAACCCCATATTTTATATGTTATTAAATGATACTGCTATGCATAAAACAATGGATGCATTAGATACATGGGATATATTTACATATTTGCACATATTTACATAGATTTATAGATTTATATACAATTTATATAGCAGTCAATTTTCAGCAAGGATTGTACAGTTATATAAAAATCCAAGCACATTTATTTGACAGAATAAAGAAAGGGAAAGCTGATAAAATTTGAAAAGAATGCTAAGAAAATAAAATATATGTGTCTATTGCAATCCAGAAGTTATTCGTAGACAGAGATCTCACCAAATAGAGAAATATCTATTCTAATATTACTTTTAAAAGATTAACAGTAACTAGATAGTCCTGTTTTGTTCCATTTTGAGGGGTTCAGCTCTATCATGTGAGAACCTCAGTTATTGACACTTTAAAAACAATACTGAAATGTTTTGTCTTCTTAATATTTTCAGCGGACCTTGCAAGTAAATATGCAGTATTTTGGCATCTCTTTCCCTGGTTGCAGCCATGACCACGAATCACAGAACACAAGAAGGAAAATAATCCAGCAGTAAGCTGTGCAAAATTTTCTTGAAATTAAAATAATTTACTCCGTAAAGATTAAAACCAGTTAATTGCTTTAAATGATTCCTCAAAATTTTGCTACTCAAATAAGGTGAAATTAGAAGAACAAGGTAGGATCCCTTTAGATGACTAAAATGATAAAGTGGCACTTTCTGGAAGAAGATATGTGCTCTGTATCTTGCCCACTACTTCAGTTGAGGATCTGAAATACTATATTTCAAGCCCTTTGATTATGGAGCATTCACTAAGCGGTTCTAATCCCAGGTGATTTCCAGTAATGAAAAAAAAAATGTATCAAAGAAAATGAAAGGGTCATACGTTGTATCACAACTGCAAAGGTCTCAGGGACCAGCTGTGAGAAATACAAGCATAGTTATTGAGTGACTGAAAGAATGTCACTGGACACAACAGTACTTTGATCCTGATGTATAAATGGGAAAAAAACAAAGTAGATTTAGAATTTTGGATGTGGGCTCTATAATTTTGGCTGAAATAGTGAATTAAAAAAACAAGATCATCTCTTTTTTTCTTTTTTTTTTCTCCCCCCAGCCTATCCCTTGATTTGCTTTGGCTTTACTTTTGGATGGTTTGCTTTGCATTTCCAAATAGTATTTGTGAGCCTATTTAACAAAGCCACTCTTTTTTTTTGTTTTGTTCTTCAAACATCTAAAGTTAATTTAGTATTCAAGGTTTGGTTTGAACCTGTGACACTTTGAAGAAAAAATCTGCATCCAAACCACACACAACAGGACATGCATTGATTTTTGTGTTTTCCATTTTACATAGTGGACATTGATTTGCATTCCTAATAAGGCCATTAATAACAGAGTGAAAGGAAGGGTAATAGTCATCCAGCATATATGTAACAAGTAGGAATATTAGTCATTAACTACCATGCCTGTAGTCACTTAGTACAAAATTGTATATAGGTGCTCTCTTCCTAAATACTAACAGAGATAGTGTAGTACAGAAGGGAGTGTTGTGAAGTGTTTACTGGTCTAAATAAAAGTATTTACTTAAGATATTACATATTTGTGGCCAAGGATAGATGAGAATCAATAAACTTTAATTTAAAGGAGACATTTTTATTTAGAAGGTTCTTTACTGGGGAAAGAGGAGATGGCTTAAACGTGGTATAAATTCAGTGGTGAAGTGCATTGCAATTTTATTGGCTTGAGTGAGACAGCAAATGTGAGTCACAAAAGCAGAAAATAGGTGGGCAGAACATCTATCTACTCGATGTATTTTAATATAAATAGTAATAGTGGCACTACCAGCTGGAGGGTAGGAAGAATTCACCTGAATGATATTTTGAGCTTTGGGATTCTAGGAAGTCTCAGGGAAAATAGATGAGCAGATGGAAACAATGGAAACAAATGAAAATGAAAAATAATATGGTAGGAAATGGTATGAAAAGGTGTCGTGTTGCATGATTGCCATTATAGCCCAGCTGGGAACGTAATTTAGCTACAGAAAACACAACTACTAATGATGAAAGTGTAGAGATCATCAAACTTAATGCATTCAGATTCATTAACAAACCATGCATATACCACCAATCTTCCTGTTGTCTGTTCACTCATAATTTTTCAAGATGCAAAGGTAAATTTAAGAGATACTAAAATGTAGTTTATGCTTTAATTAGTGCCTTTATAAATGCAGAAAAATGGAATTGCACACCTATCTGTTTCATATAAATATTAAATAGTTTCTATGTTACATAGATGGAATTATAAATCTCCCCTAATATAATTATTAACATTTGTAGACTCCGTAATTCCATTGGTTTATCCAAGACCTTAGTTGTTCTTTACTATTTTTTGTCTGTGTTGGGACACTTGGCTGAAATTGGCTTGCTTACAGTGCTACAAACTCCCATCAGTCTCTTGTGTAGTTTCTTTCCAACTTATTCTTTATGGTTCCTTAACTAGTGCTATCATTCCATGTTGGACACGCCACTTCATCTCCTCTGAAAAGCTCTTATAGGGTGTATTGGGAAAACAGTAACTCCCTTCTGTTGAGAACAGTGCTGCCTTGTACTTCCCAATCTCCTCAGTACTATCCTTTCCAGGTAGTTCAAGGGTTCTCTTTCATGTGCTTTCACAAGTATTTCAAATCCAAGTGTTGCTGGTCCTGCTCAGTGCTTAGTGATCCTCCCATATCCCCGTGAGTCACAATTCCCACAGTTCCATGAGTGTACTCTCTGCCCATCCACTTCATCCAGTCATTGCATACTTCCTGTTGGTGAGTATGGAAGATCATATAATAATTTGTTTTCATAAAATAATAACCACAGAATTTAGTCTGTGCTTTATCTGCCTGTAGAACTAGTTACCTATCTGTTAAAATGTTTTTCAAATACAATTCGAAACATGAACCAATATATCTGTAATATGTGAGATATGCTGCCACAAAGGAAGCAATTTTCTGGCATTCACAGACTTCCTCAGGACCCTCGTGATGCGATGAACAGCAGCAGACAATAAATTCCACTTCTTGCATAAAATCTCCCTAACACTATGGAGGGTTAATCTTTGCTTAAGGTCCAACCAAGTTAGTACCAATTTGCTGTTGAAGCAAAAATAAAATACATGGTTAGGCAGTTGCCATGTTCCCACCTCCTGATTCTTCTCGATGACAAAAGAATTTTAGACAGTTTTGTCAGCTATCTGAGCTTTTTGTTCACTCCTCCTAGGCCTTCTCACAGTTCAGACAACTTCACAGTAATTCAGTGTCAAGGACATTGCTTCTTCTGAGAGCTGCACATCTGCCATTTTCAGAGCATGTGTGGAGCTGTCTCCTGCCAGCTGCAGTACATTAATTTTGGAGGCATCAAAAAGGCCACCATAATTGATTGTTTAAACAGAAGTACCTCTTTTCCACACCTGCAAACGTAAGTGCAGACCTTCTTTGTCCTGTCAGATCTGACAGCCACCATCACCTTCCCCGAGTCTCTTACCCACTCATCATCCTTTTAAAATCCCTTTTAACAGGAATTATTTACGTGAGTTGTACTTTAAAGACACTTTGCAATGAAGTGAAATGCTAGGTTAGTAACAAAGCTGATCTGCAAAACCAAACAGTGCTGCCCTCCCCAGGGCTGGCATTTGTGCTAAGCCTCCTCTCAGGTCTTAACTCTGTAAGCTTGACAGGGCTAGTCCAATAAACATTGTGCAACATCCTGTGGCAACTCTATTTTCTAGATAGCCACTGGTGAAGATGCAGAGCAAAGGCAAGAGGGGTGGTCCATGTGTCTGGAGACTTGTTTTACTCCAGGGGAAGTATCTTTACTCCAGGTCTGGTATCTTGTTGGAGTCAACCAGCCCGTCCTGCTGACCAAAGAGCTGAAGCATGGTTTTCTTCTCTGTTTTCTTATGAGCACAGTGATCCTTCCTTGTCTTCAGTCTTAGCCACCATGTGATGAGAAAGGTGAAGGTCTCCTCCTTTCGCTGCATTCACTCCTAATTCCCCTTTTCAGAGAACACGTTTCATCTCCAGTCTTCCTTCTTTCTTCTCTCCTAAGATTGTTGTTTTGATTTCTTATCAATAATTACTCTCCGTGTATCTCATGTCAATTATACATAGTCAGTAAACCCATTTTTGTACAGGATTACTGCTGTAATTTGAGCAATGTTTGTTTCTAATATTAGTTTGATGCAATTTACTGAGATGTGATCTGCATATGCTCCAAAAAAATCCCAAAAAAACACCTGGCTTCTGCATTTCATCTTTGAGGAAATCAGTGAAAATCATGTAATTAGGGTATATATGTGGATAAGAAACTCATGTTGTTTACACCCTAGAAAAATTTCAATCAGATTAATTTTGATTTTGCTCCCACGGTTAAAAAGATTACATATTATAATGGCATATATGCTTGGAAAAATAACTCACTCTTGAGGTAAGTGTCTGGGCATAAATCAGTTTGACATATTCCGTCTCCGTGGCTAGGAACGGCATTGAAAAGAAGGTAACATAATTTGGAAGTTAAAGAATAATGTGGGCCATGGCAATGGAGACAGTAATGAGTCAAAATTGCTATTCATTGTGCAGACTTGAATATGAAAGAAGCCATATCTGACAAAAGAATCTAAGAAAAAAAAAAAAAAAAGATAAAATCCAGCATGCATTCATATTTGCTCTTTGGAATCTGATTGTGTCCACAGAAAATGAGTAAAAGGAACTGCTTTTTTCTGGTGATCAGGCTTTTCAGCTGTTGGTATTTCCAGGGGGTTGCCTGTTAATACACTGTGTCAAGAGTATATTTAAATATACCTAATTGGAGATCAGGAAGATACCTTTTAATCTTTCTTAACTTCACTGCCAACCATGGTGCTTCAGGGTTGGAATGACGTGCATATTGCTGTTGAAATCAGCAAGGTAGAAAGAATCAAGCTAAGGAGACACTGCTTTTCATATCCCCAAAAGTTCTGCTTTATAAAAAAAAGAGTCTTGCAGAAGCAAAATACTTAAGAGTTGACAGTTTTGTAGAAAAACTGGCAAAACTTCAGTTTTAAACAACGTTTAACAGGACCTTTTTTAACTGTATGGTAGAGGAGTTGATATTTGATAAAGAATACCTTCCCAGCTCCAAAAGTAGGTTAGGAAAAATAAACCAAATGTGTTTATTTCATTTTCAGGTCACCATGTTTTCACAATAAAATCATCTTTTCTTATCCTGAGTCCAGTGCCCTCTGACCAAATTTTTTAGATATTCCCTGCAAGGAGGATTTAATGTATAATACAAAATATACTTATTTGTTCCCTGTTCAGTTTTCATACTCTTACACTGATCTGAGACATGTATACTTCCCCATACTGCTCCATCTTACTCAGGAAGACAGGTATTTGCATTCCTTTGATTAACTTGTGAATAAACAGTTCCAGAGCCAGTTGATTCTCTCAGCTGATGTAGCTGTTTATCAATAATAAAGGCTGCCCTCTCGCTTCCTTTTTGCTGAGAGAGGTTCAGCTTCCTTTGTACCTGCTGTGCTTGGTCACCTTGGATGTTCTTACCTAAAACTGATGAGGACACTGCCCTTGCCCATCACATGAAAATCATCTGGACTGTAGAGGTTTGCTGGTTCAGCATATTCTGTCTCAGTTTCCCAGCGTGGTAGATATTGACCTCTTTCACTTTTGGGAAAGAGGTTTTCCTCTTCTTCCAGGTGTTCTCTCTACTATCAGGTCATGAATTCCTATTATAGTGGTTTAGTTGGGTTACAAATAAGTCAGTTCTTGTTGTGAGCACATGAAAGAAATAAGGAACCAAATCAGGGACTGAAGTTAGTAGGATTGAATCATCTCTGTTCTTGGATCTCTCTTGCACAGCATTTAGCACATTGCAGCTGATAATGGCTGAAATATTTGGATTGCTGCTTAATCAAAAATAACAATGAGATTATCAAGTGTAAAAATAATACTAATTTTAAAAAGCCCATATTTCTCCCTCTTTTAAATATTAGCTGGATTGTTTTCAAGAGAACAAAGCAGTTGGGGCAAACAGTTTACTTCAGAAGTTGTAGCTGTGTTTGCCCAGAGTTCCAAGCTCTCAGCTTCCTGCAAGCTCGCAGTGGGAGCTGTGGAGGGAGGAAAGGCAGTGGTCAATATTAGATGAACCCACAGCTGCTGTACTCTTATCCAGTGTGTCACAGAGCACATCAGCTGCACCTGGACCAGGATCATGTACATTCGGGGGAATGTGGTTTCCTCTGGCCTCTCCTTACTCTAGATGGGACACAGAGGTTCAGGATTCGTGCTCTTGTGTGGTTTAATGGCTGGGTGTCATGGAATAAGCTGGCTGCTGTTTCCAAGGAAACTTGTGACACAGATTTTAGAAACTGTCTGGGAAAGAATTAATGAGCAGTTAACTTGGTTTCAGATCTAGCTGAGCAAAACTATTTGTCTGAAAAATGAGAGTTCATCCACACCAAAAACCTTTACTGAAACCTTGATTAGGTTTCTTTTATGTGGCTATCCAACTGATAATTTTGAAATCTATTGAAAAAAAATTAAAATATTTTATTTCATATTTTTCTAACACATTGAACCTAAAAAATGCTCAAATAAAAATATATTGATTTCAGAAAGACTGCAAAAGTGAAAATAAGGCAGAAAAGCACTTTATCTTTTCTTCTACTGCATTTGCCTCAGAACAGGAGCGGTTAGAGTTGAACAATTTTTGGCTGATGCTAGCCTAACCAAGCCTTAAAAATCTGGATTCCTTCACTTTCTTAGCTAACTTAATTCCTTCTTTATCCTCTCAGTGATAAGTCTTTCATAACAGCTGGCTTAAACCTCCACTGCTGCATTTTAGGCACATCACTTACACCTTATTCCCCAATGGATATAGGAGGCAATTTATTACCAGCTTTGAGTAACCTTTGATGACTGTGACTATGTACATGTCTTATTTTTTGCTTTCAAGACTGAACAAACCATTTTTTCTAAATTTCCTTTGATTTAAACAATGATCTGCTAACAAATGAAGCTGTCCTCTGCTTCACTTGAGACTTGGAGCAAACTTTGCTGAGAGCTCAGGCACTGTTCCAGATGCCTTACTGTGGAAAAGCCAAACATTCACTCTAATAGGGTTCATTGCAAACAAAATGTATATTTGAGAAAATTCTATAGCAGAGTGATTTAATGGAGACTGTTTTTTAAAGATCATAAAGAAAAGTAATCTATAATAGAGGCAAGTATAAGTATCTCTGGTTCTTGTACATTCGCTGAGTTATTTTTATTCACTCATTTTTAAAGCCAGTTTCTTTCTTATTGTACCTGCTCGCGGTTAGAACCTTAGTTTTAAAATTTACGTTTGTACCTCAGAGAGTATAGTTGTGTGGACCCATCCCTTCATCATTACAGCTCAATTATAAGTGATGTGTTTGTTCTTGAACAAGGCAGACTGAAGAAAATATTGCTAGAAATTAAGTAATGTAACCAGGTGTAATTAAGTAATGTAACTGGAGGTACACAGCTATATTTTTTACAGAATAAAAGATGGCCTACTTTTCATAGTTTTACTATTAAAAATAATCTTCTGAAGTTACCATTAAAAAACATTTTGTGAACTTCCTTGCAGGAAGGAGTTTTCAACAAATTAAGGAAACCCCAGGAGAAGTCATTTATTTCATTCCAACAATCCATGAGACAGTGACAGGTTTGCAAACCACAACTTTGCTTTCCCAAGTAGTTTCTTACATCGTGTTGAATGCACAGGAAACAGACTCTTGCCATGCAGTTTGTAGTTGGGGATGCCAAAAGCCATAAGACTAATCCAGAACTAAGATCAGTAAGTAGATGATAGATGCAGGTCAACGGAGATTCTCCAAGTGCCTCTGCTTCTTCCCAAAACTTAGGGGAACATCTTAATTACTAGTGAGAACTAATCCTTATCCATCATAGAACTGCATGTGTAGGAGCACCTGTTGTCCACTTGCTCCGCCTAATGAAGAAAAAAATTGTGCAGCTACTGCCAGAGAAACTTCATGAGAAGGAGAAGCCTTTTCATTTGTGCCAACTTTGGCACTCACAAAGCAGACTGTCTTAGTCCAGAGAGGCAAATGGCATTTTCTGTCCTTCTCATGCCCTGTCTCGCTGTCTTCCCCCCAAAGGAGTTTGTTCTGCTCATCTGGGATGCACGAGTGCATTTAACTTCCACCCTGGTCCTTCACATGGAGGGAACAGAGCCTGGAGCTGCAGTACAGTAGGAATGTTGTTCTTTACTTGGGTTGTCTCTGCTATTTGTTGTAGGTGAGGGCTTAACTAGGAGAAAAATGTAAGACAGGCACTTGGAAGTCTTGGTAGTTCTTTGGAATGTTCTGGTATCTGCTTGTGTTGTATTGGCGCTCAAGCACAGTTTTAATGATCTAAAAGAAAATATATTTTTTTAATTACAGTATTAAAAAGAAAAGTGGATAATTTTCTGAAATACAGTAACAAAAAAGTTTTGAAATACATCTTTAAACTCAAGAAACCTTTCCTTCTGTTTGGCACAGCTTATGTGACTTGAGTTTATTACTCATGTTCTTGAATGCCTGCACTGCTCAGGGATTTTTGGTTCACTTGCTGCTTCTTGAATTGACACACATCACCTGCTTAAAGCAGCTATTTTAAAGAAAACAAACCCTGTAACATTTAAAAACAGTAAGAATTTATTCTCAGGGTGGTGAAGTAGGCAAAAAATGTCATTTCTTTACTCAGTCATATGGGACCCTCAGCCTTTCCAACTGATAAGACTGAGAGCACTTTTTGTTTTCAAGGATTTCATTTTAACTAAATTCCTTGTCAATATGATAGCAAAAAAAAATTAAAAATATTTTGAAATGAAAGTGAGAAACATAATTTTCACATGTTAATGACACTGTGTGTTGTTGGCTACTAAACATCATTTTAAATTTGATTGGTTGATGAAACTGTGAGACTGTGATAAGTGAAGTTAACTGCCTGAAGCCCAGTAGTGACATCCTTTTACTTTATATTTGTATACAGTGAGGCAAAAGGGGGTTCATGTTGGGTAAATATTTATCTCACTCATTTATTGGTCTAATCCATAAATTACAGTGAATGTATATTTTCATTCCTATATTATAGTCAGTTTCTGTGTACTGTTCTATACTGTGGACATACTCCACTGGTTGTTTTTCAAATGAATTTAGACTAAATTTAAATTAAAATAATGAAAACTTTTTTAACAGTTTACTGTTTATAATCAAAATATGCAATCATTTGTCCACATACACTGCTGCTCTCACTTGACACATACACCTCACCTGTTCAGAAGAAAATGAAGTGAGGCTTTCTAACCAAATCTGGATCACTTCTGGCTGGACCCTCTGCACCCTGCCTGCATTTGGGTGCCACTTGTAAGCACTGTCATCTGGTAGAGCTCTCTGACAGCATGTATTGCTGATTAAAATGTTCTTAGTTAAATAAGGTTTTGTCCATTTTGTGAGCTGCTGTTATTTCTTACTCTTGGGTATTTTTTCACATTGTTCCCTTGCCCTTGTGAAGAAAGAACAAGCTGGTATCATTAGTGTTCATACACGTGTACCCACAGTTTTGTGGAGAGCCCTCTTCTCTTGTTTCTTATGTCACCATGATAATGCAAGTATGCGTGTACTAGAGGGAAATATTCCAGGCATTAGACTGAAATGGAAGGAGCAAGAACTATGAAATATTCCCCCAAATAAAAGGGCCTATAGTTTTCTAGAGCCCAGAGGGTACATAGGGTAATCTCCAAATAGAGCCACAGTCTTTGCCTCTGAATTTGAGAGAGAACCTTTCCTCATTTTTGGAAACTGAACAGATTTCTGCCATAGGGTTCTGAGACATATACCTGCATACTGTTATTACGTGGCTAGATTGCATCCAGGAATAGTGTATTCTTTACTGCTTGATAAATTTAAGGCAAACTAATCTGTTTAGAGCCAACAGTGCAAAAATTATATAATTCTTTACCTTCTTCATTTGCATACATTGTTAGCAACACCCCTGTCCTTGTAAGTACAAGGTGATTCTAATGTTGCAACTAGTTAGGTATATAATTGTGCATACTCTGTTATAGACAACACTTTTAGCCTCATAGTACAATATGTATCATTGTTCCCCTTGTAAATCCTTGAATCATTATGAAAATATTACCCTGGAATGGTCTATCCATAGTTGTTTTAATTATATATTTACATAGTTATTTTGCCTGTATCTAGTATAGAAACACAATATCTAAGTAAAGAAGGAATGAAAGAAGGTAGTCCTTGAACGGCTCCAAAGCAGGGAACTCTTCAAAACAAACAATCAAACAAACAAACAAGCAAGTAGTAAAAACCTTTTCACCTTTTCTCTTCCGTGTAAGTACCAAGAAAAGCAAATTCAAAACTTGTACTCAGTTCCTTATGTCTGCACTTGCAGTTATAGAGGACCCTAATGACTTTTATAAGCATTACTTAAGAGATGAAAGCATTAAGAAGTCTTGAAAAATCAACAGAAATCTGACAATCAGTCACTCTGTCTCCTGACAGGTGAGTGAAAAGATTTTTTTTTTTTGTAACTCAAAAAGATAGTTTCAGTATTCACTTTCCATACCTAAAGTAAACCAATTCAAAATTTCATTGTGACTATCAAGAATGACTTCTAGCAAGAAGAAACAAAAATCTTGAAAAAAATTAAAAAAAAAAAAAGCCTGGAAAATGTAGAATGTAAGAGTGTTGGAGAGATCTGAGTCTCATTCCTGTTAGTAAATGTTTATCCTTGAGCAGATTTTCACAATAGGCAAAAAAAAGAAGCAGGTCATTTTTCTGGCTATAATAACCTCAGACTTAACGCAGAGGCAGAAGGAAAAAAAAGGAATCAGTGACCTCTGATAAAGCCAGTCTTAAAAGCCAAGTTACAGTGCATAGCCCCAGAGGTAATGGCATCAAAAGTTCATGTTCTTTTTTTCTAGAAACTCCATTAAATGCTAGCCAAACTCTTGCCTGTCCAATTGATCTGCCAGTGCTGTAGAAGAGACTGTACTTATGTATTTTTCCCACTTTTGTGCTTATCTTGTACCAAGATATCAGTTGTCAAAGCCAGCAAAAGTGTAAGACTCTTAGTGGACGACACTTGCTCCAGAAGACAGAGGACGGGAAAGAACAAAGCCAAATTAGGCTTTGGAGGTTTATTCTGTCAGTGGTCTGTGACACCATATGAGTTTAATAAGAGCTTAACTGAATCCTTCTCAGGGAATGGGAATTCTGTTGAAAGCCCAGGATTTTAAGAGGTTATTAAGGGACAGAGATTTAGTTGATGAAATGTCATGTCATGAACCTTGCTCATTGTTAACAGCATAAAACAAAGAACAGTGCTGTAGGACCAAGCAAAAAAGTGTTCTTGTTTCTGATTTTGTTCTGACTGAATGGCTTTGTATCTATCAGTTGCAAAGAGCTGATCTCTTCTAAATTAAAGCTGTCATCGGTGTTGTGTGCTGTTCATAGGATACTGTACATGTGGAAGAATATTTGAAAAAGTATTATGCTCCCAGCAGTCAGGAGGTTATCTTTACACTAATATTCTTAACAGTAATGATATCCCTAGGACCAAGAGTCATTTATTGTCCTAAAACCCAGAGATTATCAGCACTTCTGCAGCAAGAAAGCTCCTTTGCCAGACAGGCATGCAGATATAGGAGAGGCATAATAAAAGGGTGATAAAAATCTTGAGGTAAGACAATGCAATGAGGAAGTTAGAACAGTTTGTCTTAGTTCTGTCATCCAACAATACTTCCTAACCCAAAGGACATGGTTTTAATCAGTGGGTCTGAAATGTAAATGAAGCAAATTCTGACAGTCTTTGATCAAAGGCAAAGAGAAGGATGGAAAGCTTCTCAGATAAGTCTCTAAGGGAGCAGTCAGAGTTAGTCAGATAAACAGAACAAAAGTAAAATATATTCACATCCCAAATTTTGCTAAATTTAGCTTTGACAAAAGAACCCAGAGGTAGCCTTAAGCCATTGTAATTAACTGGTTAAGAAAGTAGCAGTGGGCTAATACATTTTGGTGGCAGACTCTATGCCCACTGAAAACCTGTCTGATAAGGTGCAGGCTACAGGGATGACACCATCAAAGTGATTTTGAACCCTTTGATGGGTGCTGAGAGACACAGCTTTTAAATGGTTATTCACTTACTTACTGATTGGTAATTTGGAAGAATCAGGTTAATACTTCCAGCTCTAATAACTCTGAATTAGAGATGGCTGACTTAGGATTCATTAGAAAAGCAATCAGCTGGAGTCAGACTTTAGAGCACTTTGGTTGCTGTGGAGAGGAAGAAAAGGCATGTTAGAGTGTAAGTCCCATTGCAGTTTTCTTTCCATCGACAGAGACCATTTCATTATTATTATTATTATTTGTCAGACTGAATACATGTCAGGATCTTATACTCACAGAGGGTACCCCACAAAATTGTCTCTTTCTTATGTTTGAAAAAAAACAAAGCAAATAAAAACAAGACCTTATGTTATGTAATTAATTTTGAATTAATTGCTGGGGCAATTGCGTTTGATTGAATTGGCTTCATAATGATCCAAGTCATTGCTCCATTTCTAGACTGCAAGTTTGGACAAAAGGGAGTAGGTTTCATTGTCATTTAGTTGAAGCAGTTTTGAAATTTCAACAATTAAAAATAATTTATTTAAATAATATTTTCAGCAATATGATATAAATGGGAGATTTTAAACAATTTATTTTTAAAAGTCACTGTTAGAATCAACTGGCCTTGTTATGGACTGTATTCTAGGTCTGGTCAGGCATTTGCCTATTTGTGAAGCTGTCACTATTGCAGAGACTCAGTTTGATTTCCAAATGTTCTGGTGGGCTATAGGAAGGATTTTCAGAAAAATCAATTGGATTGCTTTCCAAAGCTCTCAACAGCCTGCTAAGCCAGGATATAGGCTGCTGATGCGGATGTCTGAGGATTTTCAGGTTCCTGTTGGGCCCACCAGACAAACCACTGAGAATCTAGAGCTTCTTTCAGCTCCCTAACTTCATTAATGCCTGTTAGACAAGCCACTGGCATGAGAAGCCTTGGGAGGTGAAACTTGATAAATGAGTTTTCTTAGTTCCCTTGCTGGCCATCAATGAGCAGTAGAAATAAAAACTGGCCATACTCTTCCGGTGAGATTAACAGAAACATGGTCACATTTCTCCATCTCAGGTCTCTGGTGGGGAAGCCAGGCTGAATTATGTGTCACTTTTAATCAGCAATTGCCAGGACAGTGGTTTATCATCTGGCAGGCAGAGACTGCAGATTACATATATGATATTGGCAACCTTAAATGTTAGTATTTCTCAGTCAGAATTTAGATATTTGGCCTAAATCTGGGACAGGATTTTTATACTCCTATTGTTTTTATAAGAGTAATTTATTGTATGGAAAATTGCTGTTCATAAATTTAAACACAAGTGCTTAACCTTTGTACCCACTGATCCTGTGTAATATCATTCCTAGGAATTTTCACAAACTCATTAAGAGCTTGTTCATATGCTCTTTGACAGAGAACTTCCTCATCAGCCTAAAGCATGTAGAATCAAGATCTACAATTCAAAGAACGAGTGTTCTTTACTACCTTATTGCTGTGGCATTCTCAGTGGGAATGTCCCATTCCCTGTGGGCTTTCAGGTGCCCAAAGGTGAGGGGCTCATGAGTTGGACTCATAAGCCACTGCTGGGCAGCTGACAGATCACTGTAACACAGTGCTCATGGCAATTATGAGCCATAATACAGGTCTTAATGTTCACCTTTATGAAAAGCTACACAGGTTTTGGGCCTTAGTTGGTGTTCTTTTTCTAGAAACAGTACGGTTATGCCTTTGAAAATACAGTAAATCTTAAATTATTTCAATAGCACTTGGGAAAGTATATGGTGGCTCATGTAACTAATTAGGAAATGTTTCTTTCAGGATAAAAGAGGTATAGAAAATACATTATTAACATTTCTCAAATATCCATTATTGAATCTTCCAGTGTGCATTTAATAATAAATGGGCATTTGCTGAGAAAAGTTCCCTTCTGTTTTTTGAAGAAATGCTCACAGGAGAAAGTGTATGAACACTGGGATTCAAAAAGTAACAATATATCTACTAATGCTATAGTTTTTTGTGCTGGAGAACTGTGTTTGCCTTGTTTCTCAGTATCAGAACAGAATGCATTTGAAAAGTGAGAGTGTTTGTGAGGGAATCCAAGTAGTGTACTATTAACATTAGAAAAGGCTATTGATCTGTAGACAAATCAAAAGAACTATTCCTGAGTTCTGAATTTTGTGCCCCTGAATCCTGAGGGCAGTGGAAAGACCCCCCCCCCACTGATTTCAGTAATCATTAGATTTTGACTTTATGTCCACTTCGAGGATTTGAACAACTCAGAGATGTGAAACAGTACAGATACAAAGCATATATACTTGCACAATGTCATTTTATTGACTTTTAGAATTATTTAAGCTGGGCCAGTATTTTCAGTTTGGAATATTTCTCACTGAAGGCAAAGGAAGTTACAGGAAACTCTCTCTACGTAAGTATCTAAATGTACATGTAGAGACTATCCTGCAAACAGTGAAATTATTCAACTGAACTAAAATTATGTAGTTTTGCAAGTTTATAAATTTGTACAAGGTCAACTGCAAAATTTTAGTCATCAAATAAATAAAAGTCCTGAACATATTTCTAAATCCTGCATTATAGAAGAAAAAAAAAAAAAGAAGGATATAACTTTAAGGCAGCAAGCATGATGTGATTTAAACTGTTGGGCTCAGAGTCTTCAGATTACCTTTCTTTTACTCTGGACAATAATTCCTGCATGCCATCTGGATCATAAACTACGTGAATTTTATGTTTTGAACATTATTCTTCATTTACTTGAGAGTACTTCATCACTGATTCTATATTTGTCTTGTGGAAAGCACATCATCAACACGTGAGAGCTCACACTTGGGAATACTGCGTATATATTTCCTGTGGTTGTCTAAAATCCCCAATTCCCAAGTTCTCTGCATTTTTTTCCTTGTTTTATAAATTCAGTAATCCTTCTGTAAATAGTTTTGCCTACTGCTAAGATACTGGAGTTTTGTTTAGACATTCTCCTGTGTGTCCTCTTTATAGTGAATATCTTCAATTCTCTTTTAGGCTTCAAGTAAAATCAATTATTTTTAAATAGACTTTTTATGGAACAGAGCTTCAAAAAAAATTCAAAATAATTAGATTATATTTTTGTAAAAAAATATCCATTTTGATTATTAAAAAAAAAAAAAAGGCCAAGCTCAAGAACTTACACAGAAATTTTGGATTCAGGTGTGTTTTAAATAGAAGGAGCTAAGTGTTGCCTTGGACTTTTGTGAACAAAAACAGGCAAAGTGTTGGGGTTAAAACAAAAGAAAAAACAGGCAACGTGACAACTGTTGGGGTTAAAGGTTTGGAATCATTTGTAGGGCGTATCAGGAGTGTGTAATTCTTTAGGAACAGGCTGACTGTGCAGGTTGATGGGCAGCTGTATCTTCCCAGGACAATGGCTCCGAGACCTCTCTTTCAAAGGGATACAGATGCAGCTGGCAGGGCATCTCTTCCTGTGAAGGAGAACAGCTTTCAGAAAAAATGAGAGTCCACCTTGAAAAAGATAAAACTTTATGAATGCTCAAGGACAATTGGGTAACCTGCCTTGCCTAGTTTCTAGGATACATGAACAAACAAGTTGGCATGAGTAGAGACTGCATCTACTGCTTTGTAGCCCTTTGTCTTTGAAAAGCCCAGTTTATAGGTTAGGATCATTTATCACTTCTTCCTACAGACAATATATTGTTTGACTGCAGTTTTATCTTAATCTACAATACATTGACTTTAGATTGTTTAGCACTAAACATCAGAGCTAAAAGAAATTAAAAAAAAAAAAGCTAAGATTAAATGATGGGATTTATTCCCTGTTTTTATGTCACAGAGGGTTAAGAGCAGTAAACAGAAGTGATTTTAAGACAGTACTAAAAAATTCTCTGTCATAAAACACATTTTCTTCTTTTTTACCATTTAAGAACCTGTCTTTGGTTGGTTCGTAAAACTGAAGTGGTCTGAGAACGATACAATATCTAATTAGTGAGAATGGAAGATGGAACTGATTCTTTTTGGCTCTTCTTTTCATTGAACTTCACATTGAATTACATGATGAGAATACCAAGCTCCATTCCACAAAATCCTTGGTGGAGGGGAGGCCCTCCTCATACTTTCTAAATTGCCACACAAGAAATGCAAGGTTATTATTAGAAACCTTGAATTCTCTGTATAGTCTATCATATCCACAGTGGAAAATTGTCAGGGTGGCACCTCAAAAAGAGTTGAAAATCACCATTATGTTATTAGGATCACAGAAGTTTAAGATCATGAAAAATTTTAATGTGGAAAATATTTCTTTCCTTGTAGTCTCAGAATGTGCTTTAATTTTTAATTGAGTACTATTTCCAGCTGTCATCCTCAGCATTCCTCCATTCTCAGCTGTTGTCTCATAAATGGCTAGAGAATGCTCTTTCACTATTTAGCACTAATTAATTTTGTTAATTAAATGTCACCCTGCTTTTTTCCTTATTAGAGTTTTTGTACCAAAATGGTTCCCAGGACATTGCTGCTAAAATCACTAAAGATTAAAAAGAAAGGATGGAAATTGAATGTGCAAGCACTAGAGAATTCATTAAACGCATTGTAAGACTTGCAAATGCCTCCTGACAAGCAGGATGGGAAGTGTAAGGCACTTCCCTCCAAGGGTGAGTTAATAGGCAAGCCATTTATGTCAAACAGTCTGTTGGTGGGCAACAGTATCACAAACTGCTGAACTCAAGAACCAGTGTCAACATGTAATCCTCTTCTGAAATATCTCATTATAGGAATTACATTGTCTGGAAATATCCTTGTATCAATTATATAAAGCCAGTGGATAAACATCTTGTTATTGCTCGTTTCCTTTTTAGGTCAAAAGCAGCGCGTGCATGTGGGAAGTAAAAGAGAAAGGCACAATTTGTCTTCCTACATTTTATTGGAGTAATTTCATATATCAATTAAAAAACAAAAAAAAAAAAAAAGAAAAAAAGAAAGAAAAAGAGAAAGGAAAAAAAATCTCGACTTGCTTTCTGGGGATATGCTGATATGTGTATGTAGGAGCTGGCAAGGAGTCACGTAAAGATGAATGTTGCTTTCTGAACCCCTGTAGGCTATGGCACAGCATAATGCATATGTAGTGTTGAAGGGTTTCACTATTTTTTTTCTGACATGATCCCCAAGTAGGGGCCAGTTGTATTGAGTAACACGTAAAAGTGCCAGTGAGGAATGTAGTCCAGGATATTATCAGGTGAAACATGCGATCTTCATTGATTTCTTGACACTATCATTAATAACAAAGCCAGCGTTTCCTATAAGTCCCTGAAGTTTTTAGTCAGCACATTCAGTTAGTTCTAATTGTCGTTCATCCTTCTCTGAGGGCTTTTTGGGTAGCAGGGAGAGAGAGCGAGCTTATTCACCTGGCTGTGTTTCAACAGGCTGGTTCTGCTCAGCCTCTCTCAGCTGTGCGGGCATGTTAATGGAAAGTGCTGTGTGTAGCAACCCGGGAGAAACATCTGCTGGGCTTTGTGTAAAGGTTCAGATGATACCAGAATTAAGCTCAGTGTTTCTGTCAGCTTTCAGGGGAATTGGATGGAGGCATTAGTGAAGGGTATTTTACTCAGTCCCCTTTGATTATACGTGTGCTTGAAATGCGCAGGGATGGCCCAATTTGTCACAGTGGCTACAGCTAGGAGTGACCATGTGTACAAATAAATTAAAGCAGTGGTACTTATTTGCATGCCATAATCAGCCTGGTTATTCCCAGGCAGCATCTGGAGATGTTTGGAAAGGGTTATACATGCAATTGGAGTTTATGTGGCTTAGTTCTCTAAAACACTGTTACTCAATGTAAAGCCCCTCTCTCTCTCTCTCTCTGAACTGTTCCCCCAATAGATCGTGATCTTGTGAGGGGAAAAACATGTGTCATGCAAATAAATATAGTAGGGAGCCAAACCATATTCCATTCCAAGCCAGGATTTGATTTAGATTTGCTTCTTGAGCTTTCTAACATTTAAATATGCATGCACAGAGACACGGGGGCCTATGACTGATAAACCTGTTGTGTTAGTTTATTAGTTAGTGTATTATTTAATATATTTTCTGTAAGACCTCTCTTACCTGTCTCTATACGAGTAAAAATACAGAGTTACTATTTAGGGGATATAAACACGGTATTGCCAAAGGATCAACAAGACTGTTTTCTAATTCCAGTGAGAAACTGAGACAAATAGAAGGGACAGTAAGTCTCCAGTAAAGTGGTAATGTAAAATATATATTTTAATATAAATATATATGTTGATCTTAAGTAAAAAAAGCACATTTTTTTGGTTGTAATAGACTTATCAACTGGATCCTTTTGTCTGCTGGTGCATATTCAGTTTTTTAACTATTAGCTATTGAGTATCTGCTGGTCTTGAAACTGCTTTTGTTGCCCATTTGCACATACATAGGAATATCCAAAAATGTTCGTCACAGTTTAGTGAAGAATCTTGGTAAATGAACGAGACAGTGCAGGACAGCCACTACTAATTGATTATCTCCTGACCACAATATGGAATGGACTTGCTTTACAGGTTTTTACTAACACCTTAGAAAGCTGAAACCGGTGTCTCTCAGAGTCCAAATTCAGAAAAATCAGTCCCTAAATTTCTTCATATGTTCTATAAAATTGTCTTGCAGCAAAGAGCTCTTCCTTCAGTAAGTTCTGAAGATATTCAAGCAGCCTGTAAGCAAAAATATATTGAGCTGATCTATTTTGTAAACATTTCAAAATAATGAATGCCTTCCAAGAGTTTTGGCCAGATTATCCACAAACAAACAAACAAACATAGAAACACAAACTCTTTTTTTCAAAACAAGTTCTTTGCAACCTATAATTCAGTTGGTCCTAGAAATAGTGATAGTATAATAAGAGTGACCAGGACAGTAAAAATAATTGTGAGGAGAAGCTTCAAGAAGATGGAAATATTATATGAATTAAATAGATGAAAAATGGAAAGAAAAAGACATCATTATACATCTGGCTAATGTATATGTATTACTGGATTTCAGTCATGCATAATATTAGGAAAAAAGCTAATTTATTGTTCATATCCTAAACTTGTATCTGCCTTAAAGTTACAGCATTGGTAAAATTGCTTAGAAATAAACTAAGGAAAGAGAACTATTAAGATAATCTTCCTGCACTGCCTAGACTGTGCAGTGGGTACTATAATAATAATAATACTGTTTATCCTTGACATTGACATGCTGGGAATATCGAACAACACTATGTCCAAACAGCTCCCATGCAAAACTAATCTGTGGACCCAGGTGTTTGAGATGAACTGCTTTCTAGACACAGGAGAAAATTAGGTTGCCTGTGTGGATGGACAACAGGAGTATTACAACCTGCTCTTGGTAACAGGCTGTCATCAATCACCTCTCTCCTGTGCGGGTCAGCGGGGACTGGGGAGTCAAAGCCATTGCTGTAGCAGGCAAGATCTAAACCTCTGTCATTTCATTGATCCACCCCCAAATGCCCTTTCCCGTGAGTTCCTCATGCCAAGGTAAATACAGTAATTTTTCTGACTTCTCACTGTTAGATCTTGCATGTGGTTAACAGACACAGAGTCAGCATCTCTTGTGCAGCATATGCTATATCGGATTCAGCAAGTTTAACTCAACTGCAATCATGTTCCCACCTAAGTGCCAGAGAGCCTTCAGTGACTTACAGCGTAATGCCAATCTGAAGAGGGCTGTAACAGGAGATTATCTTGTAGAAATAGAAGAATAACTGAAAGAGCACAAAAATAAGAGGGAAAGTAAAACAAGATTGAAGAATAAAATATAAACATTGGTAGATTATTTTAGAGCTTACCAGAGACTGGCCAAAGTGAAGAAACAATCAAGAAAAATCTCTGGGGTTATAAGAAAGGAAGTGGGAACATATTGCACACATTGTGGTCATGTCTGAAAATGCAGTCCTGTCTGAGGAGATGTGAGGGAAGAAAAGAAACATGAACCCCTTGGGTTGTGACATTCCTCTACAGCCAAAACTGGGGGGACTTGATGGATCCCATAAATTGAACAGGGCACTGAAAAAAATATTTTTAACAACTTCTGTAAATAGCAAAATTTTCATACCAAAACTGGGACTTGGTTGTAAAACTCCTGTGTCTGAATATGACTTATACTGTGAGGAAAAGGTTAGTGGATCTAAAAAGACAATAAAAGAAAAATAAAAATGTGAGGTTCAATGAGAATAGAAGATCTTTGCACAGATGATCAATGATCCATCGATTCTACAATCACTCTCAGAAAGGTTAAATCTTTCCAAATGCCAGTGACAGCTGTAGTAATCCCAGGTAGTACTCTCACATGCCTGTAACAAGTCTATAAATTAATATATCTCTATACACAGCACGACCAAATCTAAATGGCATTGAGTAGATGGTTGGCAGCTGGATAGCTGGTAGTAAAAATTAAGACATAGGTAGCTTCAGTTAAGGTGCAGGACACCACCTGTACAGGAATAGTAAAGAGCATGTGAGATTTTGAAATGGGGGAGAAGATAAAGCTGTCTTGCACCAGAGCTGGCAGAGCTGGAAATCCTTGGAGCAGCAGAGAAATTACTCAGTGTTAGCAAACCCTGTGCAGGTTTGCTTATATTTGCAAGGGACAGAGAACATGGATAAACCAGGTAAATTTACTTATTCTGTTTCTGGCCGTGTTCTTGTTGACACCATGGGAACCTTTCAGCTACACAAGCCCAAGGATTTATTGTGTTACTGATACAGAGGAGTCAGATCACGATACACTCAGGCCTGTGTGCAATACAAGGGGCAAAATATCTGTTGGCAATATCTTTGGGTCTGAGGCTTTGAGTGTTTGGTAACAGGCTGCTCCACACATGAGTAGCACAGGCACAGATAGATTTTTAGCCGCTGAGCAGTGGTCTTCTCTTTAAAATCCTTGGCAGTTCCAGGAGTTTGAGGATTTCCCTGTGAATGCTGTCACACTGACTTCTGTTTCACTTGTGTGTGTCAAGATTATTGCTGTTTTCCGGTGTAGTTGTTTTTGTGGGGTTGACACAATCCCTATATGCATGGTTGAGAAATTGCATTAGCTGATAACGTGATTTGCAATCAGCAGTTGATTAATTTTCTAAGAAATTGAAAGACTTGGTGAAAAAAACCCCCAGATTTTAACAAGAAATTACAAGACCCAAACAAATATGGAATAACTCATTCACTTCAGTCAATTGTGAGCTACAGCTGCCTTGTCTGAGTAGCTTTGGGTGACTTTCAAAGTCATGGCTGATGGAACAAGATCTTGCACTCCCTTTCACTGACTTGTGTTCAACAGTTATACTTGAAAGGCATGCTACACTAATACTTTGGAGATAGTGTGCAACTGTAGATTATCTACTATTTAAATCCTAAAGTTTCTTGTGATGTTGGTGAGATTTTTGTACTATCCGGTTTCTCAGAGATAAGGTTCTCTTTTTTCCTAAAGCTGACAAACAATCCTCTTGCCATACCTGTCGTTGCATGGCATATCTTTGTCTTGAAATGCAGTTGCAAAAAGAAAAGAACTTGTTACATTGGTATGTTTTTCCTATTATTTTACACTATTCCACTGATATATTAATATACTATTTTTCATCTGTAACATTAATGTTTCCTCTACATTATTTATTTTGGTAAACATCATCTGCTGCTTTTGCAAATATATATGTATGAATATAAGATCATTAGTGAAATCTGTATACATTAAGTGAGTCATATGTAGCAATTTTAGTATTGAAGCCAGTATTTAGAAATCTAGTCTTTTAGTTTTTAAGAATCTAAGATTTTTATTTTTTTTTTCAAAAACAAGCACATCCAGTGTTATTCATGGTGAAAGTTACTGGTTTGAAATTTAAAATTTAATGGGGGTTTTGTTTTATATTTGGTTTTGTTGGTTTTTTTAATGACAGTTACCTACTGCTGTGTGTCTCTTAAGACCTAAGAACTAGTTTGGTGCAGTGCAGTTCTGTAGGTAGAAGAGGTAAACTGTGCAATGAGAGTAAAAAATAAACTCATGAAAAATGAGACAGTTGAGCTGTGCCATGTTTTATACGACTTGCAATCCATCATCCTTTGTTTTAACATATTCACAACAGTTTGGTTAAGGTTTTTCAGGAGGAAAGGAAAACTAAGATGTTGTCATAGTTGCTGAAATATTTACTTATATACAAAAAGGTGGGGAGTAAAGAAGTTACAGGCTGCAGGCTGTTATTGTGCTCTCGTGTTCACTCACAGAATTAAGGCTTCGGTTTCGCTCTGTACATGTTGCTTTGCACGTGAGAAAGATGTAAGAATGTGCCTTCCATGAGAAGGTGTTTTAGCTTGAAGTATTTAAAGAGCTTTTTGTTTTCCTTTTTCCTTTTTCCCCACTAAGAAAAGCAAGAAGTGTTTACAACACACACGTACAATTTTGAGCAGGGAAGAGAGAGCTGAGGGAAAGGTACCACCTGCAGTAAAAGGGTGAAGCATTCAGGTGATGAGCAGTGCAGGTTTGTGCCATGCAGAATCAGACCCACTCACAAAGATACAGAAACACACAGAACAGATACAGAGAGGCATGCACACATATACAGTACGTGTGTATTTAAATGTAGTAGTAAAAACATTCCTTCATCACTTAAATACTAGTCTATAGTTCTTTTTACTTGTAAATATATAATGATATATTGAATTAATATATATATTCATTATATATATTCATATATAATGAACATTTGTCTGTATGAATATAAAGTCATTTTGGACTTCCTCTTCATGATTTTCAGTAAAATGCTCTTATATATACTCTTAGATTGTGTTACTTTCAGTAAAATCATAAGTGTTATTGTGTAGCAGAGTATTATAATAAATTTTTAATCTACCAGACTGTAATTAATACATGTTTTAATACCTAGCAACAGAAAAAAAAGGAGATGCTCAGATGAACTGTGAGTTAGATATTTTAAAATCATGCATTTCAAAAGGGTGAAACAGTGGAGCCCTGTGCAAATCACGCTATATACTTGCCAAAAGGGCCCAAATTGTGTTTACTTGTGGGAAATATAAAACACCTGTATTAATGAAGGCAGGACACAGAGATACAGATGCACTTAGCAATGCTTTTGTTTTTCTTGCAAGTGTTATAAGTTGGTCCGTTCTCCCATAAAGAGAAGCGAATGCCAGTGGTATCTTGAAATAGAAGAATCTAGTGTGACATCCCGGCCTCGTGCAATCTGTGTGAGTTTTACCTTTCATTCCAGCTTTTCCCCCAACATACTTCCACTGTGAACTTACAGACATAATCATAGAATCATTGAGCAGGGTTTTTTTTGGTTGGTTGGTTGGTTGGTTGGTTTGGTTTTTGTTGGGTTTTTTTGTGGTTTTGTGTTTGGTTGGTTGGTTGGTTTTGTTTTTGGTTTTTTTTGTGGAACTGCACAGAGTAACAAAAAGATCTGGGAGAAAATAGAAAGTTATTATATTTTTCTAATGCCAATGATCAATAATAAAAAATCTTGGCCCTTGAAATCTGATCTATAGCACTGACAGTACCTTAGTGAGTTTTCTCTTGAAACCATTAAGCTGAACTGCTTCTGGAGTTCAGTCCTCAGTGTACACTGTTGCATACAAAATGTCTTCTATGACAAACTTCTGCTGATGTTATTAAAGCTCATCAAAACAAACTGTGCCTTTTCAGATCTTACTGAAAGGTCAATTCTTTCCCCAGTGCCCAGTAAAAATGTAATGGCTAGGATTTTGTCTGTCTGGGGAGGCTGTGTTGGGTCAGGTAGATTTGGGGGATAAAAGTAGATGTATTTTACTTCCCACTGTACATTTAAATGAAATGTTAAGGTTTACCTAAAGAGTTAATAAAAATTAAGAAGTGGCAGACAGCACAAGAAATCTAGGGCTAGGGTTAGAATTATACTCATAATAATGAAGAAAAAGAGTTTTGTTTTGAAGGCTTTTAAAGTATAATCCTTCTATCTTTGGTGCTTCAGCTTCATGAATGTTACTTCATATCAGGGCTCATAAATGGACTTGAGTTGAAACTGTGGTTCTATTGTTTGTAGTGTCCAAAGAAGCTATTATTTCAAGCAGAAATAACAGTGTGTTGGTGTCTGCTTTTGCTTGGTGGTACTATTCATGGGAATTTTTGAAGAAAGCATGCCATAGCCATCAGTGGGCTGAAGCATACGTGTTTTCCCCAAATACCTCATAAATCAATACAAAACTATTCAGCATTATCAGAATAAGGGTGACCACTGACATGGTTATTGTTGTATTTTACAGACAGTCAATAAGTGGTTTAGAAACTCTCAGAAACAGAAAGGAAAGCATAATGCAAGTTCCCATTTCCTATTGAGCTACTTTTGCATCAACAAAGTTCACAACAGCCATATGTTTTTACAGTGTTTTGCTTTCTCAGTTCTCTGCCAACTCCATTTGTCAAAGAAACGTCAAATGTACAAACCAAAACCCACAAAATATTTGACCTAAGGATTCTGTAAGCCAATTTCGGAAAAAAATCTTGACCATAAGATTTTACAGATTTTTTCTGCGTTCTTTTTTAGCAAGACTGTGTATGAAGATATTTTACTTTTTCATTCAGCTCTTACAAAACCTCTCTGTGCTTCTTGTTAGATATGCTGCAATACTGTCATACCAGTCAGAATAAGGTACAAATTCAAAGCACAAGAATAAAGATAATTAATAGCAAACAACATCCTTTCTGAATAATAAAGAAAATAATAGCTGACAAACTACACAAAAATCAGAGAAAAAAAAAATCCATAAATCAAGGATGTTAATTGTTATTTCCACTACTTGTTAAGATGAAAGATGACGCTATGTAGGCATTTTCTCAGCATGATCTCTCATAAACAGATGTCCAATGCCTTGGGTAAACCTGTACAAACTGAGAAGTATCTACTGACTGCATCATTAGTCTTCTTCTGATTTCAAGCCAGGGATGCTGAAGAACAAATTAGTCAACTGATCCTTGCCAGAGTCAAGTTTTATTAAGGAAAAGCATTTGTTGCAGAGTAGACAGGAATGCTGGGTATATGCTCAAATTTATACAATAAAATCCCAGTGAAAATATAATTTTTTATTTTCACATTTGAGTAATTATTTGCAAACTTTACATTCTTCTTCCTTTGTTCAACGTATGCTCTACATTCATCTTTCCTCTAAAAGATACACTCTAAATATGTTAAAAATATGAATATGCTTGAGAAGACAACATTTGACATTCAAGTAAAATACCACATTTTTCTAGCATCATTATTCACATGTACTCTATCCAACCCTGTTTCCTTGCCATTTCTACACCTAATAAAAGCAGTGAAGTGAATCCTCAGGTCGCCCATATGTGGATTCTCAGCTCTAATAAGCCTCTTGGTAACAGCAAGCAACAGAACTGCTTTTTATTTTGCAAGGTAATATTGCCTGGAAAGAGACTGATGCAGATGATGGCTTTTTTCTCTTAAAAAATATTAACATGTTCTTCAGTATCTTACATTTTGATGGAAGCTGATTTTTTTATAGTGTTTGAAAAGTGCCATTTAAATATCAGAGAGGAAAAAATAATTATTTAGGGATACACCTGTCTGAAAAGTGGAGGATGATAGAATGAAATCAAGAAATGAATAATTTACATTTCTACCAGGAAAAATTTTTGACAGTGAATGATTAAGTCATGGAAAAATACTGCAGAAGACTTAATGGAAAAGAGATATTTTAAACTCTTATCTGTATATTTCTAATAAAAATAATATCTAGAAAATTACATTCAAGAAATTAATTAGATAAACTTAGTATTTCTTCCTATAACTGCTATCTATCCATCTGTGCTTTCTTTTTGTGAACACGAACAGCAATGAATTGTCAGAAACTATTTATCAAGGAAGTAAGTGGCCCTAAGAGAAAAATGTACAGTTATATTGACAGCAGATTTAATATATTGGTTATTTTTTTATTGTCACTGCTTAGCTCTTTGTGGTAGATGAGACAATGAATAATTAGAGACTAAAATAAAATATTTTGTACAGAAAAGCCCTCAGACAACTTCTCCTAGAAAAAAAAAAATCCCAATTGCAAAAAAATCACACTGATTGCAGTGCAGTGGCAAAGATGCAAGTGGCCAAATCAGTCCCTTAGGTAGAACTGAAGGATCTTTTTACCACTGCTTCAGAAATTAAACTAAGTAAGAGCTGGCGGTACCTACAGAGATTTGACCTTAATGGCTGCAGTAGGCATTTTGCCTGGGTACAGACTGAATAAAACTCAGGGTGAAAACTCAGGAACAGGGCCCTTTAATGAGGACCATCCTCATGATATATAAAGATTAAGGGACTTTTTCCTTCTCCTCTTGAGTTCGGTAGGAGTTTGGCTGCAGCCATAGAGCACTGGGGAGAGGGGAACATTTACCCTGCACAGGCCGTTCAGAGCTGCTTCGCTCCTGCCCTGTGTTCCACAGAGTGGTACCTTCCTCAACTCATTGACATCATAAATACTAATGGTGTATATTCAGAAGCAGGTTTGATTAGCAATTTCATTAGCTTAGAGTAGACAGCAGAATAGCTGACTGCCAGCATTTAACCTTATCTCCCAAAGTATGAGAGTTAAAAGTTACATTAAAAAAATTAATTACGAAAAAGCTATTGCTTGTTAACTGAAAATAAAAGTATTGGTTGTTTCTGTCTCTTTGGCCTATTTCACATTGCACAGTAACAAATTCATATTAATTGGATAACAAGACCAAATATCTTGCTGGAAGCATTTGAAAAATTCAGTATGATTTTGAAATTACTGTATTTGAGTTCAAGGAGTCTACAAGTAAAATATAAGAAAGTCATATAAAAATGTCATCTTTACTGAGTGTTTTACCAGTAGCATTTTAAAAATACATATGTTTTGTAGCTTCATCACATCTAGGCATTAATTGCAATGTGTGCATCAAATATTGCAGGTGATGTGATAAATCATATAAAAAGGCATATAGAGTTACCATGACATTAGGATGTCTTGGTTAAAACTGTCAATGTGAAGCACCATTGGAAGTTTTTATCTACCACCAGTCACTTTTTTCTGTGATATGATGACTACATCCTTTTAAGTCACATTTTCAAGACCAAGTAATAAGTGTAGGCAATTTGAATCTAGGCTTATCTGAATTTGTAAGTAAAATTTTTCACAGAGACTGTAACTGTATGCAGTATGACACTATAGGTTCTAAAATACAATAACCAGATATACTATTAGTACTACCTGGCATAAAATGTATTAAAGCTTGCCATCAGAGAAAATGTTTTAAAAGATCTCAAAATGTTTGCTAAATAGAAAAATCTACAGTTTGCCAAATGGAGATTAAGATATAAAAATAATCATATGCAAAGCATTTCTTTAGTATTTATTACTGTTGTTATTATCTGCAAGGCTTGGATGCTTCATGCTTCTACATCAATTATGTTTTTCAAAGTGTTAGAAAATAATTATTTCAAATTATGCTGCATGTTGCTGAATGAACTGGAGTTGAATAAACAGCATATTTAGATAGAGCTATGTATTTTTTCATAGGGTGTAAATGTAGTCATTCCAAATTTTATATTATTCTGACTCTGATTCCTAACCAGAACTATGTTAGAGGGCCTCTTATGACAATATGACCCTCCGATGAGTAATGGAATTGCCTATTGCCAAAAAAACTGCAGAGTAATGAAAGGAGAGCATGAACATCTAATTTCATATGCAAGTTCTCGCTGCACATGAAAATACCTGGTTGCCATGCCTCTGGGCAGCATAATAAAACTCTCAGCACAGCATTATGCTGGAAATGACTCTTGCAGTAACTTTATTAAATATTGAACTTCAGAAGAACCTAACAGAGACATCGCAACCCTCGTTTCCCCTGGATTTACATGCACTATGTGTACACACTGATGGCTAGTATGACCAAGCATTTTGCCACAGGCTCCAAATAACAAATCTCTTGGCCTCTTCTGTTATGGTGTTGAATCATGCTTTACTGGGGTGGATCATTATGCCGTAAGTGAGTGTGCTGAGTCTGATAAATTCCACGTAGGGACTGAAACCTCAGCCCTTTCTGGGGAGCAGTTTAACTGCAGTTAACCTTACACTGGTTTTATGGGAGGAAGGTGGTTGAGACTACTTTCTCTGTTTCTTTTTCTCTCAGTTGTGAATTCTGGATAAGACTTTTTAGACTATTTTTTTAAATACTAATATTAAAAATGCTAATATTATTTTATCAGAAAAAGGACACTGACGTAGGTCAGTGATACAGAAATTTGCTTCAGTTGAAGGAAACTGGGGTTGAATCCTGAGATTCAAGGGTGTGTTATTCTCAGGCAATTTTATTATTCACCTTTTTTCATGCAGCTAATTATACCAGGAGTGCCCTCGACAGATTCGGAACAGTCTCAATTTAAACATCTCAAATTTCAAAAAACAATATAGAAGAAGCTCTCAGTTTCATGTACTTTCACTTCAGAGTAGAGAAAAATGGAAGAAAAAGTACAGAAAGATAATTTTAAAACCCCAAGGAAACAGAAGACGTTAGGTAGAAGAACCTGAAAGTTGTGAGTGTGCAAATCTTGTAAACTCGCCCACGTTCATCCTTATTGCTTACAAAGCTGGGAAGAACATATGACAGCTGCTTAGAGGCAGGGTGGAAAATGATGAGTCGGGTAGAAAAGAAAAGGAAGTAGTAAAAGATGTCTTATTCTCAAAGTACCTACTGAAATGCGGAGGAGTTTGTCATCTGGCACCCATCAGGATACAATCCCTGGCAACAGACACAAATAAATCCCAGAGGGAAGTTCAAAGACGCCAAAGTAAGTTCACAGTTAGCTAGCAGTAGGCAGACCTCAGAAGTTTATCACTAGAGAAATACGAAATATATTTTCCATGAATAAACAGTCACAAGATTTAACTCTTTAACTACTGCTTTTTAGAATGGTTAATTTCTTGTTAGTGAGTCTTTGATGAAAAGCTAGTGTTAACAAATTCTAACCTATATGATATTCATGAACCATTCTTTATTTCCTCTAATAAGGTGTGCTATGCCATTCAAACTGACATGTGCTTTTATTTTTGCTTCCCAAATTTGACAAGTAAAATATTAAGACCAAAGGAAAAAAAAATCACTAAACCAAATGCTTAAAACTTTTGGTTTTTTATGTGGATGCTTCACTCTTCATGAGGGCTACACAGGTATTAATATAGGGACCAGCAAGTCTTCAATTGTTTGTGCAAACAAAATCTTAATAGTCCAGATGTTCATGAATAGTAAATAAAAGGCAGCAAAAACATGAATGAATGGAGCAGCTGCTCAGAATGCAGAAGGATGTTTGCAAACACCATTTTGAAGTATGCAATCAGCCCTGGTTCAGAGGGAAAACTTGGATAACCATAAAAAAGTTTGAATAAGCAATGGGACATGTCAACAATACTATCTAGTCTGTCCAAACTTTGAAACTATTCAGCTGAAACACAACTTTCCCATTCTATCATGGTTATTTCTTAATCCAGAATGGATCAAAACTAGAGCAAGAAATATGCTATCAGGTTTGGGTTGATGTGTCTGTGTTAGGGCACCTATATGTGCACCTTAATGTGACTGCCTTACTTTGTGGTGTTTTAGGTATGTAGATCCTAAATTTCTAATAAATGAACCATCAGCTGTCAAAAAGTAGTTTAATTGGTGGGCTAAAGATCAGGATATTCCACCTATCCCTCTCCTCTGAAATTCTTAAAAATAAGCGGCTTACAGATTTGGTAAATGGGAAGGAAAAAACTTCCCTATTTTAATTGCTGTGATGAAGGCCAGTCACAAAGCCTGTTGTTGTACCTGCTCCCAGAAGACATCCTGCCCAAACAGGGCTGGGACTAGCTGTGTGTGCCAACAGGAGCTGCTATGACTGAGCTTGTCTTGAAATGACAGAGCAGATTCTTCTCCTGTCGCTGTCTTTCCCCAGAAGTGAGTTTGCAAGGAAGATCTGGAAACATGAGCTATACTTTCTGTCTTTCCAAATTTACTATTCTTTTCATTTTAGTGTGAGTTCAAGCTGACAAAGAACAACTGCTCCAATCCAATTCAGTGGAATTTTTCAACTTTCCCTCTCCAAATCCGTTGCTACTGAATTAAGCATGTGATCGGTTCCATTTTTAAAAGCTTAAGACTTCAGCCTTTGCAGAGTTTTAACACAGCTCTAATTAAGGAGTCATGTTAGCACCTGGGACTGTCTGATGGTGGGTTCAACTTTTGTTTGCCTGTGGTGCCAGGTGCATCTCTGTGTGCCTGTGAAGCTTGCAGGAAGAAGCAGAAAAGCAGAGGGCAGTTAAAGGACAGTGAAAAGGGGCAAGGAGACCATTGAGAAAAACATAGCACAGGCATACCTGGCATCAGAGGTGAGAGAAAAATAAAATCTTTCTTAAGGAACCAGAGAGGATTTTGTAGAACTTGTTGCAACCCAGGAAGTCAGTATAAGGTGCTGAATGAAAAGTGAAGTATCAAGGACATGCCGTGTAAACCACATGAGAGGAAAGAGTTTTCTTCCTCATAGGCTTTTATCTTAATTTATCTCACCCCGTTTTTCTCTGTTACAGAGTTGTAATTTGTGCTCTCATAAAACACTGATGTAGAATTTAAAGCCCCTGTTGTGGTTTTGCTGTGTTTACTGTAAAGAAACGATAAAACAAGATGCACCCAAAATCTCTGAATAGCCATCTGGTCAATGCTGTCTGGCCCATTTATTCATCAAAATTAACTCAGTGGTGGTTCTAAGCTGAGCACCTGCAAACTCCAGCAGATAATGAATTTCCTCTCTTCACTTCCTTTACCTCCCATCTGCAGGATTGTGCTCTGCTGCTGTATGAGCAACTGATATTAACAAACTGATGGTACAGAATGATTTAAAATTTGGAAGGAAGAGTTACAAATTAGCAAAAAGAATACTGGATGATTTGTATTATTTTTCATGAATAATTTCTGAAATGCTCCCTGTTCCATCAATTATTTGTTTCGAAATTTTGGCAAAAACGGTAATGCAAGGAAACAAAAGACTTGCTTCTTTGTGTACACACAAACAGACTAGCTTCATGCACCAAGCATCAGAAATTAAAGATATGAGAGGTTAAGCTGCTTGAGAAGATCAGCCCAACTGTTTTGACTGCACACAGGCAGGGCACAGCAGAATTTTTATCTCCAAACAGTGACGAGTGTTTCGATCTTTGTTTAAATTCGGTTGCTGACTCAGATTTCGTATTTAATGGGCCTTGTCCAAAGTGCAGTGAAGCCAATGCAGGGATCCCATTAAGCTTTAATACACTCCTGTTTAGGCCCACATCAGAATGGACATACTTGTGAGCTAAGGGACATAAGCAAAATTACAACCTGATTGGGCTAACAATGTCTAACAGGCCAAGTAACTACCAGTATAAGTGCATGGATTTGTCTCAGTAATTTTGTAGTTTTATCATTTTAATTTCATATTGTCAGGCTAAAATCAACTTCCATTGAACCTACAAGCAAAACATATACTGATGAAGCCTGGAGTTCATCCTTATGGCTTTTATGTTTTATGGAAATCCCTTGAGCTCAGAATATCAAGGACATTATTATATGTGGGCATAGAAATATCATCACACTTACTGTCATTTTTTATTAGTTTTAAAATATACAGTCCTATTCCTGTTTTGACTAAGTATGCTCTAAAATTTCCAGTCATCTGTGCAAAATAAGCTGACTTTCATGCCAAGTCAGCTTATTTTATTTTATTATCCTTTGCTACCCTTCTAAATTTTCTCTGTCAAAATATAAATATACAAAATGTTCATTTTGGCTCTAAGTATAGTTCTCAGTATAAGGTGTTCCAGCAGATACCTCATTTGTTTGTAGTGATCTCACATCATCTATGTTGTTTGTCTTCTCTTCCAGATTTGGCTGACCACCTTAGAATCTTCCACCAGGAGAGAGGAAAAACTAAAAAGAACTTCTTACAAACTGTTTTGAAACCATTTATTAAATGAAAGGGAAGGTGAGGTGCTACGCTCACAAAAGCAGCCAGAAGACAGGTGGAATTTCCTCTGGCATCTGTGGAGTTTGGAATGATTCAGGTGAAATCAGTGAACTAAAGCCACTGCTCTGGTAATGCCACCTGAGCATGACTCCTCCACCTTCAAGGGCTTGCAGATGGAGGACAAGGGACAGGATTTGGCTCTGCAGTGTCAGGGAAAGAAAGGATGGGACCAGGGCTAAACCCCAGCAATAAGAATCAAGAGATATAGGTTTAATTCCAGAATATTCAGTTAGGCTAGCTTAGAAGTTCCCAGGTGGAGGTGAAAGGCTGAGCAGCGTTGTCTTTCATGATGATACTTTATGAGAACAGACAGCTTTGCTAGTGATAGTAAGGATTTATTTAGAGATATTCTCATAGGTAATGCAACAGAAGTAGGTTATTAAGTAATGTAATACTCAGAATCTCACATAGGGTAACATCTGTAAAATTAGGGGGAAGGTGTAGATGTGGTGATGCATAATTGAGGTATTTTTGTGGATAACCTAGGATCATTATTTTTTGTGAATAAGCCTTGCACGCTTTTAAAAACAGTTAACACAAAAGGATAAACACAGCTCTTCACTTAAAACATATTACACCTTTTTAGCTATTCCCTTTGATTTCCTGTTTTGTACGTCTAATGCTTGGCTACTCTAGCTTAATTAGAAGGCACCAAGTATTATATCAATCAGTGGTCAAAAACCCTGTAATTTTTTTATCTTGCTCCCTCATTTGAAATCCCATATGGTGCATTTTTAAATGAAAATGAATTATTATGGTATGACCAGTCATAAAGCATTTTTTCCCAGAGTACCGTGTCATGAAAGGGCATATGCACAAGAGCTAAGTGTCTAAAATGAGGTCTTTATAGCCAGCTTAGACACTGAGAACAATGGACTGAAAGTGGTCACTAATGACATTGTTAATGATAGATACCATTACCTTAGAGCAGATGTCAAAGTGAAATAGCATTATAGCCTTCAAGATGGACTGCCTTGTCCTTCTCAGTAAATCTATTAAGGTGGCTTGCAAGAACAAAGCAGTGGGGTGTTTGTTTTCTCTCCTTTTTCTGAAATGCAAAATATTCTGTGCATTTGTGACATTTTCCTGCAAAAGGCTCAAGTAAAAAAAAAAAAAAATCAGTGAGCAAAACATGCATGTGGGGGAATAAACATAAAATATTAGAGAGAAAATCATATGTATTTTAAAAATAATAATTCTGACTAGACAAATCTAGAATTAATCTGCACTAAGATCAAAGACTAAAATGGTGTTAGCATAAACTAGGAAGAACAAGAACAGCTGTAGCTGTACCTAAGGACTGCAAAGAAATCTGCATGGTGATAGGTTCAGGGCTTAACTTTAGGAACTGTATTTCTAAGCTAGGAGATGTGAATTCCCATGTCTGCTTGGCCACAAATCTCTGTAAGTATGATTGCATGTGTGGAGGCATAAATACAACCATGAAAATCCTTGTTAAGTTAAGGATATGTGACAGTGCAGGAGTAAAAAATTAACAAAGAACAAGCTACCTGTGATTCTCCTTTTATTTAATTTTTTTTTTGACATGTTAATGTGTAAGGTAAATTTGATTTTGAAATTGTAAATTAGATTGCATAAACACCCATATATGAACCCAGTTAAGCATATAAAGGTCAAAAAAAAGGCATATTGAAACATGTCTGAGAACAGTGACAAAAGAAAGGCCATTTCGTGGTTTATTTTTTTATTTTTTGATTTTGTATTTTATTCACTTACCATTCATTAAAAAAATCTACAAACGTGTATCAAATTAAACACATTACTGCAATATGAATGGCACTTATAAAGCACAATAAGTACAGAGTATATGAAGTCCCTTCAGATGACTTATCTGGAATATCAGTTTTAGTATTGGTTGCAAATACTCATCATACAAGCTGTATAGGAAGTTTATATTCTAGAGTATTACTTCTCTGTAGCTATAAGTTTTATCTAGTATTTACTTCTATATGTGTTTATATCTCTCATTTAATAATGTAAAAAAGAATGGACATAGTCTTTTGGCTAGAACTGTAGCTTAAATGATCACATCTGACAGCTAAATTGAGATATCCATCAAGCATATAAATGAATACATGAAATACTCATGCATTATTCACCAGTTTTATCTCGATGGTGTTCAGAGCCTCTGGATTATCTGCTATTGTGGCTCTGAGAAGCGCTTTGCAAGGTAGTGTGTGTGGTCCCTACATTAGAAGGGTGGCTCAGGCAAAAGGTAGATGCTTTTATGCTCTCAGAATTGTTCAGTCAAATTAAATCTGCAGATTTAATGGAGTTTGAAGCATGTCCTGGAACAGGGGTCATTTTGATTTTGCAGGGCGAGGAATAGCAGAGAGAGAATATGGATCATAAAAATTTGGTCCAAAGTTCAGTGAGTGCCACAGGACTGTTTCCATTTCTGCTGATTTCAGAGTGCTCTGGATCCAGCTCAGTGCATTGGTCTCAGACCAAATTTTGACATACTCACATTTCCTCACACAGACAGGAAATTTCAATCCAAATTTTGCAGCATCCCTGCCATGCAAATCAATGGAATTTGTTATTGCTCTGAGTTATTTCATATCCTGAGTAATAAACAGAGAAAGTGCCTCGCTTCACGTTTTGCTTCATGCACTGTTACTTTATCTTTGAGGCAGAATTTTTATCATTTTTCTGCTGCACTGAACCTTGCCAAAAAGAATCAGCAAAGGAAAGCTAAATGGAAATCCCTGTCCTTGCACTCCAAAGTGCCTGTTCTGCAGTAGCACTGTGTCCAGCTGAGGGAATATGAAAAATTTACACAGACACGCCCTTCTCAGTGTGATCTTCCAAGTTACCCAAGCAGCAGAAGTTCCCAAGTTTGGAACAGAAGGGGGATCAACATCCTTTGCAGTGTCATGGAGAGAGGTTCTGTTCTGCAGAGAGACAACAAGCCCAAGTTGATATGAGCCTAATGAGCAAACGGAGGGAGAAGACAGTGATTTTCATGAAGCCCAGTGGGGTCTGTGTGTTTGAGTCAGGATCTTTAATGCACAGCTTGTTGCAGCCATGGTTATTGTCAGCACCTGTATCAGTTGCTGCTTATTGGGATTTCAGTTCAAACTGCTTCAGGAAATGGGACTTGGCTTTAGATTCAGGGTTTAAAATTTTTCTTACATGTTGCGACATCGTACCATGTTTTCACACCCTCAGCAAAAATTAAAGTTCCTGCTGACAGAGGACTTCTATGAGCTGAAACATGCTTGTGGCTTCTTGACAGATAGCAAATCATAGAACAGGCTAGCAGACACTGTTATGTATTTCCTCAAATTAAAAAAAAAACAAACAACAAAACAAAACAACAAAACAAACCAAAAAACAACAAACAAACACCACCCCCCACCCCTGATTAATGACACATTGAAATGAAAAGCCTCTGTGCTAGAGAGCAACAAAATTTTAAGTATTTCTGTTTCTGGGCTCTAAGTGTGTGAACAAGCTGAATACTTACCTCCTTCTAGTGAACTTAACAAAAGCAAGGGTTTTTTTCTGTTTTTGTGAATTTCAAAGACAGATTCAGAGAGAACAGCCATGTGGGTTATACACATGTGCAAGCAAACAAAAAAGACTTAGAAGAAGAGCCTCCATATCATGAGTGCCTTCAGTAAGTCTTTCCCCAATGCTTCATTCCCTCAAAACCTCTTTCTTCTGATTCCAACAATGAACTTCTCCTCTCTTCCAAAATCAAGTCTGCCTCTGACTCACGTGTGCTCTGCTTCTGATTTTGAGCAGGTCATCTGAGCATGTGAGCTGTCTAAGGGTGGGTGTACTCTCAGGAGGTATTGGATGAAGGAGGTTTTGCAGAAAGTTAAGGATATCGGAGATTGGGGGCACTGTGCATGAGAAAACATGTCATTGAAGTACTCAGGATCTGTCTTTTATTACAGTCCCTGAAAAACATGTTGTTTCATTGCTGTCTCTCTGTGAGCTGTTAGTGTAAAATTAGAAGCAGCCTTGCTATTAGCTCACAAATTTCTAAGTAGTATTAAAAAAAAATTATCTGGTTTTCCTGAGTAAAAATGCACTTGCAGTGGCATTAAGTTGATCCAGGTTCTGAGACAATGGTTCTGAGTCAGTTTTATGTATAATATCTTTTATAACTTCACTTTGAGAAAGATGAATTGTCTTTCTTGGCTGCTGGAAAATAAAACAAATGGCTGATATTTGATCTGTTTGAGTATCAGACCAGATTTTACTAGTCTTGTAAAACAGACTGTCATAATCTTGAATGTTACTGTTCATTTCAGTCAGAAGTATGGAAGCTTGCAGACTCCTTTGCCAATGCTGATAAATCCTGCTCCTTCCAGTACAGGGCTCTTCCACACCACATCCTCTGAGGGAGAGACTCTCATTGCTGAGTTGTTGATGGACCAAACTGTCTCCCTCTGATTTATTTTACAGGAAGACCACTTTATCCAAGCAATTACACTGTTGAAAATTATATGCCAGTCTGAGCTGTTTTGAACAGACAGGGATTCAACATATTTGGCTTCTTAGAGAACTGCAACTAAGTTGCCAATAAAATTCTCTTCTCCAAATATTCATAAATGTGCAGGCTTTTATCTGTCTCTGCTGAAGGAAGAATAAATGAAGATGTTACCCTCAAGTCTCTGAGATTTCTTGAGCTCTTAAAAAATAATTGAAAAGTCCAAGGTCAACAGTCTTATTTCTGAAGAACCTTTTTTCTTATTCTCCTCTTTTCCTTAAATGTAATGAGAAGACATATTTTAACAAAGATAACCCAATCCTGTCCTAATGCCAAAGAGAAACAGAGGTCTTCCCCTAGAGTCTGATCTGTAACCCCAGGAGTTTGTCTAGGGAGGGAGGTTATCAGCTGTTCAAGTTAAATCATTCCTTTTCACCAGCCACTTTTTTATTTTTCCCTATGAGTGTATTATGTCAGTTTAATGTTCCAGATGGATTTGTTTTAAAAGCATAGTGCCCAGTGCCTGTTTCTGAGAGATTTATGAGAGACCAAAAGAGGCCCACAATTACAAACAGGTGTGAGTGAACTTGGATGAAATGTTGGATTTGTCCTGATTCAGTTTTATCTCTAATACTATATCATCAGTCTTTTAGGTTCACAACTTAATGCGCCTCAAAATCTTTCACATATTGGAATGTATCAGAGTTCCAGCAGTTTGTATTAGGTAAAATATGCTTTTCTTATTCCTGTTGAAATAATGCAAGGAGCTTATTGTCTCTAAAGATGTCTTTTCTTCCTCTTCACATCTGGCAAAACAATCTATATCTTTTATCTGAAACCATATCACTGTAAAATGAGATAAAGCAGAACAAAGAAGAATCCTCTGACCTGTGGTGGTCCAGATATTGAGTAAAACCAACTATTTACTCCAATGGGATAAAAGCTTTTTTCCTCTGTTTTGTTTTTGGTTTTGTTTTTTGGTTTTGTTTTTCATTTGCCAGTTTAGGCACTCACAATCAAAAGCTTTATATTCAATAGAAGCATCAGTAAGGAGCTGTCAGAATTTGGGGGATATTGACTTTTTCAGTCAAGCTATGGGTGAAAGAAGAAAAGATAAAACTGACACCATAAAACATGGTGTAGAATCCTGTTCATGCTGCAGTCAATAGCAGAGTTACTAAGATTTCACCCAAGGGATTTTTAAAAGCATGTGGATGACCTGGGAGCCCTTATAATGGGGGTTTATGGTGCAAAGACACACAAACACTTTTTGAAGTTTCTGACTTTGACCCACATGGAAGTATTATCTGGTATGGTACATTGTGATTTTCTCTTCTTGATGTCTACGCTGTAAATAAGAAACAATTCAAACCATCCACAACACTGGGGCTTGAAAACTCTGACATTATTCAAATGAAGGAGGGAGGATAGCCAACAACTGTAAAAAGTTTTGTGCTTCTTTATCAACAGTTCTCACTTGTGAGATGCTCTTTTGAAGCTTTGGGAAATTCAGTTTCTTCACTCTATTCTCTAATAGGAGTTGTGTGCCTACCTCCTCATGATCCAGGCTGCCCTGTTGTGGGGGACTGTACACCACACTCAAACTGCAGAGAAACTTGGGCTTAGATGCAACATGTTTACAACATTTTCTTCCTTTATATTACTGGTTCTGAAAACCTAAATCTTTATGGGTAAACTAAATGATAAATGGTCCTTGTTTTTTTATCGTATACAGTACTTCATGTAGAATACTCAAGAAGCAGTTAAAAGAAAGAAAAAAATATATACCTATAGCAGACTCCTATCACTGTGTTTTTTGTTTGTTTGTTTGTTTTGTTTTGTTTTGTGGGGGTTTTTTTTCTCTCTCTGAAATAGCCACTTTTTAAGTGTATGGCCAAAATTCATCTATATTGCAGTCAGCAAGGCTGGATTGGTGATTCATCCAGTTCCCTTTGTGTAGCTCCAGTTGTTTACTGTTTTATATTGTCTGACCAAAGCATGGAGAGATTTAGTCAGCTAATTAACTTGCAGAAGTGAAATACCGAACAGCATATATAACATTCATGAAAAATAAAGATACTGGGAGTATGCAATATACATGTCTTACAGATTTAAGCATATGTTTTAATATTATTTTTTTGTTAGTAATCCCTCAGTAGTAATGGTAATAATGCTCATTTTATTTAGGATAAGAGATTTTGGGAAGGGTTTCATTTGAGCATAATGAAGACATGTTTAATGACCTCTTTTTTTTTTATTTAGAAGAGAAAAAATTATGTTTGTCCTATATTTTTGGGTTTTTTAAAACTTCAGACAGTTCATCCCATGGATTCAGACTCTAATTTCCAGAGCTGAGAATAATTTTAGGTGCTCTAAATATTACATGGGGCTTTCCTTTGTACTGTATTGAATATAATAACTGTCAAGATCACTGCCTTTGTTTCCTCATGTAATTTTGAGCTTGGCTACAACATAGGACATTATATACAATGGTGTCTTCATACTGTCTTGTGTCCTCTCTGTCAAACACCACATCTTCTGCCTTCACCAACTTTGCAATCTCTTTTTTTCACTACTGGTGAAGTATTTTGTCTGCTCCTGATGTGGTACATGGAGTGCTGCACATTGTTGGCTGCTCAGCTGGGTGCAGTGCCTGTGCCTATCTTTGTTGAACAATTAGCTGCTGCAATAATGACTTTCACCATCTTCAGCTAAAACAAATGTCCAGCAGGAAGAAAAAGAGATCATCTTTCTTTAGCCAAATACACTGGGAACAATTAAAGGCAATGTTTTCCTTTGCAAATCCAAATTTCAATGCACTAATTGTGTCCAAAGGCTCCAGAGCACCTTTGAATCCCATGGTGGCAGGAGCTTCCTCAGGTTTCATGTGGCAGAACTCACAGGTGAACCCACTGCAGCTGTGACAGAGATGCTAAGCCCATGTTGGGTTGGGTTGTACATGGATGTTGGATAGGTCAGGATGTGGGCCAATGTTCATGCATCTCATTTTTGACAGGCTGAATGTATTTATAGAGATAAGAAAGACACCTTTAAGCTGTAAGAATGTAATGTAAAGGAGTGCTCATTTAATCCTACAATTAAAGATATTTTTTACAAAGAGGAAAGCTTAATAAAATCATTGGAAGCTTAAGGCTGACAGTGAGCAAGCCTTAAATGTGCATACATGGTAAATGACATCTCTTCCCTGCCTCTTAATCATAGGAGATGGTGTCAAGCTTTGGCTTGCTTGAGTTTTACATACCCAGTGCTGAGACACCCCATGTTTTGAATGACCCAGTGTATAGATACCAATATTTGCAGCTTGTAGAGACTGACAGCAAAAACTAAAGCCCTCAAGTTTTGGCTAGATGACAACATGAAAGATGGGTGAGGTCATAATGAATCATATGCATCATAACATAATTATTCATTTTTAATTAATTTGAATAATGCGTATTTGTGCATTTGAGCAAAATCTAGTTAAGAGCAGCTCTTTCTCTCTTTTCCCTGTCTATTTTATAAACTAATACTTTTATTGAAGTTTCAGGAGTTTGTATGTTTACTGACAGCTTGCTACAGCCTCATGACCTCCCCTGTACATGTAGTTTGTGCAGGAACAAGTCAGAAAATCACTAAAAGTAAACGTGAAATTGATCTGCCAGTGAAATTGTACTGCACCAAATGCAAGCAAGCACAAATTAAGTGAGCACACATTTCATTTTTTTTTCCAAATTGCAAGCATTTTTTTCTTACAAGGGAAAGAAATATTTTAATAGGATGCCTACAGTGGCTACAAAAGTAAACCAGTGGCAGGACAGAGGCAGCCACAGAGTGGGCATTGTGGGAGATTGCTTACCTGCCTGGCATCCTTTGGACAGTCCTTTAACTGAAAAAGCGAGATATACACATAGTACAAACTATATCTACAGCCTAATCTGCTGTAGAGGAGCAGGAGCTATTCCCACATTGATGTGCATTGTAGCATTTGGTGTGTTTGTAACTGTGCCCTCCCAGGAAAAGAGAGTAGTGCTGGACAGTAGGATTATTCGGGTTGGAAGAGATCTCTAGTGGTCACCTTGCCCAACCTCCTACTCAAAGCTTTTGGTCTGCCTGCTGCTGCTCATACATGGTGAACTAACCTCTCCTCAGCTACCACCCATTTCGCTGACCTGAGTGTTTGGGGAGCAGAATGAAGTGCTTTCTTCCTGTGTTTGTGCTTCCTGTCTCCTACAAAGCAGGTTTGACTGGGCAGCCCTCCTTTCTCTGCTTGCATCTCCATCATCTATCCCACTCCTGTGTAAGTGGCAGGCAGAATCTGGCTCTTAGTTGAATGAACTACTGGATTGGGAGCAGTAGCAAATCCCACCATCCCACTGCAGTTATGAGCTTTTAGTAAATAAATGGGAAACATTTCACATAATTAAATACCATCTTAGGAAAGCTGGAAAAAAATGCCCTCATTTAGAAAAGCATTCAGAATGGCATATAAAACATGCTGCTTAAATGTATTTTATAATGATTTTGTAGCAGAAGCACACATCTGAATGCATTCATGAAAGATCACAATTAATCAGCATATGATCTTTCAATCTGTCGGGTTTTTTTTTCTAGGGCATGTTGTTGCTAACATTGCTTTAATAGCTTTGCCATATCCAAACTCCACCTGCCCGCCTCCCTGCCCCTAAAAATTCCCATTTAACCAGGGTCCTCATTTTATCAATCACATTTTGTAATAGAAGTCAGTTTTGTGTGTCCCAAGTGGCTAAGCATTTCCATCCTTATATCAAGAATTAAGCATCTCCTGAGAAGGGAGGTCAAGTGCCGTAATAAACCAGATTCCATCAAGAATGTGAAAAAATGCTGCTCTGACCAAAGCTAAATGGAAGTATATCTGGTTTGAGATGTGATGTGAAAGTGTAATGAAGCTATTTCTAGAGTTTATGTCCACTGTGGCTGATTCCATCTCATTCTTTCTGACACCGTTATTTACTCTGAATCACACTGAAAACCCTTTTTACATACATGATGTATTCAAAAGACCAGGCCCACAGCCAGTTGCAAGTACCTTTATTTCCCAACACATATCTTTGCCTTTTGACTGTTGTAGTGGGTTTCTGTTGACTGTCTCCTGTGGGAGGAACCCCTCAGGAGCAGGGGAAGGACTCCTCTCCCTGAGCAGCAGCAGAAACAACTGACCAAAACCCCCATTCCCTGTCCCCCTGCACCACTGGGGGAGAGGAGGGAGCACATGAATAGAAGGAGAGGGGGGGGCAAGGTGTTTTTAAGATTATTTCTCACTCTTTGGCTCTTATTCTGTTAGTAATACATTTAAGTACTATCCCCACTTTGAGTCTGTTTTGCCCACGAGGGTAATCAGTAAGTGACCTCTCACTGGACCTCTGGTCCAGAGAGAAAAGTGACTCTGAGAAATCTGTCAGCATGTCCCTGTACTTGAATAGGTTAAATATTTGCCACCTTCGTAACACTGAAAATTCTCTTCTTGATTTCAGTGGAAATGGTATTTTCCACTGAAAATTTCTACTTGATAGCATACCACAATATTATTTCCACTTAATCTATTAAATTACCAAAGGAATAAAATACAGGCTTTAGTATTTATCAGAAACACAATGCTGTATTTATTACCTTGCTGTAATATTTCTTTTGGGCAATGAATCTGGCAATTTTCTTTTTTAATGAAAAAAATAAAAAACCCCATCCATTTCTTGCTCCCTGCACATTCTGAATATCCAATAACTGACTGAAATGAAATAAACTTTTGATATTTATTATGAACAGAACACATATTGCTTGAAGTAAAAGTTAACTTTGGTTTTAATCTAATGAAATATATTATTTAAAGTATATTTTATCCCTTTATTCTCATTTCTGATGGAATAATGCTGAAAATCACGATTAAATTCTAATCTTACAAAAATATTACTCCATATGGAAACTGCAACAGATGTGGCTGAGGAGAAAACAGGCTTCTATCAGTAATGTTCACATTCTTGGTAATTGGTAAAAGAAGATGATGTGGAATTCCCCTGGGGCATATCAGTTACAAATAATAATGAGAAATTCTTTCAATTTATGGAGAATTACTTGAAAAACTTTAATTCCTACTGTTTATTTTTAAGACTATGTCTGGACAAACATTTTTGTCCACCAATTACTCTTAATCTCCTTTTCTGTAATACTGTTAATTCTGTATTAGCTGAAAGTTCACCTTTTTTTTTTTTTTACAATTGTACAAACTAATACTACAAGCCTTGTCTTTACTACGTCATACAAGTACAAAATAAAGACAATTTGGGACATTACTATAATTGTCATCCACCTTAGATTTTCAAAAGCACTGGAGATGATTGTTGGTATTACTGTACAGAGATGTGTTGTCCTCTCAGATCAACCTACCAAAAGCTTTTGAACGTGCTCACCAAGTTTCTGGTCTGTGTAGTGCTTTACCTACCTGCATTATTAAATGGAAATAATTATTTGAAAGTTTCCATTTTTAGAAGAAGACATAATTCCTTGGCTTTTACTCAGCTAAAGTATCTTATACATCTGTGCCAAAGAGAAAAATAGTCAGGAGTCTGGATAATTCCCCGTGTTGTGTGCAGACTTCCCTGAATCAGGTCAGCTGCAGCTTCAGTGTTTATTTTTTGTGGCTGATTATGGATATCAGTTTCTCAAAATGCGTCATCATTGCTGAAATGAACATTTTATAGTAAAAAATATTCTCATTTCTTTTCATATCTTTCAGCCAACACAGTTTCATCACTATTACTTCTTGCTTTTTTTGCAAAAAATATTGAATCTTAGGTCTCAGTTTTTGCTTTTTTCTTCCTGAACATACGAGATGAAACTTCTCAGGAGTAATACTTTAGCCTTAAAGATGAATCAGTTTACATGGTTATTAGAAAGAATGCCAAGACAGAAGCAACTTGATTTTCATAATATTTCCATTGTAGTGGATAAGAAGATTTTTCATCTCCTTTGATTTTTGACAATTTGAAAAAAGCAAACATGTAATTATAAGAGGCATACTCAGACATTTCAGGACAAAACAAAAACTGAAATGTAAAATTTAGTAACATGATTATTCACCTTTTCTTTTCAAGTGTGTTTTCATTTCATTAACTTTAACACTATTGCTTACTTAAGAGTGTATATGTGTCATTAGTTGTAAGTGCAAATAATTATAAAAAATCCAAATTAAACGGTTTGAGAAAATGAAAAACTTTGAATGTTGTCCTCAGACAAATAGAAAAAATACCTAAGTATCAAGATGTATTGTCTTGAACTGGGAGTTTTTTTCTGAAAAAAAGTTTTTATTTGTTTTGTTTGTGCCTTCCCTGCCATCCCCCCCTCTCCCCCAAGTCATAGCTGGTGTATGCCAGCAAATTTGCAGTCTTTCCTTCTAGAGCTGGGGGGGCCCTTGAAGGTCATCCTGTCACCAGGTATAGGGGGAAAGCCAAGGCCAGTGCCTTCTTCAAGAGCCTGGCTTGCCCATGGTAGCCTCACCAGTACCCACAGTGATATCTTTTTTTGTTGTTTTTCAGAAATATTTATGGTGTAAACATATGTCAAAATAAGGCTAAAGCTTTGTCTGCACAATTAAAAAGGCAGCTCACTAAGAAGAAAGATGAAAAAATCCTTCAGGAGACTCAAGGCATTCAGTTTTTCTAGAAAGCTTCAGTAGCTGCATCCATAAAAGTTTTTTTCCTGTTTGTCCTGTTCTTGGGTAAACACAACCCTCTTGCCTTGCCTAAAAGAGCTCTCATACTGCTGCTAAGATTAATGAGTCAGCTCATGTGCATAATATTAATTCATAGACTTCAAGTCACCTCACAGAAGAGATTGGTGTCATTCCAGAAAGGGACAGTGTCAGAAAGGGACCTGTTAAGGTCATCAACATGAAGTCATCATGAAGAGTTCACGAGATAAAATCCATGTTTTCCATATTGCATAAAATGATACGAGACACGAGCATTTGATATGTGATGGAGACATCTGAGACAAATACAGAGATCTCCCTATGGATTTGCCCTCACAAAACTGCCATTGAGTGGGGAGATGATGTTACGTTGTTTTAGCTCCAAGTTGCTCACCTGGATCATGCTCTCTAAAATAGTGGGAAAATTATTGAAACTAAGGTCTGCAAAGTATAAGAGCATGTGTAGGTTTGGGATCCATAGGGGAGGTTCTCAGTAGAGGTGTAAGACGTGAATAAGGACTTGTGAAGAAAGGCAGCTTATGTAGATCAGAATTCTTCTCAGTTTGTACTTATGTGAATAGTCATTGTTGTGATTCCTGCCCACTCAGTGACCAGTCCATAGGGACTCATGGTCCCAGCCCCACACCTTTAGGTCTCCTTTAGGGCTGACTCTCCTTTCCTACCTCCAGAGCTCAAGAACAGAGAGGGAAAAGGAGCCACAGCAATTGTGAGGGCACATGGGGTGGGACCAGTTGTGCGAGCATCTGTGTCCTGGGAGAAATAAGGATAGGGAAGAGAGGAATGTGCCAAAGCTCTCAGTGTGTATGTGTGTTGTGCACCCACCTTAGACACTAAAGTATCTCCCTGTGTAAAAGTTTGTTGCAATATGATGATTTAGACATTTGTTCTTGGACTGATTACTGTTGTTATTTACTGGAAGTGCAATCAGCTTCTCAGAATTTTGTCTAGGCTTCCTTTAATGTCCAAGTGATGCAATGAAGATGTAGAGGTTTTGTGGCACTTAGAAATTTCTAAAATCTTCTTTTAGTGTTTTAAAATTAATCTCTCCATTTCAAACTCATGCAGGCATGATCTCACCTTTTGGCTTAAAAATCATTGCATCTTGCCAAAGAGTGTTGCTATTCCTCACCTTTGAAATATAATTTGATCTTCTCATGCAACTCTTAACAATAAGATTTTTTGATGAGCTGAAGACAATTGCAGAAAATAACAACTTGGCACGAGAGAATGTAAAATTACTGATAATTTTGCAGAAAAAAAATACAAACACATGACCTCTGAGACTGTAGTGCAGCAAATGTCCTTGCCTAAAGCATATAAGCAAAACTGACACTTTCCAAAACATTTTTATTTCTTCACTATTGCCTAATCTTCTGAAGTGCACACTTATTTTTGCCTTTGCTAATAATTTTATCCTCATTAAAGGATGTCGTTGTCATCAGAGATTTTCCTATGGCAGACTTGCTGCCAAATATTTGTTAAAGGGGTACAAATATCCCTTCCAGACCTCCCCTTGTTTGACTAATGCTTCTCTGCGTAGTTGAGAACCCAGGAGCTACACCAAATGCTGGAGCCATTACCATATCCCCAGATAGTTTAAGCCCAACTCAGCAGCTTCATTACATGACACTACAGATTACAATTCAGATACAAGTGCTCAGTCCTTGGCTAGTCACTGCGAGTAAGATCATCTCTTTTAAGGTAAAAAAAGCAGTAACTAGGCAATGTAAATTTTTTAGGATCACAAAGGAATCTCTGTCACTTAGCAACTGCTACTGACAATTGTATTTTATGATCACAGTGTTTTAGCACTATGGCTGGTACTTGTCAGTACAGTCCTGCTCCAAAAATATCTCTGGGCATCGTGGTTTTAGGTGTAAAAGTCACATCACTGCAGTGATGAAGATTGCTCAGCTCACCATACCATCACTGGATAGAAGACGTAAGGCCATGATAAACTCTGTTAATGCATTTGAGTTTTGAAGGAAAGTGTGTTGTAATGGAGCTACACACGTACTATTTACAAGTATGTGATGGACTAATGAGGTCATTACAGCTCACGTTGCAAGTAAAGGTAAAAAATACAGTACAAAACCAGACATTTATTTCCCAGGCAGCCTCTCCTGTTTTTCAACAGATATTTCCAAGCATAAATTTGTCCTGATATTGACGATATTGAATGTATTTAAACCACCTACTTCAGATATCTCAATTTCAAGAAATATCACTTTAAAAAGGAGAAATCAATTCAAAATTTGCCCCTGCAATCTGGAGCCCAAGATGGAATTCATAATGTTCCAACTCACAGCCTGCTGGACTATTAACATTAATTGCTTCCTGAGAATATTGCAAACAAAGCATATTAAGATTTCTTTTCTCCTTAGGACAACCCTAACACCATCATTATGGAAAGTTGATATAAATTTTGTTGTTCTATAGGCAGAATTGTAAAACACTGGCATTTGAACAAGCACATTATGAACAATATTCAGACTGCTAAACATCTTTAATTCTGTGCATGTACAAATCATTTCCCTCTTTCTTTTTCCCAGTACTATAATGCTTAAAACCAATCTTTAAGAAAAAAATTGTCATATAACCCTTCCACACAGAAGATATTAACTATGCAGAATAGTGAGGATGTGCTTAAATTTTCATCTAAAATTGTTACATAAACCAGAATCAAAATGTTATCACCCAAATAAAACATGTTTTGCATTACGCTGTATAGATACAACTGAGAAAATAGGAAGAAAATTTCATTGTTCTGTGAAAAAAAAATAAAAAGAAATGGCTATAGTAATGCTGTGGCATTTTATATAGATCAATTTCTGTGATCAAATATGAAATAAAAAAATTAGTGCAAGATCCTTGGCATTCTATTGTATGATTTTTTTTTTTAAAAAAAAAAAAAAAAAAAAAAAGCAGCAATTGAAAATGCTTAGAAGTCTGTGGTGTAACAGCCTGTGCTCAACCATCACCTTCTTAAGGTGGCACTTCCAAACTGCTAATCCAATCCTGAAAAGGACATGTCATAGTACTATCTAAAACTTCACCCTCACCTGCCATTCCTGCCTGCAGAGGAATGGGATTTGCAGCAGGTTTTAAAAGTGACCACATTTCATAAGAAGGACTGGAGAGAATTCCAAATTTGAAATTCTTACTGCAGAAAGACTTGCCAGCACACAGTCCCTATGCCAAGGAACCTAGTTAGATGTCCCCTGTGGCTCCAGGGAAGTAGATGTGCTCTCAGTGGCAAGCAGCTTCCGAGCTACTCACATTTTTGAGAAACAACCCACTCCAGCACTATCAAACAGCTATCCAATACACACCTAAAAGCACAGTGCTCTTAATGTGTGGTGTGGGAACATTTTGTTGTGTTCCCTTGCATCCAGATTGATATGAAATGCAGCTTTCTGATGTGTAGCACTAACAAAAGTACCAGTCACAGTTGCTGTGAATTGCACGTCACCTGAGAAATTGTTGCCCTTTGTTGGATGAGCAAGCACAATTTACAAGCTTCTGGAAATTCCTTTGCCTGTCACTCCCTCAAGATTACTGTCTTATTTGGCAAACTGAGTCACACAGTCTTTGAGAGGCAAAGGTTGTTGTCCCAGATCTACCACTATCCCCTCCACTTCTTGGTGTGAGTTCTCAGCTTACGCTATTCCCCATCCAGTCCTTGGTCTGACTGGTCATAATGAATCCAGGGGAAAGAAGGGGAGAATATTATCAGCAGTTTGTGACACTTTTCTGCTGCTTTGGGGGTTTTTACCCCTTAAATATCCATGTTCCCATCCATATGGAAGATTAGGTGGAATTTTGTGGCCTGAGACTGACATTCTCTTTCACAGAGAAATTACTATATTTTTCCATCTTGGCTCTCAGAAAGAAATGACTGAGAGCTTAGTCATTCCTGGCTACTCGTATTCTAATGCACCGTGGAGTGTCTGAAGTTCAATGCTGATGATAAAAATGGTCATTAATAGTACTACTGTAATCATTATAATCTTAGATTGTTACAAATTCATTCAGACTTGAAGGGATTACAGGCACTTTTATATATGTGTGGTTTAGGAATAAAGATGCTGAATATTTGATTCTTTTTTTACTAAATGAAAATCCAGGCTACTTGAAGAAACTTCTAAGAATTTCTGCTTCCCTTTAAGAAGAATTCAGGACCAAAAACTGAGATTTGTCCCCAAAATCTGTGCTTAGCATTTCCATAGCCAAACACATCCTCTGGAATTGCAGAGCTGCTACATTGTTTTTCTATTCAGTGTGCTATAATTCACATACTGTTTAGGAGAGAATGCAAATATTAGTAACTATGATTGAGATGTTGTTTTGCAAGTTTGGCAGCAGTTTTAATTGTGTACTGCTGTATATCTACTCTAGATGGTACTCTTAAGGAAGTTAAAGAATGAATACATTTCATGTCTAGAAGCTAAGGGGAGGTGTGGGAAGAACCAGGCTGGGAAGAAGGAGCAGTAACAGGTAATACATAAATGTATATGCTTCCCCAAACCTATCTTTATCTGTTGGTCTTTCTTATAGAGATTTAGTGATGAAAAAAGCCAAACCTGACAAATTGATAAAGGGGAAGCCACTGCCGGAGAATTCTCACACCACACACACCACCTGAGGCTCTCACTGCTGGGACTGCAGTCCCTTTGCAGTGGGCACAGCAGCAGGTCAGCTTGAGCTCAATGCCCCTGGAGGGGGACCCAGAACAAAGAAATCCCTGGTGGTTTCTACCCTTACAGTCTGTGCACACGTGGGCTCTGCATGTGCCTCTTGGTCCAATGGTGATTTTTGGTCTGGGGTCTTCTGACACCTCACGGGATCGTTTCTCCATCTCCGTGCAGGCAGGTCACTCACTGTTCTTATCTTGAGCTGCAGCTCTGCTGAACATTGCTTTATTCATTCCTGCAATGTTCACTATAATTGGTATTGAACATTGCAGGGAATAATCTAAACAATAATATTTCGATGTTTCATCAGGAACGGATGAGTCCTCAGCAGGCGGGTGGGTGTCTGCTTTCTTCTGATCTGCACAGTACACAACAGGGTTTATGTCACCAGCCTTATCTAGCATTGCTCAGCAGTAAGAAGGTGGCAGCATCTAGGTGTTTTACAAAAACAGTCCCTTGGTATGTTTTAGGAAAGCTTTCAAAATTTTATTAACTCTCCTAAAATTAAAACAAATCTGCTGGGACAGGTCTCTGGAAGTGTTTTAGTTCAGCCTGCTGATTTGTGAGAACCACATTCTGTTGTGTTAAATTTGTTGGATAGATGAGGGGTACAGATTGATTGGTCAGTCTGTCCATCTACCTATCAATTTGTCCTATCAATCTGAATTTCCTGCTGATTGGACTGAAGTGGACTTGTGCAAGTGCTCTGTTACAGTGACAACAATTATTTCTAATAATCTGTAACATTTTGTTGCCAGCCAAAGCTCCAATTCCCCGTGGAGAATGTTTACATTTTCCAAGCCTTTCTGTAGTATCCAAATTTATTTTGTATTCTGAGGTGTGTCTAGCATCATCATTTATTGTTAAGAGGTTATCAACAAAGTCTCTTGTTTACATATGAAAAAGTGAACAGCACTTTTTGAGAAGCAAAGTATTGTATAGGGAAAAGAAGACCCTTTGATTTGTTTTTTTTTAAGCATTGTTAGATCCCTATCTGTAAATATATTGAAACTCAAATTTGTGGACATGGATTGAGAACAGGGTGCTCTTAATCCAGTTTTGAAAAGTTTTTAACTAATAATACTTTGACACTATTTTGACAGGGGAATTTAGAGCGAGTCCCTTCTAGGTTTGGGATTGATTGAAATAGTTTCCCCTGAAGCGTAAAGTATGTCTCAAGCCACTTTAGAAGCAAGAGGTTCTGAATTCTGAACATAAAATATTCTTTATTAAAACACTGGCAAATCCATCTGGACCTCATGCTTTTCCAGCTTTAACTTTTGTGACAGTTGTATAAAGTTTTTTGCCTTCCAAGGACTTTTTTTCTGTAAAAAAAACCAAAAGAACCACAAACATCTGCACTGATTCAGCTGAGTGTGGCATAAAACTTCTGAAGTCAGTCATTGATTGTCAATTGCAGTGTTATTTCTATCCAAAATAGCAATCACTTTTATTTAGTAGTTTCTTTGGACAAGCACAAACAAAACAGCAACTTGTTAGGCCCTACACCACATCCCTCCAAAACTCTTTGAGGAAAAGTAGGGCAAATTTTGGTCTTTCAGACTTGCATTAATAAAGGTCCACAGTTCCTGCAAGGAAAAGGCTGATATATATCATAAGCAAAAGCTTTGCTTTCTATTACTTTAGCATTTTATCACTCTCATGTAATAAATAGATATATGCAAAAGGATACCCATCAGTTAAAAAATGTGTTGCTTGCCTGCAAATTATCAAAGAAGGGTCTGTCAAATCACTAGTTAATAAAAACTCTGAAATTCCCATGTATGCTACAAATGCAGACTGAGAGTATGATGGGTTACTAAGTGGGAACAAACAGGGTATGTCTAATGGGCTAAACCTCGCTGCAGAACAAGATCTTTGAAAGTAAATTGCTCTCATAGAACAGTAGTCCTTGCTTTTAGTTAATTCCTGAGGTACTATGAAGTAATTTGGATCACAGTAGGCATTTGCACTGCAGGAAAGGAAGAAATCCTTGAGCTGTAGGGCTACACTCCTTCAGTGAGAGGTGGGCTCAGACTCAACATGGCAGACAGGCTCTTGTGTCTTGTGTGAGTTCAGCATGGGAAGAAGACCTGGCTGTTCAATCACATAACACGCGTGGGAGAAATGCCCCTGTGACATCCAGATTTGAAAAAAGGGTGTGAGTAAATCAGATCAGCCACAATTACTGGAAAAGAGGAGCTTATCAGATCCTGCCTCAGTGAGCTGGGGTTACCATCCTGAGCTGACTTTATATCTGGAAGCACTTATCCAATGGCTTCCTTAGGTTTGTGGGGTTTTCTTCCTCTTTGTTGTTTAAACAATTGTCCCAGTCCCCTCGCCTGGGCATGAAAAGCATCCGTGCCATAGCTTAACCCCTCATCCTTTAAAATCTACCTCCCTCACACCTGAGTCCTGAAGCACAGCCATTTCAACCATCTAAACACTGAGCAGTTTTCTTCTTCCACTTCATGGTATTACTTACACTTTTTCCATTCCATAAGGCGTACCAAATTGTGGGAATCACTGATCACTAACAGAGGAATGGACCAACATCTTAACGTACTTACTAACATACTTAAAATTGAGCTTGCATGGAAGAAGACAAAAATAACTCTTTACAAAAATAATGAGATCTGAAAGGATAATGTAAAATGTAAATAATAACATAGATGTAAAAAGAAAGTAAAAAAGTAATAATCCCAGAAAATTCATGACCATTGAGCATATTCCCTGCTCAGTGCTTTGGTGCAGCCAGTCTGCTCATAATTGGGCTGCTCCACTAGACATGGTTGAGTCATGGGTGAAGCAGCAATGTATCACACAGTATGTAATAAATCCATTAACACAGAGGGCTTGGAGGAAAAATGTATTGGGTTAGTCACAGGAAGTGAAAGAAATCCAGTTACCCGTTTCACTTCAGCTGGAGAACATGATCAGGTGAAAACAGTTCCGGTAACTGAGCTGCAAGTTTACCAGCAGAATGCCTTTTATACTCTTTAATATGGGACAAGAGGCAACATTTTCAAAAAGCTTGGAAATCTTTCAGACAGCATTGAAAAGACACGAGTCACTGTGGCAATATCAGAGCTAGGCATTGCAGAGCTTATTCCAAACAATATTCATTCAGGACAGGAGAGAGCTAAGTCTATTAGGAGACTGTTAGTGATTTATTTGCTTTTTTTACAGAGGCATGTAGTGGGGAAAGGCAGCTAATCTTGTTGGACTCCATTAAGGAAGTCTCTTTAGGCTTCAGACAGCCACGTGTCCCCACCTGGCCTTCACAAGCAACATGACTGGAAATTTCTTGTAATGTTCAAGGCCTATTTGCATAAGCATGGAAACAGACTTGCATCAATAATATCTGCATTAAGGGCCTAAAAAATCCTGATCACGTCATTAGACGTGCTCCCTGGACATTTTTGTGCATCACAAATATCTCCTGATCACCTCCTTTATTTCTGTCTCATCCACGATAGTTTTAATAACTATTTTATGGTACATCTGAAGTCAGAGTGAGAACACTTATTTTTTAATTGATTTTATTTCTTTTTTTTTGAAAGAGGAGAAGGAAGAGTTTTAAATATATCTAATAATATCTGATTTCCAGAGATATTACTCTTAAACCTTCAGGGTTTAATATATAGAAAGGAAGCTGGGAAGATTACAGGCAAGATTTGCATAGGAGAAGTACTGAAGTCTGGATTAATTTTGTCATCTATTTAAGGAGACCTAGAATGATGATTCTGTACTTCTCACAACCCAGGATTACAATTGAAATTGTAATCCAACAATATTGGATTCTAAACAATATATCCAAAAATTGCACCACCAAACTAGTAAGTGGCAGCAGTGGAGTTGCAGGACAGGCGTTCCCCCTGCACGAGGCTTGTTTTGTGAGAGCTAGGGGGTTTCTGAGTTTGCTTTTTTTTTTTTTTTCCAGCCCAGAGAAATCCAGGTTTAAATTGTGAAAACACACTGGGAGATTTCCAAGGGCAGGATGGCAGCATGCCAGCATGTGCATTTCTATCTCGGAAAAGATAAAAGGAGGGGTCCTTCCTTGGCTGAGCTGCTCTAACAGGTGAGCTCACCTAAAAGCAGGAGCTGCTTTCTGCTGCCGGCTCATGACACTGTGTCAGACACCACAGAGGGCCCGTGAGCCCCCTCACCAGGGGCATGGAGATGGGTGGTTCTGCTCCAGTGCAGCAGGGGGTTCTAGTCAGGCCACCACAGAGGCTGCCAGGCTGTGCCCATCCCAGCAAGGCTCCCTCAACACCAGCCCTCAGCTCCCCATGTGTCTTCCCTGCCAGAGCTCTGGCATGTTGCTGCTCCAGAAAGACGTTTCCTTGCCTTGCTTCCTGAAATATTTTCAGCAACCTAAAACAGAAAGCAGGAATTGAAGTTCTGGACAATTTTTGTTGCTGACATTGATCCAGGTCTGAACATTTATGGGAATCTGTGACAGATACTCATAATTTATTGGAACAGCAGTGTAAAAAACCCTATTGACCTTCCCTAATTATGAAAAGATGATAAAACCTGTTATCAATTAGTTGCCAGTAAGACATCAGCATTTACTGGTAGTTATGGTGCAATGGTTTGTTTTTTTAAAAATTACATAAGCTTTTAATCAGATCCTACTTAACCTGCTTTTTATTCCAGCAACTTTTCAGTGAAATCCAGACATCCCAACAGTATCTGGGATCCAACAATGCATAAGCAGCCTCACAGGAACTCAGTTCCCCTTAAAGTCTGTATGAACGAAAAAATGAGTTTGGCAGCATTCAAGCAATACATTCATGAAATCCTTTGAAATGGGAATTCCAGTATAATTCAGCATGATTGTAAATGCTCTAAAATGTGTAAGCCTGAATGGCAAAGGGAATTGTATACTGTAGTTAGTGATAAATGTTCCATGCAACATACAGGGTTTAGCTGCCCCACTTACCCAATGCTCAGCGGAATTAAGTAGTTAAATTTATGTGCATAATACTGAAACTGTAATGCTGAGTGTCAACCTCAGACCTGTTTTTCTGCTAAAGCATAATAAAAATACCAGTGGAAAAACTGTCCCAAGCCTCAGTCTGGTAAAAGGACTGCAAGTCAAGCAGAAAATGTAAAACATCTCTGGTTTTCCTGACCAACCTTTCACTGCCCAATCTGTTGTGACAGTGCAGGAGGCACAGCCTAAAAGTACATTGGGAAAGGGGTCACGGCTTAGGCTCCTCTCTTTTTGACAGAGGTGAAAGTCTCAGCCTACAGTGCCTGCCTGCTCTAACAAGGTGGCTTTTTAGCAAGCCATCAAAGGCAGATGTGGGATTCAGTGGGTTCTCTGTCTCCTGGGAGGTCCCAAGTTGGCCACAGTCCTTCTTTCTGGTCTGGAAGGTCTCTCAGTTTCCCAATAAAGCTCTGAATGTACTTGTTTGTCCTTACTGAGAAAAGGATGGTACTAACTGTAGACAACAGCTGTCCCTCAGGTCTCAGTTTATTGCTTCTGAAGCCATGGAGTAGCTGCTCATAACCAGTGGTGGTAAGGAGAAAGTAAAGCTGACCGTGTAATTGCCCATTTCTGCAGGCAGGGGAGCAGGAGCTGGGCCTCACCTGCCCCAGCCAAAGCACAGGAACTTGCTGCACGACTTCAGTGAATGCCGAAGGGAGCCAGTCTGTGGGTGACATGTGAGACCCTCCTGGAAAGGTCACTACAGCAGAGCACATCAGGAGGAATCTGAAACAGAAAGGCTCCCTAATCGCTGACACAAAAGAGGGAAAGAGCTGCACCTGTGTGGGCAAAGGTGGGGCCATCTCAGGTGTTCCCAGTCTCTGGAGATGAGGCAGGTGGGGCTTGGGGTACCTTCTATTTGCAACTGCTGCCACATTTTCTTTTTCCTCAGAAAGGTGCTGGCTTAGGGAGGAGGAATTACTCATAAAGCTGCAAACAGCCCTGTGTGGACCTACATCCCCCTTGGAGGCTGTGAGGGTGAGTCACCGTTTATGGAGTTACTTCTCTTTTTTTTGTAATGCACATTAGATCAAGAGACTGAAACTCCTCAGTCAGGGTCTTAAGGAGATGAAAGGTTGGCAAATGCTAAGATGAAGCGTATTGTTCTAGTGTTTTGGGGTTTCTGACATAAGATTTTAAGGAGAAAATAAAGTTACTGATTATGAACAATGGGCACATATCCTACAAAGTTTGAGGTGGTTGGCTGTGTTGAGATGTACCGATTTCTCTGCCACTGTGTTGGAATAGCGAGTTTTCTGATTGTACCTGGAAAAGTTCTAGCTCTGTAAAGCATGACCAGATAAATGTGTGCAGCATGTATCTTAAAGTGTATCTGTAGGGCTAACAACTGCAGCTGTATGCAGGGCCTATAGACCCTTATATAACCTGTTTGTTTGGCACCACCCCCTGACCCCACTTTGCTCCTGTAGCTGAACATTTTGCTGGAGTTTCAAGGTAATGCTTAACAAACCTAGTTCAATAGGAACAGACTTCAGTTATCTTGGGAACAGAATTGTAAAAAATGGTAGTTGTGTACTGATTGCTGTAAGACTTCATATAAAATGTGAGCAAAGGGAGATGCATTGTTTAACTGCAGCTTGCTATAATAGGGTCTCAGGGGTGGGTTTGGGTGGCCCTGGGGAGGCCTGTAACCTCTGGCAAGGAGCCTGACAGATACCAGCATCAAAATGGAGAACATGTTTCCCTTTCCCTGCTGTCTCCCTTTTCTTCAGTTTTCTCAGGAATGTCTTCTGCTATGGTTCTGTGTTCTGCTCTGCTTTTACTTCTCCAGCTGGGTTGTAGGATCCCCTTTTTTCTTTGCTCTCTTTCCTTTTTTTTTTTTTTTTTAAAAAAAAAAAAAGGTCTCATAGTATCTTTAAATCATTAGCAAATATTTTTGTTCATGTTTGACTGGGATGGTCCCAGGCTTGATTTTGTATCCTTAGCTCATGTATGTGATGCAGAGTGTACTCTTTCTCAGCCTGAAATGGAAGTTTATGTTGAAATGCTTTAAAAGCCCAAACCACTATTTTTCTGTTTGATAAGCTAAATAAGGACTTGAAACAAAACATGTGTCCAGAGCTACTGGTTCAATAGGCCCTGAATTTCTGTTGAAGTACATTGAATTCTTTTTCTACTGTCTCAGGAGATAAACAGGATAAAGCAGAAGGTAAAATGTATGAAGTGTTAAGAATTTAATGTGGTTTTTTTTCCCCCAGGTTTGGAATAGAGATTGAAACTTTAAGTTCACTGAAAAGATTTCCTAAAACTTAAAATTGAGGATATTTATTTAGGATTTTGAATCCTTTATTGAAACAAAAACACTTTGTTTCAATTTTATGTGGTCTTTATTTTCAGTCTAAAAAAAAAAAAAGTTGCAATGTGAAGTTTATTTCAATGGCTTGAACTTCTGAATTTAAATGTGAGGTTCATGATGATTTGCAGCCAAACTGAGAACAGAGGGCATTCTGATAAAGATGCAAAATGTTTTGCACTCTCAGAGGCCAAATACTTAAACTTTGAGATAGCACAAGAACTCAAGAACTTACCTGACATTGTGTAGTGAATGTGCCATAATCAACAGGAAAAACTTAATAGCTTTGGGGGAAAAAAGGGGCAGCTCTAACTGTAGCAATATTTGGGGGAAGAACAGGGGAGGCTGTCACATATAGGAGCAGAGTGATGGATTCTGAGAGGCATCAGAAGTGCAAAGCACCTCCTGAAAGTCAAGTGTTCTCTCTCATTCCTTCTCACTGCCTTTTTTTTTTTCTTGCCATGTTTCTGCAGGAAGGTTTCAGAGTGGCTGTGCATACTTGAAAAGACTAGAAAAAGTGAGGCGAATTCTGCACTGACATGCACCTCCACTGACATCAAAGTGATGACATATCTTGTGTCTCTCATGTTCTGAGGTTTTAAAAAAAACCAAACAAACAAACAAAAAAAACAACCAAAAAAACCCCCCCACAACATAAAATGAAGAAATGTGTCTGTCACTTACAGCATTGTTACTACTGATGCAAGAGGGACAATGTAGATACTATCCACTGAAAAAATAATGATTAATTTAAAAGACACCAATGATCTCCTTTGCAGTGACCTATCTGAAGCTGGTTCTGGCCTCCTTCCAGACCAGGTCTTGACCACGATCTCCCAGCTGCCTCCCTCACTGAGGGCAGGTCTTGTCCCCTACAACCTTTATTCAGCCTTTATTTAAGCCCTTGGCTTAGGGGAGGCCCTTATGCAGCAAAACTTTTGGGATCTGTAAGCAAATCCATCAGTCCCATTGCAGTTACTCAGAGAGCTAAAGTTAAGCCTTAGGGGTTGTCCTGGTGCAATGGGGTCACAGGAATTAGTGGATTTCCAACAGGAAGGGCAGCCTCTCCTTCAGACTGAAAGTGTTTCAACACACAAACTTTTTTGCATTTCACATTTGATGTTAAATCTGAATACTAGGAATGTGGGTGGTACTTTCGCAGCAACTGTCTCAAGAAAAGTAAATATGTATGTTAAAGACCATATGCCATTGAGTTTTTCTGCCACATCCCCACAGTATTTTGGAGATGGAAACCTAATCGATCTGGCAGCAATTCTGGTTTGACCATACCCAAAATACCTTTCTAGAGCACAGTTATGTTTTTGTTTGGGTTTTGACCTCAATATAAATTCTTGGTGACAAGTATACCTGCATGCTATTTTAGGTAATGGCATTAGATGTAGCAGTGACAAGTTAGCAAGCATATAATATCCTAAGGCAAATAGATTTGTATGTTCTCTTTCAGACTGGATGATTAGGTTGCACTCTCTAAAGACACTTTAGATCAGAAAGAATGTATCCTCAGGGAATCATAGTGATAACTACTTTTGACAAGTAGTAATAACAGAAGTTTAGTCCAGCCATGAAATGAAAGACTCATGCTGAAGCCAGGATTACTGGTAGTGGACTGCAGGGGCACTGTAATTGCACATTGTTTGTTTTAGTGATGGCATGTCTGCCTTCACTTCATATGTACTTGTGAATTCAGAGTTGCCTGTTGCATCATACCAAGCAAAAAGCCTAATATTGATTTGAAGGGATCAATGGTAAGAAGCATTGTTTTAACTTACTAGTAGGTAAGATCAATTTCTTCCACAGAAAACCACTGTGTTTTATGTTACAGTTCCAAGTACAGGGGAGATTCCCAAATTCTGTTTGACTTGATTGATAAATATCACTCCTGGCTAATTAGAAACAACTTACTGATCCTTTCAATAGCTCAGATTGTGTATCGTGATACCTCTGAGGGAACATTGTGAAGTGATCATGACTCTTCCTTAGTTCTTTATAGTTGTTACTTTACTGAACCATCGAAGGCTGTCGTTATTGCATATTGACACGGCGCTACGGAATGGTTCATAAATCTATATTGAAGTTGTGTTTAAAATCAATATTATAGCAGTTACCATGCCAAATCAATATTTACCAAGTTGCCAGCTCCCAGTGCCCGATGTGCTGTAATTATTCCTCTCCTCACATAGAACATGGGGACCTACCTAATCCAAAACTCACTGAAGTCAAGACAGACTCTCATTGGTCTCGGGCTGTGGATCAACTCGTGCTTGCTTTTATTTACTCGTGTTTGTCGTAGGATTGTACAAGAAAATGCACACAACAGAAGGCCTGTTTACTTGCTCTCCACATCTGATCATGATACATGTACTATGAGCTCTGCTACTGTTAAAACAGGAACTAACTTACTACTATGGGTTTGTTGGATTGTTTTGGTAGTGTTACGCACACAGGGCCTGCTTAATGCAGATAAAAAACATTTGCTCAAAAATAATCCATAAGTTTTGATGATACAGCAGTTCAGAAACAACACATTTGAGGCAGATCAACTAAGGCTAATTATCAAAATAGACTTGTGTAATCATCTATGCTTCCATGTTTTAATTGAACAGTAGGATATTTCTTTCAAAAAAGTGTGTTAATTGGGGTCTGCTCATGGGAAGGAGTGACTAATTGAACTGGCATGAGCCTGATAGCAGCTTTTTTCATTAAAATGTTAACTTTTAAAATCAGTGTTACATTGCAAATGTTGTCTTTCTTTCAGTTGGACTAGTCTATCTGGCACATGCCAGCTCAATTAGTAGCTTGCTTTCATGAGCAGACCCCAATTAACACAGACGTTTCTTAAAGAAGTATTCCACAATTTAAATTAGCACATTTGCATTAGAAGTAATTATACTGGTTTTGGTTGTTAGTTGTTCCTAATTTTTGCGATGATTAAATATGCTTTAATGGAAAATGACATTTGTTGATTAATTACTTAAGTCGTAATGGACATTTGCAGAAAATATTCAAATATGAAAGACAGAAGCTAAGCTAAGACCAAAATGCATCGATGGGTATGCAAGGTGGAGTTTCTGTCATTGTTTATACATAATTTCAGCAGAAATTATGCTACTCTCTAATGATACCTACACTGAATTAAACTTATTTTATGACTTGTTTCTGACCTTTGGAGGACCATGTGAGGTAGCAACTACCTAGGACACTTTAATTGTAATATGTGAGCTCCTTAGATTTTATGAGTGAAAATATCTGAAAAGATATCCTACAGATAGGATGATGAAGATCTAATCCAGAACTTCACATTCAGAGCAAGAACAGGAAAGCAATGACCTGGAACTAACAAAAACATCTAAGCTTATTACTCCTGAAGGAGGCTGCTCTCAGGTGACTCTTCAGGGGACTGTGGAAATGGCCTTCAAGGTCTCTGTTAATATATTTCTTAAATATATGCTTCATCTGTAGTGTGGAAGCTGTCATTGACTTCAGATGTGACATGAAGTAAACCATCCTTAATTTTTTTTTGTCTAGGTGAGCAATATCGCCACTGTATAACAGGTTGCGGGGGGTTTTTTTGCATTAGAGATGAAAAGATTTCAGGTGAAAATGGCTGTGTTACCATAATTCATATAAACTATATGAAAGGTATTTTATTGTTTGCATTTAAACTTGGAAGGGATCGTTAAATTTAAACCAGTACTTGTACGATGAGATTCATTAAATCTTCTTACATCTAAGTAACTTTTCTTTAAGGCATAAGTTGTGTTTAGCTAAAGCATTCCTACCTGAAAGGCATCCAGTCTTCAAGATATACTATCTACCATTTTGCTTAATAATGTGCTGTGATGATTGATTGTTCTCATTGATACAAAAGTGTCATCCACTTGGACTTTTTATGACTTGAGTTTTTGTCTTCTGAAGCTTGCTAATTTTTTTTTCAATGCACACCCTTCCCCAAACTATAACATAACAAACAAACAAAAAAACCCACAAACAAAAAACCACAAACAATCACAAAAAAGCACAACAAAACACACACAAACCATCCACCCCTCTCCCCCCCCTCACACTTTGCTTTTCATTACTGTTTATTTTTCCCTTTTGAAGAGGTGATACATTCTCACTGTTCTTTTAAAAACGTAGTCAGTGTCCTAGTGTTCCTTTGCTCAGATAACAAGGATGTGTCAAGTATACAGAAGGTAAACATTGTCATTGCAGGAGCCCCTTCTGTTATAGCTCTACATCTTCAGCCACTAAGGTGTTCTTACACCAAGTGTGTTTATGTAGAGTAGTCATGGTCCTGTAAGATTCAGTCCTCTTCTGAAAAACAGCATTCTGCACAGTTCCTGACTATCTGATAGTGGGGTTGTTTTTTTTTTTTTAAACCAAACAGCTTGGCCTTGTTGTCATAATATTATTACCTATGCTGTAATAATGGGCTTACATAAACCATAAGATTTGCCAAAAATCAATGCAAAGATTGGAACATTGGGTGGGAGCAAATGTAATCAGGTTACGCTTAAAAGCAGGTTTGTTTTTCTTAACTCTCCTCTATGTAATGGATGTGAAAAACAGGAGAATGCTTTTTCAAAGTGAAGTGTCTGTTAGGAACAGGTATCTGTGCCATGTAGTACAACATCTGACAGGAAGCCTCGCTTCAGAAATAGTGCAGTCCTCTGGAGGCTTGTCCAGCAAATGTATCATCCAAGGTCACTGTGGTTCTACCTGCGTGGCAGTGCACACAGACCGGGAGCTGCTTGGCACCGAGCTTTCAGAGGGACACTGTAGTGTCATGGGAGAGCTGTGGTGCTTGTGAAAAGCAGGGTAGCATCTTGCCTGGGAAAAAAAATAAAATAAAAGGCTAGCACAGGGCAAATGCACTTAAAACATCAGTGGAGAAAATAAGAGCCAAATAAAAAGCGCCTTCTAAAAGAACTAACAACCTGTTTCTGGAAATAAAGAGAAATAGCTCTATGCTATACAGGGTGAATCATGAAACTGGAACAGTCTATTTAGGGGGATAAAACCTTTTTGGAATGGGTTATCTGGAGAAGCTGTGGATGCCCCATCCTTGTCAGTGTTTGAAGCCAGGAGGGATGGGGCTTTGAGTAGTCTGATGTAGTGGAAGGGGTCTGTGCCTGTGTTAGTGACTTGGATCTTTAAGGTCCCTTTCCACCCAAACCATGGTTCTGTGTTATAGGCTATATTAAGTGCAGTATTAAGTGTCTGTAAGTGTTTGGACGTGTGTTAACCTATGACATAGAGATGATGGAAAGTCAAATGGGGAGCTTATGGAGCCACAGGCACATGTCTAGTCAAAATTATTGTCCATTAAGTGGTAGTTGTGATACTATTGATACAGTGCCAAAAGCGTGTGAAGTCCTTAACAGACAACAAATAAACCACAGAGCCCATGCTTAAAGATCCTGTGGGCTTCAGCTCAGGTGAGCACTT
>JAWWLV010000183.1:30828619-30840800 GCA_035041135.1 Platyrinchus mystaceus
CTCCATCTACCCGGGGGACCGGGATTAGAACCTGTGACCTTGGCGCTGAGAGACCAGCATCTTAACCGCTAGGCCACTTGGTGATGTATCAGATGCAAAACTGTTGTTAGAGCTTGCTTTAAAATCTTTTTTCTCTCCTCACTTTTCCCAATTTTTGATTCTTTCTTCTAAGACTACTCAAGAGATTTCTTTTGATGCTGCTAATGTTATTTTTGGCAAAGAACCTCTCTGCTAGTGCATGAGGTGTCAGTGACTAAACTGCCTTCCAGCCCTACCCAGCCAGAATGACCCCGCTGTGGGATCTCACCATACGGTACCTCTGACACTGGTCAGAGATGGGCCCCAAATTCCCACCCGAAGAAATGTGCACAAGGTATACAGGAACTGCAGTGTTCCCCAAAAATACAAGTATCTTCATGTGGGAAAAGGTAATTGTATATATGCAGTTTGTCATCTGTAACCTGTACATTCAAATTAGTGCACTTTGTTCGTGATAACTCACCCATACTAATAATATTAGGATAACACATTAATGGGCAGTTGCAAGTATGTTGTACAGAACTTTAAGATAAAGTGTTAATCTTGATGGGATTAAGAAAAAGCATTAAAATTAATGAAATGATTGCATCTCAATCTGCATATGCAAATTAGGATAAATCATATGCCCTACAATAGTATAAGCAAAAGATTATGATAATAAATTGCGTTATCTGAATTAATGACTGGCTAGCCCCACTTGATAAGGTCATAGTAAGTCCCAGTGCTCTTATTACTAAAATTTATCATTCAAGCATGCGTATGCATTTAATTATTACATCCTATTTTAACAAACATATAAACTTTGAGAGCAGTGGAAAGTTTTCCTGTCTGTAAAAGAAAACCTCTCCTTGTTCTGAACATGTCAATGCCTAAGAATGGAAGATATGTGGGAAGGCAAATAGATATATCTGCCCTTGTAATGTGACTAAGGATTAATAAATAATTTGGTTAACCCTTGCTTCTCACTATGTTATGGGGTACAGGTTTATGGCTTACATGGAGCACATGAGAGTCAGAGCTAGAGTAGCTATGATGAGAGGAGTCACTAAGTGTGCTTTATATGTATTTGATGATTTCCCAGCAGCCCAGTCTACAGACACATTTATTCCAGGCAAAAAATGGGTTTCTAGCTGTGTGCTAGTACAGTGCCTAGTACAGTAAATAATAAAGTTTAGTATGGGTCTTGGAGTAATATTACATTTTGAAAAATATTAATATTTAGTATTTTTTTTTCTAGAAATGTCAAGGTATAAAGAGACTGTTTATTCTGAGGCTGTTTTCTGGAAAAGGTATCCTAATCTTGTTTCAGGTGGACAGTAAAAGACTTCTCTTTTCTTTCCCTCCGTGAAATGAAATTTGAAGCTCACTCTTGTCCAGCATTCACAGAGCTGGCAAGCAACTAATTTGTAATGTACGGACACTTCAGCAGTATTTACAGAAGATACATTTGTTATGAGTACAAATATGTATAAGACTATGTGCCTAAAGGGAGATGGGTTTGCTAACAGGTGAGAGACGCTGATGGGTTGCTAAAAAAACTGGATGCAAAGAGCTCAAACACTTCTGTGAAAAAAATGCTGGTGGACTGCCTCAGCTGTCTGGGCTTGTGAAGCAGTTGTGGAACGTGTTCTTTTTGGTAGCTACTGATTAGATGGCAGGCAGTGCCTTTCAGGTAGAAGTGAATATAGAGGAAAGCTCATCCTCTGGTTGGGGAGATGCAAAAAGAAACTAGAATATGCTGGGTGTTCCCATCAATTCACATCCACAGAACTGCTGCGAATCAACAGTCATGCCCTTACTCGGAGCTCTGGGGAGCGATGGCTGTGCTGGCCATGAACTGAATCAACAGGAACCTCATTACATACAGAAGACCAGATAACTTCAGGCAACTTTAGCAAGGCAGAAATGTTTTGGGTCTTTAATACATAAATCCTGCAGAAGCACAATAGCCACTCAGCAGTGTGATGCCTTGATTCAGAACTATCAAATTAACTTCAGTAGAAACACTCTCTAATGAATTAATCATAGGAATACACATTTTACTCCCAGAACAAAACATAGATGATCCAATTAACCAATTTCTACTAAGGCCTACGATTACTTTATTAGGGCTTTAAAAAATGGCTTCTGCAAAGCAGTGTTTATTCCCAGATTGCTGCAGTTATCAGACAGCACTAAGATCTGCTGTTGAGGCCTCTGCTGTCCCTTATCTCATTAAGTGTGACATAAACACCTTTGATGAAATGAAATGGTAAAGTGCAGCAAATGGAGCAAACTCCTTCTCTACACAGCAGTGCCCTGCTACATGCTTACAATCTGATTTCCTGGCCTCTATTGACAGATGATAACATGTTTTGTATGCTTGCCAAAGATAGCCATTTAGAGCTTCTAAATAATTAAGTATTGATTAATCAGCCAAGAAGCATAGAAAACATTTTTTTCCAAGCTGTTGTCCATTCTTAAAGGTCTTATTATTTCTGCCAGAGGAAGCAGGGGGAGCTTCTGTACACCTTCTGTAGCTGTCAGGGGCTTAAAATATTACAGGTTTGTGCTGCTGTGAGAAAAATAGCACAGCTGACAGACTGCCACAGAACAAGCATACGTGATTCTGCTTTGCCACGCTTATTGTCCACAGGGTCAGTCAAGAGAAATACCCACATTCTACAAGTCAAAAGAAATTAGTGAGGGTCTGAAACTCTGTTTTAAGGGTTGGCCAACTTGACTCTAAGGATGGAAATAGATGGTGGCTGATCTGACTCATGTGTCTTGGGTTGAAAAAGCCTTTACTTCATGGGTTTGTGGCAAAATGGTTCAGAAACAAGTCATTCTGCCTGAAAGCTTTTTGTTTGTCTTTTTTCTAACTTTCCAAGTGCATTGCACATGCATGTGAAAAATAGCTTTTAGACTCTTTAGAGACTCCAGTGAAGATGATGATGATTGCTAAATTATTATTGGCATGTAATCTCAATGAGCTACTTGGTTCTCCCCTTCTGGGGAGGATTTCAATAATATTGATCTAGTTCATTTCTCTTGCCCTGAAAACTGCAATTACCCTATAGATGGTAAATAATTTAAATATACTGGTTGATGAGGTTCCTCATGTATCACCAATTGCCAAAACTACATTTACTGCAGGTGGGTAGGTCTTAACAATATTATTATTGTGATAACTGAAGGCAGGTAGGAGTTTTCATAAGACACCTGCAAGAATTTAGAAGCCCTAATACAGCTTGAATCAAAAATATGATAAAAGCATTGGAAGATGCCTCCTTATTTCCAGGCATAGTAAATTTGCCTGATAGCCATAGAGAAGGTATTTGCAGCACGTGTCCTGTCTGTATACCATAGTCTGTGTGCTTTCTGCTTTAAGGAATACTCAAAAGCATGCTTCTCTTTGGACATTATCTGTTTACTGATGTTAAAACAAATGCAGCTTCTTGCCCCTGTGGCATTGCAACTTGTTCTGAAGGACTCAGCATCTTTATGGTGGCTGGATTATGGTTGCGAGGTGCCTGTGTAACCTGTGCTAGATGTGGAAGAAAAGCCCAAACCCTCGCATTTATGTTTGCATTATAATACAGTTGAACTTGGAAGCTTGTAAAATGAATGTGAATGGCTGGTATGTGGTAGCAGTTCCAAGTGCCATGTGGCATGGCAGACCTCCTTTCCCCCGCCGGCAAAAACAAGCAAGATTACAGTTCTGCTGGTATGTGGCAAGTCCCTCAGCAAAGTGAAACCCGAGCGTGTCTGTGCTGCTAGCAATAACCAGGCGGTTTTTGTTGACAGGGTTTGTAGCTAACACTTCTGTGAGGCAAGAGCAAAACAATTTTTCTGTGATACTGTGCACAGAGACAGCCTTTTGTTAGCCACAAATGCTAAGCAGAAGTGTCTTACTCTTAAAACCATGGGACATCCTGTCTTGAGTTTAAGAGAATAATGGAAAATGTGCCAGGGTATGAAGCAGCTCTGATAGCAAAACAGCACAATATGCTGAAGCCGTCTGTCATTTGTGCACAAGAAATTGTAGCAGTATAAGGCTAGATCAAGAGTTTGAATTTTCCCAACATTGTTGGTAGTTGAGGAGAAGAAGCCCCTAACATATATAGGATTCTCTGTTATTCTATTTGTTGTCTGTTCTAGTTGAATGTATTTAACACCAATGTTGGCTGAAAAGTTGTCCAAGTTGTCTGAATACAAGACCAGTAGCAGATATCAGAGTAAGTCTTCATGAATCAGGCTTCCAGGAAAGTTTCTGGTTAGACACAAGAGGAAAACTTCTTACAGTGAGAACATTCAGGCATTGGAATAATCTTCCCAAGGAAGTGGTGGGTTCCACAATATTGGACACTTTTAAGATGCTGCTGGACAGGGTGCTGAGCCATCTTGCCTAGACTGCTTTTGCCAAAAAATGTTGGACCACATGATCCTTGAGGTCCCTTCCACCCTGGCATCATATGAAATTTATTGATAACCATGCAACTACCTGACAGTCTAAGTTCAGCCTTGTTGCATGCTGGCTGCTTAGTCAAAGTCATATGTACTCAAAAGTCAGAAGTAATTGCCAAATTCTTTTTTAAAAAGTGTTTAATAATTCCAGTAATAAGCCACTTGTGAAGAGTGAGGAAGCAATTGAATGGTAAAGTTATTCAAATAAGCTAAGACGTTAATGACCAGTAACAGCTGACAAGGAAATTGGTGGTATGTTAGAAATAAACTAAAATTTGCTCTTATGTGGGTGAAATAGCAAATCTTCCAAAGGCTGCTCTTTTTCCAACAGTATTCTGAGATGGTTGACTGGAAAGGTGCTGTCCTGAGTACATCTCTAGGCTGGAATTTACAAAGGCAGTCTGTGCTATGGATGTTGAGCTCAGTGAAAGGGGTTTCATCAGTAGAAATGCAGACACAGTGAGCATGGCCACTGTGGGATAAATGTTGAGGTATTAATATTTTCTTAGTGATCACAGGTACTTCATAGAACAGGAAATGTACTGCCTTAAATAGAACTAAGAAAAAGGGAATACCTGCATCCTTATCTGACAGCTCTTTATACCATTTTTTGCCACAGCATGACTTATTTGTGCTAAACTAAGGAATATGCAATTTTATTTGGTTGTAAAAATGAAGTATGTAGCTTTGATCTGCTACCTGGATATAGATTTCCTTATAATATATTAAAATACTTGGTACTCCTTCTCTTTTAAAGTATTTCAGGTACAAAACCCAATAATGGCATTAAAACTATTGCTAAAAAAAGAAAATTAATTCAAGATTAATGGAGAAATCCAAAGAAAAACTGAATAACATAGACATATTAAAAAATAATTGTGTATTGATCTTTTTTCAACCTCTGATTTAAATACACCATCTTGCCACCATAAAGCTTCAGCAGAACTGTGTGCTTGTTTAGTTGGGTTATTTATAAGAAATAATTTTACAACAAATGCTGAGGATATAGATATTTTAGGAAGTGAATTAAAAAAAATCAGCTCGGGCTTTTGTGCTGAGATTTTTATAAATGAGGCATGGTAAGGGAGAAACACATAACAAAGACATATTATTCTACCACTATTTTAAAGTTTTGGAGAGAAGGATAAACATTCTCAGACTATTCTTAGTGGCGCTTGAATCTTGCTTAAAATGAGGTTGTGATGAAATTCTTGCTGTGCCTGGCTTTTCATGTACCTTCCACAATGGGTTCAGTAGTTAAAACTTGGTAACCAAGGCCATTAGATACGACACACACAGAATTACAAAGAGGCTTGTTCTCGTCTCAGCTTTGGTTCATCCAGGTTAAAAAGATGAAACACATTGGAAGTTGGCAGTTGTGCATATAGTAAAGAGGATTTGCAAACAAGAAATTGCAGCTTCAAAAAGAAAAGTACCCAGGGAGTTAGGTGTGTCTCACAGAATCACACACAGTCTGCAGCTTTCCTATCCTGCTTTTTCAGGGATTTTTTTTTTTTTTTTTTACATAGATGTAGGCTATACAATAGCAAAGAAAATGTATTTGTGGCAGTCTAAAAAGGTGATACATACTTGTAAAGAGATTATACTTTTGGAAATTTTTTTGGTCTTACAGACTTGAGTCATAGGGATGATTTGGATCAATACTGAGGGCCAAGTCTCTGCTCTCTGATGTTAATTTTGTATCAGTGTGAGAATATTGATTTCTGGAAAAGCTGGAAGGCTATGGCACTGCAGCAGTTGGAGAACTATATGTAATCTTTTAACTTCGGTTCTGAATTTTATTTTTTTTCAGATCTGGAATGTAAAAGTTGGTCTTGAACAGACAGTCTTGTGCCCGCTCCGTCTGTAACTTTCTGTACATTTAAACCAGTGAAAAAGGCGTCATCTTTGAAAGATCAAGTGGATCTGTTAACCAAAGAGGCCAGAAAATGTGTGGTTGTTTTCAGTGAGCAGAGCACTTTCTCACTGAAAAGGAGCTCTTTCGCTGCGCCTCTTTGCTCCCCTGTGTGATGATTCCATAGCTGCTTCCCTTGTAGGCTGAAGTGTAGCCAAGTGTCCATAAGTCCATGGAGAAGGTCTACAAAGATAGATGATCCACTGTATTTTTTAACTCTAATTTTTTTAGTCAACTGAGGCAAACTTGTAAGTAAGGAATGCTTAAACAGTTAGGGTTTTTTGTCTGTGTTTGGGTGAAGGGGGAGATTTTGGTAATACTTCTAACCAGTTGCACAAAATCAGCTTAATTTTCTTCAGCTTCATTTTCCGTTTGCTTGGTCTTCACTCCTCTTGACATCCTAGCAGGCATTTCATATTTACAGCCCAACCAAACAACTGAGTTTATTCAAATCTCTCTACATAGCAGACTTAAAATGAAATTATTTTCATCCTTCAGCAGTTCCAGTCTTTCAACAGTGTCATAGCAGTAGAAATGGGGCACTTATACTTTACCATTCAGTAAAGGCTAACTAAGTGTGTTTGAAGTACTCTAAGGTTGAGTGACCTTCAATGACTTGTGTGTATAGATTATCAAACATCATAGCTGAACTAACAGACCATGAACAGTGTCCGATTCCTTTCAGGCTAAATAGTGCAGATAATCATAATTATTCTGGGAGCCAGGGTCAAAAGAACCTCTCCTCGCTTTTCTGGCTTACTGGAGAATCTTTTAAAGTATTAAATGATACATCATCCCTGTCAGGGTGCTATAAAGGAATTAAGTGAAGCAAGTTCTAGAAGATATTTTTGACAGCATATATCTGATATGTCTCTGTCCTTTCATTCGTATCTCCTCCATTTTTTTAAATGCAGATTACCAGTCTGTCACTCAGATGCTTTATTTTGTAGTGAGCTGGTTTACATCTCTAGCAGAATTTTCTCCATTAATCTACATGGACAGTTTAAGAAGCAGTTAATTAATGCATGACGTCTGTTCACTGTGGGGGAACAACACTGCATCATTTTCCAGTTTATGGAATAAAATGGACACAATATTTTTTACATCAGATTCTAGTTTCTAAAAGTATTATGAAGTACCTGATGTCAGGAGAGTTCCTTACCTACAACCTGCTTTGCATGCTATTTCAAACAAGCTTAGAGTAGCAAAGACAAATTGATATGTGATGAAAAATTATGCAGGCATTTTCTGGAGGATCAGAATTAGTTGGAGTACACAAGGAAAATAATACCTTCTAAGCTCTTATTTATTGTATCTAAAATCTCATTATCATGTTACCAAGATTATTCAAAAGAATGTTTAAATCATTTTAATATATATATATATGCATATGTAGCTTTATGTAGACTGTCAGACCCTGTTTATGAAGGAATTAATATTTTTAAGACCCTCCTAAGGTTAACACAGAAAGTTTAGATTGGAGTCCTTAATTAAATGTTTTACAGCCATGGTTTGGAGGAAGAGGGGTGGTTATAAAACAAAAGAAAGAAGAATGATGTCTAGAGTAGCAGTAAAATGTTTCACTTGTGCCAAATGAACATTGGGAAGCACGGGTGAAATCACAAACTGACTGACCAGTTATTTTCGTGTGCATATTTTCTGCCTCCTTCGTTGGAATAAAGGAATGCAGAAGTGAGCAACAATCTCTCTGGCAAACCTAAAACAAACATTTAAATCAACATTTAGGTGAATGTACATGTAATTAAATTTGTAGAACCAAGAACATTGAATTTGTAAAAAACAGAAGTATAAAAAGAATAATCATGAGCCTAAAGGTGAAAATAGAGCAGAGGATAACAGCTCTGTGTACAGAGGGAATCGTTGGGTATTATGCTTGCACATCTGGACAACACATGCTACAGTCCTTGACAAACTGACTATGAAAGATTATTGTTCTTCTGAACGAATACAAACATGTTATGTTTACATTTCTATTTTTAAGAAAATAACAAGCCACCAGTTTGGTTGGTGCCGCGCTCAAATGTTCTGATGGTACGAAGCGTACCCTGTATAAACTGTGAACTCTATTTGAAAATAAAGTTTATAATTAAAACTGGCACTTGTGGGCCTCCAGCTGGTGAATGCTGTTTTGCTGACGTGTGGCTCCTGACACCCACAGTATGGTAGCTCATTGTCAGACGCTCTGCCAGGTCCTCGCTATTCCAAAGCCTCAGATGTTGCCATCTCCACAAAATGGTGCCCGGCAGCAGGAGGCTTGCAAAGGCTTTATTTCACTGTTTATGCAGGAAAGACTTTTTCCTTGCTCTGAGACTAACCTTTTTTATTTTATTAGGTGGTAATCCTGACTTTGTGCAGAAATTAACCAGTCTGCTGTAGCAACAGCGGTAGCTGCTTCCCTAGAAGGACCTGTGTGTCACCATGGGGCAGTGATCGGGCACTGCAGCGTAACGATGCTGCATTAGAGTTGTCCAGAGGTGATGCAATATTAACGACAGTGGGTTGGGTTCTCTTGTATGATCTGGCTTACTGATGGCTCCACATTGCCATAAAGGGGCCAGATTATTTTGGCCAGATGAGTGTTGGATGCAGGCAAGGAAATGCTGTAAACAGGAGAGGATTCAGTTCTGCACGTGTGTTTGGCCACTAGTGGACACATGAAGAGTTTATTACAATGAGAGCCTAAAAATAAGACAAAGCTTCCCAAGCAATATGAAATTCCAGTTTTGCTTAGCTTTAAATGGAATAAAAACTTTTTTTTTTTTTAAATTCTGTGGGTTTGTAATTTCAGGTGACTTTATGTTGTAACTTCAGCTTTGCTTAAACGAGATTTCAGAACTAAGAGGGTTCTAATTCAAACACTACTAATAACAGCAGTAGGCTTATTTGTTCAGTATGTGACAGTGGTAGAACCCCTCCTTATTCCCAGGTAAACTAGCAAGAAGTAAGGCTGTGCATCACAGTTCTCTCACTGTAAGTTGTTATTGATCAGCTGTGAACACAAAGGGTCATCTTGCTCATTACAAAATTACTTTACACTAATCTTTTCTAGCTTATATCGACAAACATTAAGTAAAAATATGAAATGGCAAACTTTGGATAATTATAATGCTGCTGTTAAAGTAGTGTGTCCGCACCCTTAGTGAGCTCTCCTGGATATGGAGTTTTTCACCTTCATAAAACTGTCCTTGATGCAGGTAACAACAAAATTACCCGCTTGCACACACTGTCACATTAAATGACAGTAAAAAAAAAAAAATTATAGAAAAGACCACTTATTGCATATTCTTTTATTGCCTTCAGTAGTGCCCTGACACAAATATAGAGAATGAGATAATTATACTAGCTTGGAGGCTCCCAGTGTAAATAAATCCGTGTAATGATTAGCTGGGTTCTCAAAGACAGAAAGAGCAATGACAAGAGCTATTTCATAAGCTAAATTGTTAAACTAACTTTTTATGTAAAGCAAGCACACATCAGAAATCAATTCTGGTACATTAACTGTTTCAAAATATTGTGTTATGGTGGTGGGGAGGGGAAGGAAAATTAATTTGAGGAATCCAAAATTTTCAGTGACAAACTATGAAACATCTGTAGCAGCTTGCAGGCAGGACATGTAGTCAGAAGATAGTCAGGTCATTGGGTGCCCAGGCTAGTTTTTTGCAGTTTGCTGTTCCCCTGTTTGCCACTTAACTCTGACAACTTACAACACACAAGGGGCTTAGCAATATATAATGCTATCATTGTTGAAGCATTTAGAGGAGGTAAGATGATGAAAAAGAAGAGCAATGTTATGCAAAGTTTTTCTTAATGTCACATTTTTTGAGTGAGAATAGAAATTCTTATGCAGATATAAGAGGGGAGGTGGAGAATTTGAGAGTAGAAGCAAGTGTCCCAAATACCTGTTCAAATGAAGCCCCACGGGGAAAAAAATTAAAAACACCTCAAAAAACAAACAACAACAAAAAACCCAACACAATTCTCTGAGTCTTTCCCCTATCTATCCAAATGACTGTATTGGCCCATGCTCTATCCTGCAGAGTTAAATCATGGGACTAAAGTCTAGTAGAAATTAATAAAACCCCAACAGTGCAGAAGGGAGAGATAATAAAGGCCTGAAGAGAAGATAAGTGTGTTTTTTGGAACACTTTATGTGTTTGTTGTTTATTGCTGCCAGTCATGGCTCCTGATGCTTTAGGGATGTTGAGGAGTTTCTTCAGGTCCTCTCGTCAATCCTGAAGCCTGGTACAGTAGGAAAGATTTACTACTTCAGTAGCCATTAGGAGCAATTGGGCTTCACTGATTAGATATATAGGTTAACATCTCAGGCAAATTGAATCAGATCAGTGTGATGTCTTCCTTGCTCTATGCTTCTGGTAGGCAGCACCTTCTTCGTCAAAGTAACTAGTGTTTTTGGAAGAAAATTACTTTTATTTTGAACAAACTCTATTGAAGTTCAGAAACTTTTTGCTGAATTTCTTTGCTGTACAAAAGAATATTTTTTCCAAAGCATTTGCCAGAAAAACAAAAAGCAAACCAGCATACATTTATCTTTATTTTTTTTTAATAATTAAACAAATAAAAATTCTTGTTCTACTTCTTCTCTGGGGCATTTAATCTCAATAATATTGACATAAGACTTCTATATTTGAAATGAAAATTAGTGACCCCATTAGAATTCAAACTGCTATTCATTAGAAGTTGCCTGAGTCAAAAAAAAATTGAAGCTTTCTCTCTGGACTGTTGTTTGTTTTCCATAGCTATAAACAAAGGCATAAGCCCCTCTGTCCTTTGTTGATTTTTTGAAAAACTTACCCTGGTGACTATAATCATTAATTAAACTCCCATAAAAGGTGCTTAAATTGTTTTAAAGAAGAAGTTGCACTTTGTTGACTTCAATTAAGCTTACATAAGCTTGCACACATGGGGACTTTGAAAAGTGAATTTGTTAACCTGGAAATTTTTCTTCAAATTCACATTGCACTAATCCAAACGACATTGATTTGCTCAGATTAGAAGCTGACACCTGAAACTTCCTTACTTGAGCTACTCGGCTCAAACCAGCAATTGCCTTTTCATAGCCAGGGATCTGCATCACAAGTACAAGTTCCTTTCCAAACCAGGCAATCTTTCAACTACTACTCTGGCCAGCAACAGCAATGTTTATTTTCCAGAACCTGATGCAGGATAGGGTAATGCCTTCTGGACATTGAACATCAGTCTTGTGTCTTGAATCTGTCTTCCACTTTTTTATTTCAGCTTCTTGCTCCATATTCCAGGTATTGTTGCATGCTTGAAATCAGTACAGCTGATTTCATTCTTTCATTTCTTAGCTAGATTTCATTCTTTCCTCAAACGAAGAAAACGAGGGAACAGAAATCTAAAATGTAAAACTTCTTGCAGAAAACTGTGTGAAAGAGTTTCCAACCTAAAGACCCTATACTGTTTGCCTTTCGTGTCATGCCAAAAGGCTGTTTTTGAAATTATAGGTAGAGGACTTTGGCTACTACAATAACCACTTGCAGTCATGCACAGCAGAGAGTTGTTGTAACAGAGACTGAACTAGAAGAAATGGCAGTATAGAGCAGGCCAAAAAAGCCTTCCGGTTCTCTTGCTAGCCAGGTGTCGTGGTTTGAGAGCTCTAAAAATCCAATTCCAAGTTCAGGCCTCCCTCCCCAATTTTAACCTGGTGTGAGATGGGTTTTTTCAGACAAAACACGAGACTCAAAATAGGGGGAAGGGAATATATTACAAGACTGTACA
>JAWWLV010000183.1:30841018-30864314 GCA_035041135.1 Platyrinchus mystaceus
AGATCACCACCCCCTGGGGGTTTACCATTTTCTCACCTTCAGAGGGGGAAAAACTGTTTTCCCCCACCACAACTCTCCACCCCCTCGCTCTGCGAAATGCAAACATATCACAACAATTTGAAAAACTCTAATCAACATGCAATCTTCAGTAAATTAAAATATAATCAAAATCTTACTACTATAACTATATATCAATATAGTATTATCACAAACTTAACTTACTCTAAGTACTTACTTTACTATAGTTCTACTTTCTCTACAATGGTACAGTCTGTGTTTTGTCTGGAAACTCTTTCTGTTATAACAAACATCATGTTTTTTATCTCGGTGGAACCTCCAAGACCAGGTCAGAAAATCTCCTGTAAATACATCTCTGAAGTACCTATTCTATAACCCAGGATGCAGAAATATTCCTTTGTTTACTGCATGGTAAACTGAGAGCACTGGAAAATGTGGGAAGAAGTCATCTCAGGCACAGGGTGAATTTGCTGGCATTGCTTGGTTTGCATAGAGAAAGATGGTTTGGTAGAAGTACAAAGCATAAATAATGCAGGTAAGAAACTGGCTTCACTTGAGCTCAATGAGAACTCAAAGAGCTGGTAAAGTATTCTTGAAACTCATGAGCTTTCTATAAACCCACAACCTTTCAAAACACTTGAACCTTTTGAATAACCTTTGAAAAAACCTCTTCTCTTGCACAGAAGACCAAAGGTGCTACAAGCTGATTCTTGTTTCAGCTAGAAGAGCTTCATCTTGTTTAGTTGCTGGCATGGCACAGCATTAGAAACAATCTTCTCTTGGCATCTAATCAGCGTATAATTTCAGTTGTCTGTCTGCTCCTGTTCCGCTCGGCTCTGCGTGACAGTGTTTTCTGCTGGGGAGTTTGGGTTATCAGAACAGAGTAGGGAGCTTCTGCAGGACAAATCCAGGGCAATTGCAGGGGTTTACATTGAGCTCAAAGTTTGCAATGTGCCATGTTTATTTAGACGACAAACTTGCAGCAAATGCACTGCTGGTGTCCCGAAGGTGCCTTTCCCATTTTCCAATCAAAGCTGATGAAATTAGAATTGGCTACCAAATCCTTGTTGCAAACTTGCATCATTCTTTGCTAATTCCCTTCTAGTGGCCCCTCGAGAGATGCAGATAGTCTCAATGCCGCATATTAAACTTTAATTACTGATTTCTGTTATGAGGATGACATAGCACTCGGACAGAGATAGCCACAACATAGCTAGCAAGCTCCTCATGCTGAAAAACACCCATAAAATAAATGAAAAATGAGTCAGCAACCTATCACCAATCTCTGTCAGTGCACGTTACCACTTCAGCTCCACTGTAGGATGCCAGCTGGTCTTCTATTAACAGTAAATTCTGGATTTTTATTTATTTATAAGTGTCATTAATCTGGCAGGTTTAATGCAGTTTGCTTTCCAAAAAAAAGAGAAAACAGGGCTTAGCATTATCCTGGCAGACACAATAGGTAGTTTATGAAAAATATCACAGTGTATAATCCACAACAGCAGTGCTGTTACATGGGGTTTGAAGAATTTTACTTATTATGTTGCATAAAGGAGAATTCCAATTCAAAACCCTTGACTGACTTACTTCTCTTAAGGAGAAATCCTATGGTTTTAGGCAAACTGCTTAAATCCCTGCATGACTGACTTGCAACCGCTTTCAATTCTGTGCAAAATTAACATGCAGGACTTTAGGATTGTTGATAACTTTCCTAAATTAAGTGAGACTAGAGATTTGTCTTGAAATGACCACATATCTTCCAGGCTGGAGCAGGTATATGTGGACTTACAGAAATGAGGATGTATGATGGAGATTAACATAGGGGTGAAATGGCAACATTTATACCAGTGTTTTAGAAAATTGCTGCTAGAATTCTCCAAGTATTCTAACAGGTTGCAGACAAAAGATCTGCAATTTTATAGAATTAGGGTAGTACAATATTTATTTTTTTCCATGATGCCTTTCTTTTGCTGTTTGTGTTATCAATCTTCTCTGAATTTGTCTAACTGTGCTACTGCCTACTCTGCTGTTCTTCTGCCTTTCTCCCAGACCTACCTGAACTCTCATCATGTTGTGTACACAGTATCTTTTGGCACTTGAATAGTGCTCTGAGATAATGAAGTCTTACAGTTCTCAGCATGGAGATTTTTCCACGTACCCAATTAGCATCATTTTTCTTCTCTTTGTTCTACTATGTCACTTTTGCTGCTTATCTAAATAAATGGGATTTCAGATGAAAATCCTGTTCTACAGGAATTGCTGACAGTCTGGCACTTACTTTGTATTGCAGGGAAATGGAAAGGGAAATAACTTCAGATTTCTAGGCTGCTTTGAGCTGGTAAAGGGTCTGCTGGGCTGCAGAAACCATCAGATATGCTGAAGATGGGTATTACACACTGTGCTTGGCTGCCATGGAAAAGCGGAAAGGAAACTACAAGACCAGGGTGGTGCAATATTCTAAGACCCTTGCTCATTTTGTTAGTTATCAGGGCCTGTGTGTTTGCAGGAGTGTTAAAGCAAACATATCTTTTTAAGAGTCGGTGGATAGTCGTCTGTCTGTTCAGACACTTTCAAAGTCAACACGTGAGACTTACATAGTTCACTAGATCACAGTGCGGTGCATGTGGTAAGTAGTAACCAGAAATAAAAATCTCATATCTCCTACAAACAGTTGCAAATAGCTGAAAGAATGATCATTTAGTTATTATATTTAAAAAATGTAATACCACTTAATTTTCATGGCCCAGTCCACAAGAAGCCAAGTTCCTTTTTTCTAACTTTCTGTGTTGCCTCTGTTTAATGGGATGTTAGATTGTGGGCAAGTTGTTGTTGTTGGGGTTTTTGGGGGTTTTTTTGTTTGGTTGGTTGGTTTTGTTTGGTTTTTTCCATAAGGCTTGAGTTTCTTTCTAAATTGTTGTTTATTCAGGCTATTTAATAAATTGTTTCATATTTTTAATATCTACATTTTTGGTGCTATGGGTACTGATTGAACTTAGAAAAAAACAGGTTTAGAACTTTAATTAAAAGTAGATGTGTGTGCATAGTTTTAAAAATTACAAAATACTTCTAAAACAAATGTGTATTTTATACATGCAACTAGTACGTTTTCAATTTGCTAAATACACTGTATGTTTACTTTTAATTGTATAACCCCAAATATCACACTTGTCTTCATTAAAATTTATTAGTTCACTCACACAAAGAAATTATTCTTAGTGTCTCCAGTAAATATTCACTCTTATGGACTATGAAACTAATTATCTCCTTAAAACTAATGCTATCATCGTTCATTATATACTAAGCAGGCAAAATGAATTTCAATATATTTCCTGGTCTCCCTCTGAATTTTTTTTTTTCTTACTTTTAAGCCAATTCAAGTTTACCCAATTAAAACATGCCAGAAAATTAAGTCACCAAAACGTATGGAGTGGTGTCTAATAGGCTGGATTTTATTTATGTAATGGGGTGGAGGAAAGAAGCAAAATACTTGGGAAGTAGAACAGCAGACTGTTCATAACTGAATCATAACATGCTATAGAAGTGAGGGCTTGGTTTTTTGCCCTGTTTAGGGACACTGACAATCCAAACATCGGTGGGAGCCGTGGGCAGTAAGTGTGAGGCTGTTCCAGGCAGTGCTGCTGCCCAGCAGCTGCTGTAGCTCTTTGGCTCATTCTTCCTGCTGCTGTGGGAAGACTCACAGCATTAAAGCAAAGACCATGCCTAAGGTCTGAAGTTCAGGAGCAGACTGAAGCACATGCCCAGTCTGATGTTTGTGTGTCTGACTGCAAGGCAGGTTCCAGTTTAATGTAAAAAGAAATGTGCTACTGTGCTGTATCTTACAATTCTGCTGAATTTACTGGGTTTTGCTACAGCCGATAGTCATCAGATTATTTTGGTATTTTTCTCTGAGTTTAGACCCATTTCAAATCAACCCTGGAGTTTTTCTTGTTCTGTTCAACAGTGAAGAACGTACTCATACTTAAAAAGCACTATCAATACTACAGATTGCTTTTAAAACACACACATTTTTTCAAACATTTTAATGGGGTTTTAATACCTAGGCATCATGTTATTACGCTTATGCTAAATTTAAAAGATGAAGATACAATAGTATTATGTTAAGTATGTTTCATGCATGCATTATTATTCTGGTTGTTTATTGTTTGATAAAACTTCTGGGTATTTTAAATTAAATTACTTCGATTTTCAAATTCTGGAAACTTAGGCAATTTATTATTTTTGCATTCTTACTGTGGTCAAGAGTTCGCTGTATACTTTTAATAAGAGAAATGGCCATAATTTACAATAGTTTGGTGAATAATATGGCATTTTATTCAACTGTACTGGTATTCAACAATTTGTCACATTTTCATAAAATGGGCATCTTAAATGGAACTGCAGATGTTCCTGCTAACAACTGTACTTCACTTTGGAGGAAAGCATGCTGTGACTTAAAAAGTTTAGCGAGATACATTTGTCTTTTATGTAGTTACATTTTGCAACCTAACTTGGTAGTCTGTTTGGCAAAAGTAGGATTTGGTGCTTAATTTATCCATGCCTCATTTATAGTCACAGGCAAAAGGAGGAAACTCATTGTAACTCTAGTTTTCCATTATGGATTAGAAAGTAGAAATGTTTTCTCACAGGGCCATAGAGAGAGCTTATATTACTACTAGCAGTACTAGTTAGACATAAAGGATCTGTTAGATTCTCCTCACTCATCTCTTTTGTGTTGACATCTTCAGTGGACAAACCCATTTGGGGAGTGTGTAAGAAACACTTTATGATTGAAACAGTTCTGCTGGTTTTGTTTTCAGGTTTTTTTCTTTTCCATTTAAAATTTATGAAGTAATCATGGGCTGACATATTGTAACCATGATATTATGATACCATGTGATGTTACAACAACAAAATAATCTTACGGATGGATTTAAAGAGATTAAAGTAAAACCAGCTATTAGTTGGCATTGTGTTTGGTATTCACTGAATGTTCACATTTAACAGACCATGTTTATAAACCGTGAGATACTACACCTAATGCTAATACACATTTGCCCGTCCGGGGTACACGGCAGAAGTAGAGCTCAGCTTTTCTTCTGGGGGATCTCTTGTGTGAAAGAAAAGACTTCATGAGACAGGAAAGCCCAACCAACATTTGCTCAATGAGTCTTGCACTATGCCCTAAAGTTGATGAGACTATTAACATTAATTATTCATGTGGTGACAAAAGCTGCTGTAGGAGACACAGAATGAAGATTAATAAGCTGAAATAAAGAAAACTGGATGCACAGGAAAGGCTGGAGAATGGAATATCTTTCAATATTTTTCCTCATTAGTTTTTCCCACAGGGACAGCAACACAAATCTTTGACACCAGAACTTCTCCTTAACTGTGTCTGCAAATACAGAGCCACATTCCCTCCATGAGCAGTACTCTGCCCATGAACCTTGACCCGTTTGTCAGCTCAAATATGCCTGCTGATTGCTGGTGTCTTTGAGTCTGACAGATGGGCCTCATCTGCCCAGGGCTTGGTATATGACAAGGAAAAACCTAATTTTAAATGCTGTGCTTAGAAAAAAAAAAATGGGGGAAAAAAAAAAGGCGGCGACCTCCCACAGGGTTTCTGATTCCCAGCTTCTCACAAAGATGCTATGACAAGTGGGAACTTCGTAAGAGGCCTCCTCAGTCAACAGAAATGCTGTTTCATTTGAAGCTCAGTGAATGTTGGGGCAGGTAAAGCAACAGATGGGATGCTCAGAGGCAATGTTTTTTATGAGCTTTCTCTCCCCAGGCACTGTATAAAATGCTGATATTTGTATTTCTAAGTTCTTAGAGCTGTGAAACCAAAATACACCTTTATCTGTAAATGTGCCTCGTGTTTATGTCTATTGGCTATCAAAAGGAGCATCTCCTTTAAATGAAGTATTTGTATTGGCTTTTTCAATTTTAGGTATGCAGTTGTGCAGAAAATTTATTGAGACTCTGATCACAAAAGTGCTACTAAGAGTCTGAACTCTTACATTGCTCCAGCTTACCTGACAGTTCTCTTCCCAAAGGAGAGACACACTCTACATTAAGGCTTTTTAAAGAACAACAACAACAAAAAAGAGTGCCAAATTTTTGGCAATTTTTGTCTTGCATAGTGCTAAAACCAGAACCCTCATTCAGCAAGCTGCATTTATAAAAATTGCAGGAATGCCATTTGTGGTGTCAGAAAACTGCCACTCAGTTCTTCGGTATGGAAGAAGTCCACAATCTTGATATACCTTTTGTGTATTTGGGTAGTCACCTTATTCCACTAGTTGTCTGCAAGGAAAAAGCCCTTTGTTTCATTGTTAGAAGTAAAAGTTCCTATGGTATGGAGTCAACCAAGGATTGTCTATGAATAAACATACATTAGTTTTGCATACTTGTGTGCCATGGAATTGTTATTTTAAAACCAGTGTTTCTTGAGCAAATGTGTGTTAAAGGGCTGCTTGACAGTCTCAAGTGCAAGTTGCAAGTACATAAGTATAATTTTTCCTCTTCATGAGCTTGTTCTGTAAAATTTTCCTTTAAAAAAAAAAAAAAACAAACAAAAAACTTCGTATTTTTGTTTGCCACTGTCTGATGCAGAAAAAATCCTGCTTAAAATACAGGACTGTAGTGGGGGTAGAAGGAAAAGGTAAATTTTTACAAAAACATTGCTTTAATCAGCCTGTTGTAGATGGTGTTCTCCCTCCGTACTGTTCTGCCACCAAATTTAATTTTTTTTTTCTTTAAAGTTATGGTATGATCTGCAGCTGTCTACAGATACTCTGAGCTAAAAATATGAAAGGGAAAAATGGAGGCAGGGGGAGACAGACACCAAAACATCCTACATAAAGAAATTAGTTTGCAGAAACATTTATTATGAAAAGAAATTGCTATTGCTCTGCACTCACTCCTGTAGTAGGGGGTATTACTATGGGAAATAAATTAGCTTAAATTGGGGATTGTTTTGCTGGTTACTGGAACTACATTTCTTGAAGCTTGCTGCAGCAGTTTGAAAACATTAATGGCGTGAAACAGTAATGAAGTCTTACTAATGAGTCAAGTAAAGCCTCCAGAGAAGTTGTATGCTGAGGTACCTTTTTCCTCAAAAAATTTAAAGGTCCCATTATTCTGATCTCTGTTTATAATGCCAGAATGTCTTTCCCCAGAGCACGCTGGGGTGCAAAGGAAGTTTGATAATGATAATGTGGAGTGTCCTGCCCTGAGTTTGACAAGTACCCTGAGCTCTGGCCATGTAGATGTCAGGCTGGACTACAAGAAGACTTGTCTCAGCTCTTGGTCCACATCCTATTGCACGGACAAGTTGCTTTATTTCTGCCGATTATTTTCTTTCTCTACGTGGAGACAGTGATATTTGACTTTTTTTTTTAAGCTTGTTTTAATCGTCTCATTCTTTTTCTGCTCTCGCAGCACTGAGAGCCATAGGTTCAAAGTATTAATAATTTACAGCTCTCTAAAGTTCGGTGGGAAGTGCATTTAGTTTTGTTTATAATCGAGAACTGGCAAAACGGGTATTTCTCTCTAACTAATGGAAGAATACAGGGAACATCTTCCTTGCCCTCCTCCCGTTCTTGCCGTGGCAGTGTCGGGTGCCGGTGCCCGTTCCCGGAGTGTCGCTCCAGCACCACGAACAGCGCCCGGAGCCACGGGGCGCTGGAGGGGGGACCCGGCTGCGACCCCAGCCCTGGCAGCCGAGGCCAAAGCTGTCCCCTTCCTTCCCTCGTGGTCTGTAAGCTGAAAGGGAGGGAATTTCGCACTCCTAAGTGGGTGGGTGGTTTGCACGTTCGACAGTCACACAAGGAGAAACAGATTTTTGCTGCTTCAGCCAAAAACTTGATGAAATAATTACTGCGTAGGGATAAGAATTTATTTTTGTATTAGGCATATCAGAACATTGTATAGTTATTTTTGCTCAAAATAAATGAAAAGCTTAGCTGACCTGTGTTCCCAAACTGTGTTAGTTAATAATTAAAATGTGTGTTGAAACATGAACTATTGAGTTGGTCCCACAGAAATACAATTTTCTTATGCTGTACAACTAAGCAAAATTGTTGAAGCCAAACATTCAAAATGCTGAGACTTGCTTAAAAATTCAGATTGTTAAAAAACTCCCTTGTGACACATTTTCATAATTGCTCTTTGAGATTTTTTTTAAAGCTACTTTTTCAAAAGTTCTCTTTGCAACTAAATTTCTAATTTGAAAAAAAAAAAAAAAAAAAAAAAAAAAAAAAAAGAGGAAAAAATAAGGAAACCTGGAGCTTATACTGTCATAGGAACCCTAGGAGAGAAACTTTCAGACATTATGGCACTCAGAATTTTAATAGTGGTAGCAAAGTCATTAGAAGAAAGTCAGTGGTTGACAATGTCATGTGTGGAAGTCTAAGTACAGATTATTTACAACTGCAGCAGTTAGTGGGAAAGAAACTAGGGAATACTACTGGTGTCCATAGGTAAGAACAGGGTGAATCTCACTTGTCTGTCTTTAGTTAACTGTAGTAAAACTGTTGTTAGTATCCTACTGTCCGTCCACTTGGCCAGTGTGAATGTCAGTGCCGTTAGCTCGGCTGAAAGTTGAACAAAAGAGCAAAACTTCATTGTCTGAGTCCTCCAAGCAGAGGAGAACTCCTGTTCCTTCTCCTGTCGCAGTGGAAGAGTGTCTGGAAGAAAAGACAAGGCACTCAAAAGCTGTTCTGTTGGAGGAGAGGGAAGGAAAGGAGGTGTGCTAAGATTAGTGAGTACCTAAGCTCAGAATTACTTCAAAGTGGCAAACATTTTTTGTTTCTTGGTTGACTGGCTATTATTTGTTTTAGCCCTGAATCTCGTGAAGCATTGAGCTTTATGGCTTTAACCTTTTAAAAATTACTTATTTTTATTTGAGCAAAGATTCCAGTCTCTTCCACTGAAGTGTTTATTCAGGCAGAAATTTGAAGTAGGCATAATTTGAATTTTAGCATGACAATTTTCTATCTCTTATTATTGTGGATATCCTCAATTTCCATGTCTCTAACTGGAGGTAGAACCAGAGCAGCCAGATCTTAAAAGTTGTTTTTGTAAAAAGATGATGTGCCAAGGATGAAGTTCTGTGAGCACCTTTGTAAATTATTACTTAGATAATCAAAGAGAGAAATTACTTCAAATTCATAGAATCTCACAGTAAAGTAGAAAGCTGCCTATTTTGTGACAGAAGGATATTGCTGTATTGCCTTGGAAAGTGTAAGGTTTAGCTACAACTTCCCAGAGTAATAAATGAGGCAACATATTTGTGTGAAACAATAGCAAGTACTCATGTCATGCTAAGAATATGACAGTTTAATACTTGAAGACTACTTTAAACTTCTTTGCAGGTTTTTTCCTTTTTAAAAAGTTCATTTTAAACCCTGTCAGACATAACATATAGCTCTTTTCTTTTTATTGTGCACAGTTGCTTTTGTGACTCTCTCCTAGCTAGTTTCAGAAATAAAAGTGGATTTGTTAGACCTGAAAGATTTCAATTAACTAAAGTGAATGCCGGAGCTCAGAGATAAGGTTTCCTGATTTGCTTCTTACCCGTCAGCCTAGGTACATCCTAACAAAGATTTTTCAGAAAAGAAAACAAATAGAAGATTAGAGGAGAAAGAGGGAGATGGAATTATGAACACAAAATGAGTGTATGGATTAACGTTTTCACAGGAGAAGGAAACAAAGAGAAAGGGTAGGAAAACAATTTTGGCTTCCCCCCTCCCTCCCCATTCTTTAACATTCAGAGATAGTGAATCCATTCTCCCTTTACCCAGACAGTGCCATGTCAAAGTAAAATTCAGTAGCACATCCTCACATTCGTGCAGATGAATTTATGCTTTACTTGTGGAGACTTTCTATTCTTCAGTTCCTTCTATTTTGCAAAGAAAACTATGATTTACAGATAAAAATATTAGTAGTTTTAATCTCAAGCTTTTAAATTAAACGCATTTGTTGCAACAGAAAGAGTTACTGTGTTTATTAATATTGTGTCATGGAAACCAAACCCAATTTTGTCATAGGTTCACAAAACGAGGTGAGCAGAAACCTCTGGAGATGTTCTAGTATAACCCGCTGCTCAAGCAAGGTCAGCTAGAGAAGGTTGCTCAGGATTTTGTCTGTTTGGATTTTGAGCATCCTCAGGGATGGAGACTCTGGGTAACTTGCACTATCGCTTGACCACCCTCACAGTAAAGAAGTGGATTTTTTTCTTATTGTTTGAAAGGAATGTCTTGTATTTTCATGTGTGCATTGCTTCTTTTTCTGTCATTGGATACCACTGAGAAAAGTCTGGTTTTTTCATCTTTACTCTCTTGGGTATTTATAGAGATGACATCAGTGAGATCTCCACTGAGCCTTCTCTTCTCCAGGCTGACCAGTCCCAGCAGTGTCAGCCACCCCTCATGTCAGATGCTCTGATCCCTTCACCTTTGTGTCCTGTTTTTGGGCTCACTGCACCACATACCCATGTCTGTCTCACACTGGGAAGCCCAGAACTGGACACAGAATTCATATGTTTATCACCAAGGCAGCATAGAGGGGAAGGATCACCTCCCTTGACTTGATGGCAGTGTTCTTCCTAATACAGCCTAGAATGGTCTCAACCTTCTTTGCCACAAGGATGCATCACTGGATCATGGTCAACTTGCTGGCCACTGGGATCTCCAGGTCTTTTTCTACAAAGCTGCTTTAAAGACATTTGGCATCCAGCCTGTAATGCTACATGGGGTTATTCCTTCCCAGATGCAGGGCTTTGCAATTTCCTTTGAACTTTACTATTGCCTGTTCATTTCTTCAGTGGGTTGAGCTCTCTCTCAATGGCACCTCAATCACCACTCACTCCTCAAAGTCATATTTCTGCTAATTGCCTAAGGGTATGCTGTCCCATCACCCACGGCACTAGTGGAGACGTTAATTTTGCCTCAGTGTAATTCCCTGGGGCACAGCACCAGTGACTGGCCTCCAGCTGTTATTTGTGCTCCTGGTCACTACACTTTGAAGCCACTCATTCAGTGGGTTTCAACCCATGTCAGTGTCCTTGCACTCAGTAGTTGAATCAGTAGCAAATCCGTGGAGGAATGTCAGTAACAGAAAGCTTCTCAATATCAGCGATGTTTCTAACCCACTCCCCCTGGGGACAGCTGAGGGGAAACATTTAACTGTGTTGAAAACATGGCCCTTGAAATGCTCACTTCTTCACTTTGCAAGATTTAAGCAATATCTATTATTTCTGAACAGGATAAACACCCAAAGTGGAAGGTATATTACTGGAGACTATTTGGTAACATAAAAATTGTATGCAGCTTTGCAAGTGCAGGAAGGTTCAGCTGAGCTTTTGGAGATCAGTGCAAATGCACATGACCTCAGAATCATGAAGCATTTCCTCACAAGTGATGGCCATAAATGATTGCTTCCTCTAAATGTTTTCATTTGGTAAGATAAGATGTTTTATCTGTGAAAATGTTTCTTACCATGAAGCATATCAGAGGAAGAGAAAAACAATGATGCCATGAACAAAGACCATTAATAGATGATATTGTGCTCATTCAGGGCTACAACTAAATCCACAAAAGCCAATGGGAGCTGTTGCTTTTGATGATCAGGCAGCTTTATCACAAATCTTATGAGCTTCCACCTGCAATGCAATTTGGAAAATGCTACTCTGCCCTGCTGCCTTTGGTAGAGTTTCAAAGCCTTACATGTTAATCAAACCTCCCATCACACTGAGGTATATTATCCAGAGCTCAGGATGCAGAAACTAAGTGTTTTTGCTTTACACCGAGGTGTAATTGTCAGAGCAGTTATGTTACAGCAGCCATGAAGCAGCAAACCACCCTTCCCTCTTACTCCAGGCAAGATCTGTTCAGAGCCAGGAAGAAAATTATTAAGAATCAAGGAAAAAGGGTGGAGGAGGCTTCCTTATTCCAACCTGGATAAGCCTGTACACTGAAATTCAGACAGTGCTATAGTAACTGAGTAAACTTAGAATCCTTTTGTATTGCAGTGCTTTAACGTGCCAGAAAGTCATAGTGATTAAAACAAACATATATTGGTTATTTTAAAGCCACTAGATGGAAAAGAGAAAGTTGCAAGTAGTATTTTTATTTAGTGTTTTTAATATCACACTTTTACATAAGTTGTAGTCTTGTGGTGCTACTCAGAAAAGATTGTGAATCTGTGTTAGATTTGAGTGGATCACAAAGGGCTGCAAGGTTGGCAACAAATATGTCAAAAATCCTCATTTCACACTTAAACACCAAGCCTTTTCTTATTTAAAAGCTTATTTAATTAAAAAAAAGAAAAAGAAAAGAAAAGAAAAAAAAGGAAAACCGTAAGTTGACTCTTCAGATCTATAAAATATGAAGAATACCTGCAGACTTCACAGGGTAACAAGATGTGAAGTTCATAAGCACATAACAGTGTGAGTCACAGATGGAAAGGGACACTGGAGTGATATTTACATGTACCTTTTATCGTTAGTCTTCTACTTAAAACTTGAATTGGAAAAAATCTGTACATTCAATTATTCACAACATAGAAAGCAGCTAATTTGGAAAAAGAATTTTTGATTTAATTAGGTTGTATTTTGGAAGAGAGCAGAAAAAGTATTGTGATTTTAAGTGAAGATTCTCCCTGTATATTTTAGTACTCTGAGTTTCACTGAGACTTAAAAATAAATAAGGGATGTTACATGCTATAGCCTTTTGAATTTGGTACAAGGACTCTTCCTTCTTGGCTCTTTCAGTGCCAATAATTAGGCCATCTGGTTGACGAGGAAAATTAATTTGAGACCATATTAATTTCCACTTTTAAATTTCTTTGTGAAAAACACTTCAGGAGACAGTGATGGTTGCTAGATAATCAGATCTCAAATTAAGAGAACGTGTTGTTGATCGTCCTATAGTGCTGCTTACAAAATTAATCATAGATGCTTAGAAACTACTGTGATAAATCTGATACCAACACTGAGATAGAAAAAAAAGGGGTGGAAAGAGCATGAAATTCTCACAGATTTGTTTAAGTTGGTGCATAAAATGGGAAAAAGCATCCAACTTATTGCAAAATTCAGGCTGAGCTATTAAAAGATGTGGAAGAAGTAGAAGGGTTTGTCTGTGTACAGCTTTCAATTGTATGTCTGTGCACTTCACTATAGAATGCTGGGCTATTATGGTGAGAGATTGATAGTGAAAGTTGGGGACACGAAGTCAAGGGTTATCCAGACTACTTCTGCCATTGTTGTTATGGTTTCTAAATAATATTGGAAGGGTGGGTTTTTATGTTGTTGCTGAGAAAAATCCCCAAGTATTCACTCAGTATTCCTTCCCTCTACCAAAGCAGGCTGAGTAAACAAAAGGTGCATCTGGCTGTGTGCTGTTAGAGGCGTTGGAATGGCCTCTCCTGGTCATGGAAGACTCAGGGTTGTTTGGTCAAGCCCAGAGTCCGAAGGGTATGGATAGTTTGAATCTCTGTGCACATTTCAAAGTTCTGATAAGCACTGCTGATGCTCTGGACCTCTAACACGTTGTTTAGCTTTCTCTTTTCCAGTTGCATGCACATGGGAATTTCTCTTTCATGGGAAGCTCAGCCAGATTGTAACAGAAATTTTGGGGAAAAATATTTCAAAACAAAATAGGAGAGTAACTATTTTGAGTGTGGCATTTTGTCTGAGACGTATAGCATGAAACAGTGCAGTAATAGTAATATAGTGAGAGCAATGCTTTTGTAGTTATGTGGAAATGATCTCCCAAATGGCACTTAATCCCTGCTTTTCTGGGAAACTAAACAGAATAAAAGCAGTGGCTAGTTTCACAACTACAGTGAGTTGCAAAATATAAGTGTGACATCTATGCAGATAACAATTTTATTTTTTATATCCAGATTACCCTTCTCATTTCTTCAATCTCTCTCCTTACTGAGCTGCTTCATGCTGAAGCACACTTTGCTGTCATCTTTCAGATAAAACCTCTGTTACCCCCCGACAGCATTTGGCTAATTGGGTGGAGGTACCTGTTACTGAAGGAGCCAATGCACATGCCAGCACAGGCAGCATAGGCTCGATTATTTGAGATATGAGGAGGAAGCAGCAATGATGTGTCTGTCCTTCCCTGATTCAACAGACACAGGCTGCTCTTCAAATTTGTTGATCTTCCAGTGTCAGTGATTTTGCTGTGTGGTGTGCAATGTCACAACAGAACTGTCACTGCAGTAGATGTTAACAAGCAAAATGGCTGTTTAATGAAACGCTGATTTCTGGACAGTAAGTAATGTGTTTAGGACCCTGGGCTGTGTTTTAGAAGACAAAGGAGGGCTATTAGGCTCAGTTTGTGCCTTACCCAGCTGGATGAGCAGGTAATGATGCGTGCCAGATAGTGGTGCTTCCATTTGTTTTCCCTTACATTTCTTTTCCTAATGCACCAGAAATTTGGAAATCTTCACATTCTTTTTCCTCAGGAGAGGAAAGCAGTTGACTAAAAATCAGTATATCAGTCAGAGATTCCAGTTATCTAGCATTGTGAGTTACAGTTTTGTTCTTAATTTTTGGAGAAAAAAGCCTGACTCTACATAGCCCTCTTCATCACACAGCCACTTACTCAAAGTTCTGCTAGATCAGAGTGAAAATTAGTTAAGCACATAATTTTGCTCTTCATGTTGAATGGGGCTTAGATGAGATTTTAATAATCACACCTGTACAAAGTGTTCTGGCACAAAGCTGAGTATCAAAAACTGTATTATTATGCATAACTGATCCTTTTCTGATCACCTCACCCCCATTGCACTGCTTTAAAAGGGGTTAATCCTTGAGGCACAGCACAGCTACAATACTCACTGGAGGTGACCATGACTTCTATTCAGCAGTGTTCAAAAGATACTTAATACGTAGAAAAACAGAGTGGCACCACCGTGAGACAAAACTCCTATGTTCAGAAATATGTGAGCCTGCTTTATGAGTTCACATAGCCCATTGTGGCTAATTGCATTAGGGGCAGCACTTTGTTATGTGCCTGGGATTCAGGATGAAAAAAACTAGTTACTTCAGGGTTGCGGTGTGCAGTTTTTAGAGAGAAGATATTTGTGTAGAAAATGAAGTGAAAATGTAGGTTCTATGGATTCCTCTAGATCTCATGAGTATGAGAGGAAGCCAGTCAACTTTTCTAATTTAGCATGCACACAGCATGAAAAATCAGCAATAGTTTTTAAACCACAGATGAAAACTGCAAATTCAACCAAAAAACTTTTTCATGTAATTGTTGATATTCCTGACCAAGTAGTGTATTACACCCAGTGGTGCCAGGATAAGCACCGAGTGTGCAGCACAATGCATGCCCTCCTACACCCACAGTACTCCCTCATCCCATTCAACCAATTAACAGTAATTAGATAATTAGAGTTCATAAAAGTCTTTGAAAGATGAAGATCTTGCTGCTTGGGACTCATTAGCCCTTTTTAACATATTTATTATGCTTTTTATTTCTGACCACAAAGGGGAAAACTTGAAATATTCTGTTATTTGCCATATTCTGCTCATGAAGCAAAGCCTGCAAAAGCAGCCCTTCTCCCAGATGTCCAATATTAGCTCTGTTTTGACTGAAAATGACAGATAATGATAGAGGAAGGAAGCTTCCATAAAACACCTTGCATTTGATCACGAAATTTTTACTAGCGTTCCAAAGCAAAATGTCATGTTATTTTTATATCTCTGGTAAAAATCTAGCCACTTGTTCTCTGTAATAAAAAATGGTAGGTTTTAATTATGTATGCAGCACAGAACACACAAAAATGAATGGTTAGAGTAGATTTTTCTTGCAAGGCAACCAGAGCTCGAATGATTTGTGGAACTGACCATTTTTGTTCTAGTTTGAGTCTTGGGATTTTTTTTTGTTTGGTTGGCTGGTTTTAGGGAGTTTATTTTAATTTAAAATTGTCTTTTTGCCTAAGAACTTTCCTTCAGCTGTGTTCCTGAAAGTTTCTCAGTTCTTCCTTGGGTCTCTTTTCACTGAATGACACATCATTTTTACATCAACAGCAAACATTAGGCAACTGAACAAGGAAGGTAACGTCTTTACAGTCCTGATAATGATGAGGGAAAGGATCCCTCCAGAAGGTAAACTAGAGCAAAATACATTTCCTTTTGTGGGAGAACAAGTTATGTAGAATTCCCTGTATTGTGGATGAGTGTTAGTTAAAGGCTAGTGCAGCTGTCAGCACACTCTTTGACCTTAAAATGTCCTTTAGGGTCAGGAGCTTGTTATAAGTAATGCTGTGGCCACTGTTTTCCCAGTGTAATAAAGAGCTAGTTTATAAATGAAAGGAAATAGTTGTTGACTGTTTGAAGCAGCCTTCTTATCCCAGCCCTTGAATTTCAGAGGTACACTAAGAGGCCAATTGGGACCTAGGATTTGAGCCCTGCTTTTGATATTTGTACTAAATCTGCTTTGCTGAGCCTACACCTTTATCACAGTCAGTGGGGTAGAACTAAACCACATGGGGATTAAGTGATTTTCTGCTGCGTATTCCTGCATTGCAGGCTGAATCAGTTGTTTGTCTTTTGATACAATGGGATTTACAAACCACTCCAGCAGTTTTCTGTAGAGCAGAGATATAACAAAGGAACACAAAGCAATGATATATTAAGTGGTACAAAAAAATTAAGTTAATAAGGTTCTCCTTGCTTAATGCAGAGCTCTTATTTACTAATTTTCCAGCAATATTAGAAGGACAGTTACATTATGATTATACAATCCTTAAGTCACGAGTGTTAGTTGTCACATTTTTTGATAAGTGTACTTTGATAATGGTTGGCATTGTTTAATAAGAATGTTGTCAATACAGCTACAGCCCCAGCTGTCATTGCTGCCGGGCAGGAGCTGGGGAGGTGTGAGGATCTAATGATAGGCTGGTGCTAAGGGGGAGATTAGATTAACAAAAATCAATAGAACAGTTCTGTTTTGCAATTTTGATTATTATGCTCTTCAGTGCCTGAACAGAAAGGTTGATTTTGAGTGATCTGTTAGACTATTGCATTATCAAAGGTTGCTCAGGTGTGCCAACAGACTATATATTTGGGTGGGAGGTTGGTCATATGATTTTTGTATCCTTAAGGTACTGTCACCTAAGAAGTGAATCCTGGGATTTTTATTTATTTTATTTTATTTTATTTTTCTTCCCCTAAACAACAGCAGCTATAAATCCTGTAATTCTTTGTGGGTCCCTTTCAACTCAGGATTTTCTATGACTCTATGATAATTCCTTGTGTCAGGGAAAAAATGTTTATATTTCAGTTTTGATAAATGATACTGAGATAAATCAAACTTAGTTGTGAGGATGAAGATGACAAAGAATTCTTTTGATTTTGCAGACGTGTGCTTAAAAGTGACACTGTGCTGCAGAAACAGCAAGAGTAATGATGGAGGGGAAGTAAAAATACTACCCAAAAGGAACTTCCCAAGGTGGATTGTCATGCAGCTGTAGTGCATGTTTATTTACCTGTATGTGCACACAGAGAAGAACAGAGAAGCAGATTCACATTCATTTGGATAAGCTTGATCAGGATGTGAAAATCTGTGCTTGCCAAAACACAAACAATTTTTGGTGGTGGCAGCATTTGAGGACTAGTTGTTTTTAAATAAGTAGACAGCACTTTTCTCCAAATTTCAAACATTCTCAAGCCAAGATAATCTAATGGCATGAACTGTAATGTACTCTGGTCATCTTTCTCTAGAATGGGAGGTAGGAAATGTGCTGGGGACCTTAGGCCTGTCTTCTTCCCTCCCTTTGGAAAGAGAGGGAATGTGGTAGAGAGAGGCTCCAGTCTGTGAAAATTTCCTCATTTCCAGCTACTAGAAAGTCCAAGTGCTCTTGCTGTTCCCCAACTACTCCCCTATGTCTTTTTCCAGGGGTGAGTTTTCATGTCACTAACCAATATTACTGTTTTTTGTGGAAATAGTGATCCCATGTCCCCGCCCACTCAGAAGTAAGTTAAGGAAGTTTTTCCTTGTTTGGAGTCAAAGGAAGCAGAATTATTCCAACCCCCTGAGAAACCTTCTTAAACTTTTTTCTTCTCAAGTGCCTCAGTTAAGAAGCAGAAACTTTTAAGTTGCCTTCCCAAATTGCAAGCTACTTGCTTGAAAGTGGTTCACAGAATCTTAACAAAGAGAACTAAATCAAGACCTTGTTTACACACAGAGAAAAAAGGCTCCAGTGCTTTAGGGTCCCACTGGCACATGCTGTAGATTCCCTCCTCCCTTACTCAAACTCACCTGAGAGGAGAAGGCTGCTTCATATCTCTCTCTTAACCCTCCTCTTTGACCCTGCTTTAGTCCAAGCTCTTTACAAATCAGATTCATAAGCACAACTGCTCCATGGTTTCTTTCCCCAACCCTCTGAAAACTAACAAGGGAGGTTTTAAGACCTGTGTTTGTTGCTGGGCCAGCACCACTGTGTTGTGAGACACAACCAGTATGATGCTATTTCAAAGTTTTGCTGGGAGCCATGCATCAATTGTTTAAAAGCATCTGTCTTGTAACCCCACTCCCTCAAAACGGGAGCAGGGGAATTCACTGTCTTGTGAATGTTCAGGCATGTTATCATCCCCCTTTTGTCAGCAGTGCAGAGAGGAATAGCTTGCACAGCTATGATTGTGCTTATAGTCCCACATGGTTTCAAGTGGTTGTGGCTTCTGAATCTCTTGGCTCATTTTCAGGTAGGTGCTCGCAGAGTTCTGGAGATCACAGTGGGATCAGACTGAGCCTTTTAATAAAAAAGGCCAATTTCAAGCAGATGTAGTAAATGTGGTCACTGCTGAAATGTTCAAACAGCTCAAATAATTTCTACTCCAATACTGGTTGGTGTTCATAAGTGGTGTTGTTCTCCCTCACTTGTCAAATAAGTACAGAAGCACATAAAAACAGAATCATCTTCCTGATGTTTCATGCAGGTAGTGTCTTGTATTAACATCTGCCTGGCTGTTTTTAATGAGAACTAGACACAAATATATTTATATATAATTCCAAATTTGTGCAAAGCAACTAAAAATTCTGTGCAGGTCTTTGACTATGAGACTTAGTTCAATTTTGCAGTTCCATGGTTTAAGAAATCTCCTTATTTCTGTGAAAAGTAACTTTCTACATTTTGAGATCTGTCCAGTAGTCAGTTCCTAATCCATTTAAAATGTGTTCTACTGATACAGCACAGTGCTAATCTTTTAATCAGAATGTCATGGTATGCTCAGTCAAGTGACTTAGAATAAGTCTGTATTACATCTACATAGTGAAATTCATCAAATGAATATAATCTCCAAAAAAGAATCAATCATGGTTATGTTCAAACACTGTTAGTTTGTGTTTGAGTGAAGATACTTACACTGTAGGTGAACTTTTTGATGGATTGGTCTTATTAGTGTAGCTTTCAGGGATAAAAATAAACAGAAAACATGTGGCCTTATTTCTTTCAAACTGAGTTTGGGAAATTGCTGGAATGTTTCATTTTCACTTTTATAAAAAATGCTAGTCTCAAAACATGTCTTTGGCTTATCAGGAAGAAGGGTATGAATAAGATCAAAACAATATTTTTGGAAGAGATAATATCATAAAAATTCACATTTCTATGCTTCATTTGGCTTCAAGACTGCATAACTGAAATGGAAGTAGATTCTAAATTACAGCCATGAAACTGTCTAGCTCTTTTCTGTACTAAAGACTATTTATATGACCCTTGTGCTCTGAAAGATAAAACAGTCTCCTTTACATGTGAGATGATAATTAAAAGGAAGGGAGCCAATATCTAGACCTCTTGGCTCTGCATTGAGCAGCCAGCTCAGCATTCCCAGCAGAGGTGTACAAAGCATTACTTTTGACAAACCAAGCAAAAGTAGCTTCTGGAGATTATCTATCTAATGGTAAAAACACATTCACTTGCTCTGTAGCACAGCATAAGGATGGCAGGTACAAGAGAAAACACAGTCAACTCATTAGGAGGTTGTTGCAAATCATAAATATGTAGTAATATGACACCTTTGTTCCGGCTCTGTTTGTTTTTCATGTAGAATATGGACATAATCTAGTTGAAGCAGGAAGCTTACCATAGGTCTAATTTTTCCTCTAGGTTTTAGAGTGCAGTACCTCAAGTAGTAGCATGTGTTGCCTGAATGGCATCATCTGGAGGACATCATTTGCTCTGAGTTCACAGAATCGTAGAGTAGTTTGTGTTGGAAAGGACATTAAAGGTTACCTAGTTCCAAACCCCCTGCCGTGTGCAGGGACAAGTTCCATGAGACGAGGTTGCTCAAAGCCCCATCCAACCTGGCCTTAAACACTTCTGGGAATGGGGCATCCACAGCTTCCCTGGACGTAATCAAATGTATTGGAGAAGGCATTATCTTTCTCACTGCTTTTCTCTAGGAACTGTTCCATTCTCTAGGCTGTGTTCAGTTGGCTGCATGGCCAGTATTTCTCTAGCTTTCTTTGTGACAGCTCACAACCACTGTAATGTCAGCCAGGGTGAGCTAAAAGCTATTGTGCCCTGTCAGTTCATCTAGAATATATAACAAGTTCACATCACAGTGTATTCTGAAATCCTAATTCCTAGACCTCTGCCTTGAGGACCGTGACTACATCTGGTTGTGTTGCTGTCATCTGCTCTGAGTGTGGGTTTGAGTGCTCCAGTTTTCGGTCAGTGTGTGCAGTTAACATCTAGATGAATATTTGTGAACAGACACTTGGAGTAGGACTGCTTAGCTTGATTAACAGCAGTTTGGGTAACTGAGGTAGGGAAAAGTGAAAGTATGCAACCAGGATTTACGCTTGGTTTGGCATCAGGACTTCTATATAGGCAATCATCTCAGTGTCTGTTATTGTTCAAAGAAGGAGAAAGCTGTAGCTTATGTACTGAGTGTGGTTTAAGGGGGAGGGCAAAGGGATTTGGGGGCTGCTGGTGGAATTCAGCACTTGCAATTAGTCAGTCATGGCATGTGGCTCAGCTCCTGCCCTGGGACTCACTTAGGGGTTTAGGTTAAGGTTAGAGCTCTTAGAATGATAAATCCAAGGGCTCAGGAAGCTTGCCAAAGCAAAGCATGGCCAGCTGTGAGAATCGCCCCCAGTGCAGTCCTTAGCCATGGATATCAGTGTGTCCCAAGGCTTACATTGCAGCCTGGGGTGAGGGTTAGGTGGCTCTGGAGTTGGTGGCAGTGGGGCCTGTCCCTGCCAGAGCCCTGAACTCTCAGCAGAACCAGTCTCATTTCCCTGCCATGTTGCTCAGGTGTTAGGTGTTTTACGGTTTTCCCAAAGCAAAAAAATAAATACAGTGGCATTGTACTATCACAGCAGAATTGTGGTTTTTGACTATCAATCTGTGTTCTTAAAAAGCAATATTTACTCATAGCCTAATTCCTAGTGTCTGCAATTAGCACCAGATAGCTTGTGAGAACAGTAAATTAGATTTAATGTTAGCAATGAAAATGTATGCATTTTGCAAGTGTATTGAAATATCTCTCTGCATTGATCAGAATGCTGTAGCGCTGTGTACCTATAAAGAAACCCCAAGTAAATTATGACCTTGTGTTGTAATTACATCTTAGATGGCTGTGAATGCATTTGGGGTAGTTTTGTTGATGGGGAGATGATGGATTCTGGGCTTAGAAGCTGCAGACATTCAGGCCTCTGTGGACATACGTACGTGCTCTACTGCTGTCAGTCCATTTTGGGTCCGTACAAAGGTTGTCAGCACAGAGAAGCTTGCTTATAACAGCAGAAGCTGGAAGTGAAAGGGTTTGGGAAGAAGATAAAATCTGGGATCACTACAATTAAAAATGAGGGGTTTAATGAAGTTCACTTGAAACTCGTGTTTTTTGATTGTTACGTGCTATTATGTTAGGTAAAAAATGTTGTATCTCCACCTTTCTGTAACTGCCTTTGTACTTTATGTCTCTTAAATTGTAAACTACTTATTTCCATAATGATTATGCAGGGAACTACATAAAACTCTAGAGTTACAGCAAAGTAGGAAGACTTACATTATGGAAAAAGGGGAGATCAGGTTTTTAAGATGTTTACAGCTTCCAAGAAGTTGCATCATCCTGAATAGAGCTGCATCTGCAGCTCCAGTATAGCTTACAACAGTATGTGCCCATTCATGAGAGTTTATAGCCTCTGCTGAGAATATGGACTGTGTTGCAAAATCAAAGTTGGGGCTGTTTTACCAAGGCTATTCCTCTCAGTTGCAAAAATTTTTTAGTGGTATGTGGGGTTTTTAATTGTTTACATCTAAAAATCTGTTTACTCTTCTTCCTGTGGGGTATGAAGCAAACAAAAAAAAAGTGGAATAAGAGAAGAGGACTTGAGCATAAATATGAACATGATAAGAAGCCACTACATTGTTTTTCCATTTACGTCTAGTCAAATATCTACCAGTTTACAGACTGACCAGTGGGAAACTCTACTCAATTTGCAGGGATTTCATTCCAAAAAGAAGCGGAGAAGCTTGTTAAATAGGAAAGATATTGTAAGTTAGTAAATGTATCCCTTCTGTGATGCTGAGTGAGATTTACCCAGGAGCCTCACTATTAAAATTAGTAAAAGTAAAATACTGTTTCCATTTGCAACCCTGTAGAATGAATATACATTTATTGAAACAGTCTGTGGGGGGAAAAGCTAAATAACCTCATATAAAGTTAAGTGAAACCATATCTGAAAATTCAGTTGCATGGCAGAGAGAATTGATTCATAGCTGTAATTTAATCAGATGAGAAGAGTGTAGTGAGCACATACAGTAAAAATGACATCCAAAGTTAAGCCAGTTAAGAAGGTATCAGAATAATCAATGTAGCCAAATCAGTAAGGAATAAATCAATTCACAGCCATGTGAATTAATCTCTACAACTTTGCAAATGTCAGTGTGTTTAGAATTGTTGATTCAAAGGTTTCATTGAGGATAACACATCTCCTGCAATTACACAAATTCACATGAATTTTTACTTTACAAGTGCTGAGTGATCATCATTCTTAAACTTCCAATCTATCTAAACAAAAAATACCAAATGGAGTGAGAGGAGGAACATGATCCAGTGAGTTACTGACCATTCTCATTCTCCCTTGACAAAGGATCGATAATGTGTTTTGTTTCAGGCAACTAAAGGATTCTGCTAAAATTGTTGCTATTTAACTTAGCCTAGGTAGAAAGAGGGGACCCCTGGTGGTCTAGCGGTTAAGATGCTGCGCTCTCAGCGCCAAGGTCGCAGGTTCGATTCCCGGTCCTG
>JAWWLV010000183.1:30864414-30889917 GCA_035041135.1 Platyrinchus mystaceus
AAAATCCATTGCGCAGGCTTGAAAGGTAAAAACACCTTTCCCAGATCTTCGTTCGCGAAGACTGGCCACACACACAGGCAGGAAGAAATTCAGTTACAGTTTTGTTATGTAGAGCATCCTAGCATTCCTCTCTGGAAGAGCATGCATGGTTTCAGTGGAATTACTGCTGGGTATGAAGTCACTTAGACTAAATACTGAGTAAATTGCTGAGATTTATCCAGTATGTTCTAAACTGTAAGCTTGCAATGAACACTATCAAATTGGAATACTGTGCCCTCATAGCCTGTTAGTTAACTAGGTGCTTTCTGGAGTCTATATTTATGCAAAAAAATCTATGTCAAAAACATCAATAAGTAACTTCACTCCTGTAGCTGCATTGGACTGACCATGTTCCCGATCCTAAAAGTCCAGAATTTGTCAACAGCAAAATAGTTCCATGTTGTTTTTGACTGATGGGGGAAGACACCTTAGCTCCTTGCTAAGTGAAGAAACCTTTTAATTAATCAGAGAAAAATAACCGAAAAGCCGATGCATATTGAGAGAGACAAGTTCATGTTGTGTAAATGCAAACAGATTTTTGCTGTAAATCATTGGAAGACATAGAAATAATAGCCTGGAAAAATCAGGCTTTGAGGCTGCCCTGGTGGATATAGATGAGTAATGTGGTTATAGCTGTGTCCAAAGAATGATGGACATGAAATTAAAGAACCTGCATAAAAAGCAAATAAGTGGCACTGGAATTTGGTATCCGAATTGGGCATAAATTCCTGTTACACTGGTGTTAAACAGAGGTCTCAAATTGGACCTTCCAACAAATGAATGCCATTTATATTGCTACCTTGTCATTATGAGCAAGTTTTCGAAGGTGAGTTTTGAAGGTCCCTGCCTTTCAGTGCTCTTAGCCTCATTTCCTGCATAAAACAAAAATTATTTCCAAAAGTGATTCTCTTGTGATACCTTTGGGCATTTTTACAAAACTTGGAAGGTAGACAAGAGACAGCCAATAATGTAAAAAGGTTGCAATGCTGCGGTTTCCCAATGTTTTGTGTATCTCCCTGGCAAAGCCAGTCTGTTTGCCATTATTTTAACTGTTTGAATCATCTGATCTCATTTCTATTTTTTATATGCTTGAATGCCCTAAAAAAGACATTTCCAAAGAGAAAACTGGGTTGTTTGATAGCTCTGCTGGAATACAGGTGCAGTGTGTAGTAGATGAATGATGACTATCCAAGTGATAGTCAAGTGATGCAGGACACTGCCATTGTATAACAGATACATTGCGTAGTAAATTGTCCAAATATGTCAATAGTTCGCTTCTTTAAAGTTAACCTCTTTTTAATGTGTAAAAGCACTTTATAAGCTATAACTATGGCAAATTGAAAACTGATGTTTTCACAAAGATGGGGGGGTAACTGAACTAACAACTACATAAGACATTTCTTACTGTAGCCATCAATTATAATGTTGTAATTGAATTCTCTGTATCTCTGCTTCTGTGCTGGGCAGTCATTCCTACATCTTTCTCCTTCATGCTTACATTTCTAGCTTTTTTCCAGCTTGATAAGATTGAGCAACAGTCATTCAAGCTTTCAAACACCAGAAGTCAGAGCTTGTTTTTCAGCATACTGATGAACTTATTTCAGGGAATGAGGTTATTGGGTGTAAGCAAATAAATGTCAGAAAAATCAATTACCTTTTGTTGGTCAACTATTAGCTATTATTTAGATGTGCTTGATCAACACAGAAGGGGAAACACTGTTAATGTTAATTTGGACAGGTCAGAGCTCTTTCTGTGCTTTTCACAATATTAATGAAACTAGAAAAGAGCTACATTATGTTCTGTGGCATCTCCACTTCAGTCAAATGGATAAAGCTCACTATTATGTTTGTAATCGGGTAATGTAATCTAAGAATATTTAGATTGGTTTCTTTTAGAGTTAGGAGCTCATTATTGCTTTAAGGGTAAACATGCTGTACAACAAACCATTATAAATGCACACTGTCTTCCATAGGCACACAATCCCTCTTGTGTGAGCAGTGCCATGGACACAGCCAGCTGGGTGATTTTTGTATTGGCTCACCTGTCAGTCTGGATCTGGCAGGTGCAACATAATACAAATATGGTTAAGTGGTTTTCAGATCCAACTGAGGCCCAGAAGCAGGCTGCTTGTTTTCCCAACCAAGCCTGGCAGTGCACAGAGCCTGCTCAGGTGGGTCTGGGCTGTGTTCCCAGAACCAGGAGTGAGGGGAGCATGGTGGGAAGACAGAGAGTCAGCCCCTCCACAGAGTGTGCATGGGTTCAACAGGGCTCATTGGCTTCAGCTGGGTGCCAGCCTTCCTGGATGTGCACCAGGACGTGCTCTTGTGCCTCTGCAAATAAATTCTCCCAGAGCGAGCATAGGGTGGAGGCTTCTGAGCTGGCTGAAGCCCAACTCCGTAGTACATGAATTACCTACCATTTCTCAGTGTCCCAATTCCTCATTCCCTTGCATAATACAGCTGACTATACTTGCAAGTAAACTGAAGATCCACAACAGCAGCTCTGGCATTCCTGCTGTAGGGATATGAAATGTTAATGATATAAAGGAAGTCCTGGCCTAAGAGAGACATTGCTAAGAACTCCTAGTATTACGGACGTTTGGGATGCCAATAAAGTTTTGCACCAATGTGTGCTGTGAAGCCTTCTTAAGAGGTAACTCTAGGTTACAACAGAATTGCCACTTAATGTTTCCTTACTGAGGCAAAACAGCGTACATTGGCAGTACTGGAAGACTGCTGGTTGGTAATAGTATTACAAATGAGGCCCTGAGCAACCTCCTCTAACTGGACATGATTTGACCAAGAGGTTAAAGAAGATGGTTTTTTAAGGGTCCCTGAAACTGATAGCAATGACTCTGTTTGTATACACTGTGTATTCTATGTATTCCATATCCAGCATATTCTACTGATTACATGCACTAGCTGTTCTTGTGTTTCAGAATAGGTGGCTACTGGTTAGTGCAGCAGATGTTACCAGCACTCTCTTTTTATCAGATTCTGTCTTTTACTCAGGCACATCAAGTTGGTGTTTAGTTCAGTTGAAAGGTATGTAATCAGCTCACACAACCCTTCTGATTTTCACCCTTGGCAAAAACCCTGTTCTGTAATTCCGATTCAGGCTCATAGATGGAATGCAAAAAGGTAACCAATGTGGCTTAGTTTGGCAAGAGACAAAGCTTTTCTGTTGGGAAGTGATTGAAGGATGTTGTAAGTGGTCCCTAGCAGAAAAAGCAAAATACCGATTGGTCACAAGTTCTCTGTGACAGCTGACAGGCAAAACTAGCGTGCCAGGATAGAAGTGATGTATTTTGAACAGTGATGACATGTTGAGTTAGAACATAAGGCAAATAGAATAACAACAGATTGATTGAGAGGGTGAGTGGAAATGTGAAATTTTTGAGAGGATGAGTGTTGTAAAGTGGCCTTGATCGCATGCCCAATATGTTTGATTGCCATCTCTGCAGGCCTGGTGCCTATCTTCAGGTAGAAAAAATATGCATAAAAATTATTCACCTCTTACTTGTAACAGTCATATAATACTGCAGTAGCAACACAAACAAGTAAAGAACCAAGTGTTTGAAAATTTGAAACTTTCCGTAAGTGTAGTGGGGCCATGAGGGAAGGATTCCTTAATCAGAGATTGAAAGAGAAATTAATCCAAAGTCAGGGATTTGCTATTTGCTTGTGAGCAATCCCATCTGGGTCAAAGCAAGGCAACACATTAGTCTTTTATACTGCTATGAAGCATAGCTTCCCACTGGAGTAAATTTTCCCTCTGTATGAAACAGTTTGCATGAAATACGTTGTTTGAGTTGGGCTGCAGTTCAAGAGAATAATCATCCTTGTGATGTAGTGATGGGGCAGAAGGCTCTGGAAAGCCTCCCAGGATTAGGGTGACACTGGTAACCTAGTGGGAATATTATCACAATGTCAGGCGTTTCCCAAGCATCCACTGGTTTTTAGGTAACAAATGTACCGATCTATTAATTTCTAGGTTTGACTTACTCTTCAAAGGTATCTTTATGTGAAAGGTCAAGTCAAAACCATGGAAAGTTTGCATTGATAACACCTTTAATTTAAATGAAAGGTTTTAAGTATGAACCCTTTGGATGCAAAATCTTGTGGACTGCACAGCACACTAGCAATGTCACAGCTATTTACAGTACACACATGGGTCAAAATTAACAGCGGTAGTTTATCAGAGAGATAAATTTGGGAGCTTACTATATTGTTAAATGAGACATTTATATAGAAATGTCCCCTGCTGTTTATTCTTCTTGCCTTCCTTGTATGGGGCTCTAAACAAAACAATAGTTCTCCTTTAGTGTGGTCTTTCACTGATATTTGTTAGGCTGTTTCCCTAATGGTTTTCCGTCTCTTGGCTATTTCCTTTCCACAGACCCTGTCATAAGCTGTCATTGCAGAATACTGTTCTCAACAGAGTGCAATTAACAGCAGGTTTTGCAAGCAGGGAATGAGGTCAGGTTTACCTGTCAAAATAGTGCCTTTTTTAAAAGCCAGCTGGTAGACAAGGGTGGCCAGTGGCTCTGTGGCCCATCTGCCTCCTATCAAGCACCATGTGCCTGAGCATCGCTGCAGAGGTGGCGTCACCTTGCATCATGTTGAGGGTCCAGGTTTTGCTTCCATATGTGAAGTCTTTATAAAGCAGAAAATAGCCCAAGCCACCAGTGCTGGAATTGAGTTCAAATCATAGAAATGGACAAGCTACCAGAAGAAATTATCATGACACTAGTTTACATGTTGAAAGCCAAGGCACAGACAATTGCCCTTTCAATCTAACAGGCAGGTCACAATATAGAATCCAGAGACCCAGTTTGGTGTCCTGTCTTTGCAGGGAATACCAGCGTTAAGATCTTGTCTGTGTGTATCTGTGCCTACATACACGAGCATATCTCTCTATATATCTATAGACAAAAATGTTGTGCTATGTCCTTTGGTTTTAATGGGAAGGAATCCTTGTTGAAGCCTGACCTGGCTCTGGATCACGCTCCAAATCAGCCAGCAGAGAGACAGTGGTGTGGACTGTGAAAAGCACTTCCGACTTAACGGGTGCTTAGCACAGAGCTTCGTATTAATCATGTTGCAGCAAAACCTGCCGTGTACTGTAGTGTGCAGGATGGATCTCATGAAAAATTAATCCGCAGATGTTCCTGAGCTCTGAAGAAAAAATAGCCCAAATCCATGTTTCTCATGAGAAAACGATCTAGTTTGAGAATTTTTTAAAAAATTACCTACTGCTGTTACCTAATTCTGTAGTGACTGTGAAACAAATGAAGTCTAGCTATGAAGAAAAGTGTGAGCATCTAAAATGCAATTTTCCTTGGGAAATACAGGTACTGTGCAGAGTACCTGCATAGGTGACTGGAGCAAAGGTACCTGCTATGCTGCCCTACAAATACTGTTTCCCATGTGTTTAAGTGCAAATATGTGTTGTGCTGGGCACCACGAGCTTTGGAGTAACTTCTTATTTATCACATTTTGAGCAATAACTTTAATTATGTCTTACTGAAAGCATCAATTTACTGTAAACTGAAGCATAATTCTTATTGCTTTTTTGCTGTTTTCATAACTCCGTGGTATAAATACAGTGAAATGTTTGTTAGGAGATATTGAATACTGTAAGAATGCCTTGTTTCTGCTTTTGAAAACTCTCAATTAACAAGCGTTCTAATTAAGAAAAAGGGAAAAAATGCAATTAAAATTGAAGCTGTCCATAAATTGTCTTTTTTTCTTTTCAAATTATATGCACAGTTCTGTAATATAGCAGAACAATGTAAATGAAGCTCTAAAAATACAACATGCCAGAAAGATTCTACAACTTATCTAAAAAATTATAAACATGTAATTAAAATAAGAAACTGAGAAAATAACTATTTGCAGGTTTCGTCATAGAATCAAATAAAAGCAAATAAAAATATGCAATCAAATAAAAACAATCTGTGTTATTTTCTCACTTTCATGGAATTAAAATTTTTACTAATTCAGTGCACTGACCAAGCTTGCTGGTGTTCACTATAAGCTGGCATATAGTTCAGCTGAGAGAGACTGGATACAAATTGGCCAAACCAATAACAGAATTTGGTATATTTTGTAAGAAAGAGCTTTTTTAAAGAGAGAAGATTTTTAAGCTTTTATGAGATCTTTGAGCAGTACAAAATGACCCATAACAAATGAGTGGTGCTGCGATTTTACCAGGAAGAGGTGTTCCCAATTTTTCTTTTTATTACTTTTGAAATTGGAAGATACAGAAGACCAAAAATATTCCTAGAAGCTCTCCAGCAAGAGATGTAGTTGAAGAAGGCTGTCTCTACAACAGGAGACTTGTATGCTTTTTGAATTAGATAAGAAGCCTGGAACTCACTGCGTGTCCTTAATGTGCTATTTGTCACTTTGTGTTTATTTTAGGATCCATTTCCCTCAGGCCTTTTCCTTGGAGGTGGCCCATTTTCAATAAACAACATTAGGTTAGGAAGCCTTTATGGGTGGAACTCCCTCAATTAGTAAGGTGCCCTATGTAACAACTGCCTGTAACTCAGGCCTGTTGTCATTCAGATATTAACAGGACAGCAAAAATCAACTTCTGCTGCAAAGGGGTGATTTCCCCAGAGTATGTAAAATGAGTAATTACATTAGCAAAGAGCTTTCTAACTCAGACTCTTCATTAAAGAGTAAAACCAACTCTTCCATGTCAAAGAAAAAAGCTTTGAAGAAGTTTGGGAGTGTCCCAATACAGATCAGAATAGATTTTTTTTTTTAATAAACTGAAATTTTTATAACTCAAGAGAGCTCTTTCTGGCCAGGTCTTGTCTGAATCAGAATTTTCTCCAGCTTTTCACTCACTCTGCTCTTTTCTCTCCATGCACAATTTAACTCACATTGAGCAGTCTCTCCCTACATAGTTAATAATGTGCCCCTTTTTTCACTTCATTGATACCTATGTCTGTGGCTGTCCTCAGCTTGGCTTTATTTCTTTTATTTTTATATATACATATCTTTTGATGTATATGTAAGTTTTGCACCCTTTACTAAGCAATTATGTATCTCAATAGGAGGAGCATAAATAAGATGAACTCTAAAGTTGTTTTGGGAACAGGAACGTTGCCTGTGCATCTTCAGAAGGCATTTTAAAGTCTACACCTACATGAAAATAAAGCAACTCTATAGTAACAGAAGAAGGAAACCAAAGGAGAGGGATGCAATAAGATTTCCTACATTAAAAAAAAAGAAAGAAAAAAGGCAAGAGTATTATTGTTTTGTATCAAGTATAGATATAAAGACCCAGATCAGCTAAAAGTGAGGAAGAGGAGAGTGGTTGGTAAGAGCTTAAGAGAGCTGGGAGGAAGGAAGCAGATTAAGGAGTCCACAAGCAAGAAAATGAGACACTTCTGAACTGGAGGTGGAAGCAAAGAAGGGAAGAAAGTGTAGAGGACGTGTTGAAGCTGCAGTTAAAGAAGGCAACAAAACTGTGAGTGAGGATGAAAAGCAGTCATGCAAGGGAGTTTGAGAGAATGATATATTGCAGCAGTGAGACAAAAAAAGATTTTAACAGAGAAGCAAGAGAAGGGGGTGAAATGGGACTAAGAGAACAGTGCATTGAAAGATTCCCCTTGCTCTTCCTTTCCTAGGACTCTGGGAAGTACTACGCCCATCCAGTTCTAGTGCTGCTTTGGTTCTTGAATGGCTGAGACCAGATGGGTGTCTTGCCTGTTACTCTTCCTTCAAATGTCAGATGTAAATTGGCTTTCAGTATATTTCGGTCTGGGTGTTTCAGGAATTATATGGTTACAGATTAAAGGTAACTCTGTGACAAAAAAGAGGCTCCTCACTTCACCTGCAACAAGCAGGTGGATAAATTTTGTTGTTCTATAGCTTGTGAGAGTTCTGCAGTCTATAAGGGCTACAGAGGATGCAAACTGGAAGGAGTTTTGCTTGTGTGGATTATGTATCCTGTGAAACCCTCATTGTGAGGAAAGCAAAGTAGAGGAGATGAAGCAAAGGGTTATGGGTATTAATGAGTGTGGGATGAGCTCCAGGGAAGTGCTGAGGACTTACAGTCATATCTGGAAATGTCAGGACTGAAAAGCAAAAGTAAAGGATAAAGATCAAGAAATAGAATGATATTTCAGAAACATAAAGGATATTGGCAAAAAAAAAATGGCACAGCACAGACTTGAAGCCATGTGTAGTTGTTGTTGGGGGGGGAGAAATGAAAGTACCACAAGATGGTAATTAGCAATTACTGGGAATTTAATTCTGTGTTTCTTCTACACTTTAAAATGATAAAACACACAAGGCAAATCAGTGGAGGAGAAAGTCAATTACAGTAGCAAATCAATTAGGGTGAAGAGTCAAACCAATCAAAACTGCAAGGTAACTAATGAAGGACAATTAACAACAATAAATGGATCCAGCACTGCTCAGATTCGAAAAGGAAAGGGAGACACACAAGTGACATCAGGCTTTAGAGGGTACAGAACATGCTCTATTCGGAGGGGAAACACACTCTGGTTCTGAACTCTTCATTTTCAGTTGCTTTTAATTGACAAATTTAGGATGTATCGGGGTGAGGGAAAATGACTTTATAAGGCTCTATTCTTCTACTGATATTTACTGTTAGTGTAGTAGAGAGACTCTGGTGCCCCATTCTCTGTCTGTTGTGAACCTGATGGCCAATTCTACACCTGCTCAGTGTGCCCTGTTGAAATCGGTTGGCTTTAGTTATACCCCTTACCTCTTGGACCCAGCTGTATTTAAACTAAGACTAGTTTAAATAGACCATCCTCACTGGTAGTTACTTTACTTCTGAAGATGGAGAACATGCAAGATACATAACACATAAACAAGGCTGCCCTGTGCCTAAAACTATGCATTGCAAGCACTCTACACAAAGGAAAGTGTCCATATGCCATTGTTAGTCTTAAATCATTTAACTGTTGCTTGACTAATATCTGCATGTCAGGAAAGCACAGCTTAGTTTAAACCTGCCTGTGTTGATCCTTATTTAAATATTTTTATATTGCAGATCCTTCTTAATTTCTGTGAAGGACCAATGATCTTTTTTTAGAGGACGAAAAATAATAATGTTTACTGTGGAAGAGCAGAGATTAGTAATCCAAACTGTGCTACTATTGGTGTTGGCATCTTTTATAGATTTCTATTCAATCTTGGCTAATACTTGACATTCTTCCTTATACCAAAGCACACTTCATTCTAAATTGTCCCCACAGAGAACAGCACTGCTTGATATATTCAGAATTAGATTGGCTAGATGATCTTAATTCAAGAAAGTACTGAATTTGTCTGTGGTTCATCTATAATGCACTAAAAGGAAAATTCCCCAGCTAGACAAGTAAATTATTAACTCATAAGTCTATGTGTTGTAATTTGTGTATAGTAATAACTTATCTTTAAGTGGGATTGAAAATGTATATGGAGAACGTGAACGGAGTCAGATATAACTGGTTATTTTCAAACACGGGCAAATTGTGAGCCTGGGCTTAGGGCGAGAGGTCAGACTTTTGGCTACCTGAAGGGCACTCTGCTAGTCATGGACTCACTGAGGGTGTTATTAGCAGCGCAGCTGCTGACAGGAAGCAAATTTTGAGGTTGCTGTTTGGGGTAAGATAAACCCAGTGGACTTTGTCTCAGGACATAAAGTCAAGAAGAGAAGACAAGGTGAGGGACGTTGTAAAGGAAACATTTTTTCATATCTAATTTAGTTTTCAGTGATGATACCAACAACTGTATTCTTGCTTCATAACATTTTGAATTCTGACATAAAGCTGTTTTCATTAATTGGTCTGTCCATATGACTGGTGTGGGAATTCTCAGCAGCTTTTAAGTAGGAGCTGGTTATTTTTACCCTTAAACCAATTTACTTCTCAGAAGCCCTAACCTTTTTTGACTGAAGAATACCTACTTTTATCTCTAAGCCCCAAAACAAAACAGGAAAAGCTATGATCAATAATTATGCTCTGTATTTTGGGTTATAAATCTGAACATAATGCACATTGCAAGCATGTTCAAGTGGTTACTGTGCTGTAAAAAGCGTGATAGCTCTGGTCTTTGCAGTTCTTTGTCTTGTGTATTGTTTTGGCCTCTCAGAAATGCTTTGCACTTATGAAGTGGGTGCTATTTATTTGGAGTGTTTTTCCTGTCTAAAACAGCCAGCAAGCCCCTTTTTTAGTACAGAAGTCATGATGTGTTGGTGCCAAGGTTCTTTTCCCTCATGGCTCTCCTGAGCAGAGTCTGCTGTGGTGGATCAGAACTGTTCTTGATTTTCCTGTCTGCTTACTTAGCTAATTAAAATAACAAATCTTCACAGCTGTCTGCTTTGGATTCATTCTTATCACCATAAACTAATTAAAATAATGCAACTGGTTGCAACTCATTAAATATCAACTATACTTTTCATATAGTTACAAACCTTCAACCCCCCACAAAATAAAACAAAAACTTGATTCCTGTGCTCTTTCTTCCTTACCTAATTGTAACTGTTTTCATAAGATGCCTACATTTTAATCTGTTTTTTGTCCTGTCGTATGTTCTTACAATAGTATTTTTGTAGCCTTACACTCCATGTTTTCTCCTGTCACTTTTAAGTGTTCTCAAGAGGCAAACATCAATATACTCAGGGTTTCTATTCAGTTTAGTTGGGCACCCTACAGAATGTGTGCTTGTCGAGAGCTTTTAAGTCAACTTAGTGGACTAAGGAAATTGCAACAGGAAATATAATTCAAGAAAGCATTTAAGTGCTGGCTTAATTTTGTTTCCCAATGGTACCTTTACTCATGTGTTTTAGTATGATACTGATTCAATCCTGTGGTTTTTAGGTAAAATTACTTCTGAAATGAAAAAGATGCAGTTTTCTTACTGTAGAGAGAGAAGATATCTCCAAAATGGAAATAATGAACTTATTTTTATTGGATTTTTTTATATCCAAACTAATATATGTGTCACCTAAAAGCCACGGAGACTCTGATGTAACTGATTAGGCAGGCATATCTGTGCTTTGATGCTTTGTTTATAAAACAGTAGGATTTCAGTGCTACTCTCTAGTAAAAAAAAAATCTCCAACCAATTTTACCAGGGATTTTTCCTAAACTGTGACTTAGTATTCTTCTCAGGGAATACTGTTTCTACATACTTTTGAAACAAGTTTAATCATTTATTTACTGCAAGACCTTCACTTTTAATTAGGTCTTTCTTGTCTTTCTTTTCTTTCTTTTTCCCCAAGGGAAATTTCCCTTACACTGTTCTGGGGTGAACTCTACTTCTGTTTTGACAGACCTACTTTTAAAGGGCTTCCTTACCTCTTCAGCAGCTGACAGGCATTTTTCCAGCACAAACAATTAATACCTTTCTGTTTTCTTTGTTCTATTTTGCCCATTCACTCTTTCCAGTTCTAAAACAGTGTCTGGCCAAAAATGGACAACAAACCTAAAAGAAAATCCAGGTTCCAGTTTGGTCATTGCTGGTGTCTGTTTTCAGATCTGAAATTGTTCTAAAAACCTGAGGAAGAAGAATTATCACACCCTCTGCATGGCAAAAAGCAGTGAGGAGAGATCTTTTTGCTTATCTCTGCAGCATCCCTCGCTGTAGGTGTCAGCATGTAATAGTTGTATACAGGGTTATTCCAAAATATTTTAAAATGCTTCCTCAAGGAAGGTAGCATAACATGTACCCCAACTGTCCATCCAAACAAAGATCACTCTCTGAACTGGGTTCTGTGGCTTGTGGTTGCAGTTCTTGCTCTGTGCTTGGACTGGGCAGGTGGTTCCTAATGACAGGCTCTGTGGTGGGATGGGAGCTGTGCCTGCGAAGAGCCAGTCGTGCAACTGCCTCCTGTCCTTGAGCAAAAAAAGACCTGTTTGTGTCCTTCACTAAGGCATTTTTGCAGGGTTTGGCATGAGGTTTCTGCTTTACAGGTACAATTCCTGATTACAGAAGCACCTTGCCATTTTGACACCCTCTGTGCATGCAAATTATTAGAATCCAACTCTTTTAGCCAGACACAGTTTGAAATACGAGGTAAAATTAGGTGTTTTGCTTTTTTCCCTTCTGGTATTAAATGTGCAATGAAAGAGCTGAAGTGAGTCATAAAGGATAAGGAATATCTTCTGAAGGAGCAATTCCCAAACTTTCTTGCTTTGTTCTGTATCCTTGAAACTAGTCTCTTACTTCGTTTCACTTTTATGCCTTTAGCAGACTTGTGCTTTGGTGCTCTCAACTGAAATAAATGCCAGAGAAAGCCTAAACTGTTCAATTTATAACATCCTTATTAAACATTGCAGGTACAAGACAATATATCAAAGGGAAACTCAGTGAAGCAAGCATTATTATTAATGTTTCTCATGTTGCTTAAATTATAAGAAACAATCAAAATGCTATAAATGACTTGCTCTCTTGCACTGTGCAGCTGAGCTACAACAATGATTTGCCTTTTCAAGTTATTTAATTTGTTTTGAGCTTCTTGCCCATTCTTCAGTGCAGTACTGGTGAGCAGACATCAAAGTTCACCTTGCTCACTCCTGACAAAATTCAAATGAAGAGAAAAGCTATGATTTCAAGTAGCACCTGGGGAAATCAAAGCCCAGCACTGGCAGAAAGCATGTGCTTGCTCCACAGTTGCTTTTTGTCATTTGAGATATTGGTAAGCTTCAGTTAAAAGTCTGGTTTACTTATTTTCAGTGGTGAATAAGGCAGAGAAAGCCAGTCTTGCAGAGAAATGTGGAGCTTAAGGGTTCAGTCAGACACCAGACTAAATTCATTCCTTCACCACAAAAAGTTGCTAAGCTACGCTTTGTTGGATTTGAACTTGAGTTCATCATCACCTGACAGTTCTATCAAAAGCTTTTTTCCCTTTGTTGTGAAGCCAGGTGGCAAAATGTCTTCTGTGAGAATTGGACTCCTGATCCAGCTCTGATTTTTCACTGTCAGTACAGCATTCATTAAATTCAGTGCCCAAATGTGTGTATGTATATATCTGATACATCATTACCAGTAGTTATGTAGGGATGAACTTTCAATTTCTTTTTAAATGGGATTTAGTATTTGGCATATTTTCCCTGCTTTGTAAATTACACTGTCTTTAACTGTCCTTGTTTTGTCACAAATATTAAGAGGTGTAGGTTTCAGTTTGGTTTTCTTATGCGTGCACAGTTTATTGAGATGTGCAAACAAGTTAATAGGATGGTTTTCATGGCCACAAGTCATTCTCAAAGCAATCTGCACTTTCAAAACCAAAATCACCATGAAAAGCTTTACCTTGAAAAAAGATAAAACAGAATTGTCAAGAGACAAGTCAACACCTTTCCATACAGGAACTATCTTCCTTTTGCTTGGAGAAGATTGTGATCACTTCCCACTTCTCTGAACGAAACTGGAAACAAAAGTATGTCACTTGTGGCTTAATTACATTTTCTACCTTTTAACCCTGATCTAGAGTGACTTTCAGATTGATGGGCAGTTTGGGGCAACTGGCAGTTTCTGAAGGATGCTGTAGAGAAGTGAACTTAGCAGTGGCACTGCCTGTTGAGTTCCCTGTGTTAACCAAGCGTTGCTCGTACTCTCTCCCAGGAGAACCCATCCATCTTTGCCATTCATCAGCTACTCCAGGAAGCAAATGAAGTTTGCTTTTTTCCCCTCATCATTGTACATCTTGATATGCCTTTGAAAATCAGAAAGTCTCCAGTTGAAACACTACATGCACAAGTGGCAGAAAATGAGTGATGTCAGTATTTGTACATCATTATCATGAGTAGTTACTGCGTTTCATATGTCCCATGGGGCTTCATTTGAGAAGCTACGTTTGATATCTCCATCATGAAGGGTTTGAGGAACAGTATAACAACTCATATAAGGAATACCAACTGTGTCTCAGGAACTGACAGCATGGTGTCCTTTTGTGCAATTCTTCAAATTTGTGAGCTTTGGCAATTTCAGCATTATCAAGCTTGCATTATGGTTTTTTCAAAGACATTTTTAATAATGTGAACAAGAGCTTTTTTTTTTGCTTTTTTTTCCAGTTTGATCATCAAAGTAATTTCTCTCAATTTGCTTTTTATTTATTTTTTTTCAAGATATTTGCTCTGTATTAAGGTGCTTCTGAAGCAGGAAATGCTTCTTTAGAGAACAGTGATGCCCCCAAGGCACAAAGATGACTTGCTTTTTTCACTGCTGCAAGTAAGGCCAGATAATAGACAGTTGGGAACATATATTCTTACAATCTTCTGCTGTCTCTTACTTGTACCAAGAAGCCACACACACCACCAGATCTCTCCAGCTTTCTCATGAGGCTGTAATTCATGCAATCACCTTTTTTTCTCAACAACCTTTCATGGTTTCTTTGTATTTTTCTATTGAAAGTGTCACTACCAGCTGAAAGCGACATATATACAAATATGAAATAAGTTTAATCCAGACAACATATAAATGAATTCAGTAATTTGAATGCAAGACTCGAAGATGAAAAAGATATTTTAAATTAAATGTGTGAATTCCCAACTTGGAGATGAGACCTTAAGGAGCTACATACTTTGTTCACCTTTTCATTTAATATGAGTGATCAATGTTTCAATGAATAACTGCCCTGGAGAAGACACAGAATGCTCAAGTTTACTGGAATACTGTAACTCCAATCTTATAATCAATTTTGGATGAAAGTTGCATTAAAATCAACTGGATTTTTGCTTGATCCAGTGCTGTAATATCTGTATTAATTTTAAATATGTTTTATTTTACTGCAAGCACCTCTGACATCATTTACCTTCTCAAAGATTTGAGCTGGGGAAAAACTGATAGGGTTAAGAAAATAAGTAATGACATGGTTCTTTATAACAATGTTTAATGCTACAAAAACTTTTAGTTTGTGTAAGTTTGTATTTGCGTACTGTAATAAATGGTCACTTTTAGGTTAGAGATAGATGATTAGGTCATTAAACTGCTTTAATTCTCTACAAAATGCAGGGAATAGGTTTCTTTGTGAAGCAAGGAGACAGTCAAGCACTGAGAGCTGCAGGGCACTCTGAGTTCAAAGGTTCTCTATCCAACAGTCCCAGAGCTGCTCCTAGGATCATCCCTTGGATGTCCCATCTATTACAACTGTTATGATTGGCACTGCTTCAGATCAATGCACGATTTCCCAAAAACAATGTTGTTTGAGACTTGATAAGAGCAAGACTAACCACCCTCTTTTGCCACCCAGGGTTTCTGTATAGAGGTATTTTAAACAATAACTTATTTCAGACGAGAGATTGACAGTATACTAGAGGTTTTTTCTAAATAGACATATTTTAATGAATGTTCTTACAACAGGCAAGGAGTTTATCACTAAGCCCTAATGCCCTACTCCAAAGTACCTGCTCCTGGGAACTACATCAGTGGCATTGCACTTCCATGGCCCACATGTATATGCTAGGAAAAGTTTGGGCATTTTCTTTCTCAGACTTCATTTTCTCATAACTTTTCTTCAGTCTTTTTCACAAACAAGCACTGTCTGTGCAGGAGGTTAGGCATGCATCCCTGTACAAAGTCTCATTGTCAGGCTGTTCCCTGTCAGATTGTGCTGCAGCAGAAGAAAGAAAAGGCACGAGACAGGTTTTTTAGCATGTCAGTGTTACCTATTGAACCAGGGTGCCTAAGGTAGAAGATACCTCAGTGCACATACTGTCCATGCAGAGACAGAGTCACAGCTGAGGGGACAGTTCCACAATAACCAAGGCAGTTGCATGGTACGTCCTCCCTGAGCTGTGCTACTGTGTGAACACACTGTTGACACAAGGGAGACGACAGAAAGGGAGCAGTGAGGGATGTGTTGTGTCACATGTACTGGGGTTTCCCTGAAAAACAGGTTCAAGCACTGCCTTCTACTGATCCTGTTGAAAGCTCGTCCTGACAGATGCCAGGGCTAAAATCTTCTCCGTGTGTCCCCAAAGGGTGAATCAATAGGCTGCTGAGACATAATTACTTACCTACTGTTCCTAAATTGTTAACAAATCAGGCAATTGTTCATTTCCACCAGATGCAAAAAAGATAATAGGAACCTTGTTGGCTGATCCTAGAAACTCTTATTATAATGCACAATTATGATTTGCAATTGCAGAAAATTTTGAAGCAAACCACTTTTTTCACAGCTCCAAAGCCTCAGTACACAATACTTTGTGTACAAACATGGAATATTCCTGCTTGCTAAGGTTATTATAATTTTTTCTGCTTGATTTATATAAATATATATCTGCTGTTGCAAATGTATTCTTGGTTTTCTTTCACAATTCTGTGATGTATTTGACACCTAGGAGCACTTTCAATGTGGAAAACTTACAGACAGCTCTGATCCTACTCTCTTAATACACAGAATTTCACGAGATGACAGTGGACATGAACGTGATTTGAGTCAGTCAGATTTCACCCTTGTAGATACTGACACCATATTTTTCTTTAATTGTGGGGTGATCAAAAAACTAATGAGAAGTGGATCTGTGAGAATATGAAGTCCTTATATTCATGTACAAGGAAAAAAAAAAGGTGAAAGCTTTTGGCTGTGCCTCAGAAACTTCATGTTGCCAGAGCCCTGAGGTGAAATGATCCCACCTCCTTCTTCTTGTAGGGAGCAAACTAAAAGATGTCATATGCCTCCAATTAATAAAATGAACTTTTAGTAGACAAAAAAAATAATAAAAAAAAAACTGAACAAAATTGTTAAAGAGGATAATTAAATAGATAAAATCTGGATATTTTGCTCTGCAGATTAAATAAATTTTGACAGTGAACATGTTTTTTCCTCACTGTGTCATAGCCAGTCAGATCGTTTCCTCTAACTCTGCTTTCTGGCCAAGCAACTTTCTAAGCTTTGAGTCACTTGGATCAGCTTTTACCATGAGCAAAAGTACACAATGTAGTAGTTAAAAACACAGAAGAAACATCTATTAGCTAAAATACCCAGTGGGTAGCTAAAAGATGGGCATTAATTTGCTTGCCAGCTTTGATGGTTTTGTTGCCATGCAGTTGTCAGGCTAGAAATGGCCACACTTTTTTTGGCTCTCTGCAAGGGTCTGATCTTCAGGATCAATAAATTGCCATCCTTTAACTGTTTCTTTTTTTTGTTTGTTTCCTGTAGGACTTTCCAATCAGTGTTTTTCTGTCTTGAACTGCGATCTATCCCTGTCTCAACAATCTAATCTCTGTCCAAAGTTTTACCTTTTCCTGATCTTTCATGGCTTTTGTCTACATACTTTCTAACAGCTGCTTCCTGGGAAGTTTGAGCCAAAGTTATGCAAGTTGTGGGTTGTATCACATGCAGCTGAGCCTCTGCAGGGAAGGTTACAGTTTCCTGGATGCTAAGGAAGTGTCTCCCCATTGCTTCTCAGGAATGTTTTTTGCTTCCCTTCCTGCAATCCCATTTTGCAAGTCACTTGCCTCATCCCTGCCTATGTTTTCCCACTGTGTTCACATGCTGCTCTCAGGAGAGGCAGTCTCTTTTCTCTCTGGAAGACCCTGCCTGACCAGGAGCATCCAAGGTAAACAGGCAGCCATCCCCCCTATTGCCCAGCTGTTCCCTTTTGTATATGAAGGCAGCACATGCAGTATTTGCCATTAACTCTGAGCAAATGAATCAAATAGTTCTAAAACCTGCCAGAGGTGGTAAGATTTTTTGATTGAGCTGTCTGCAGCTGGATCTTCAAGTTAAATATATGCTTGGCTCCTTGATGTTATGCTGCCAGGCACCCCAGCAGCCATCCAGTAGGAGGTTGTATTACAGTCACATAGAAAACGAATTCATCATCGGGGGGTTTTTCTTGGCTGTTGAGATCTTTGAGCAAACCAGCAGGGAGCAGAGACCCTGTTGGCAATTCTGATTCACAGGCTGTATGGCAGTAGGAAGAGGAATGCTGAAATCTCTGCTGACAAAAATAAGATATAGTAAGTTAAAAAAAGATGTCTCGGTGACCCTGCATAGAAAAGAATACATTTGACTTGCTTGTGTCAATAACAGATGTATTGGAAAACCAGGTTCTCCATCTGAGTAGAAAACTCTAGACAGGGACACTCTGGCATAGAAAACCTTAAACCTTCACTGGCAAAAAAGCATGCTAAGAGCATTGTCTGTTGTTAACTGTAATAAGATACAGACAAAGATGTTGAAGCCAAGGAGGGGGTTGTTAACAAGCAGGTTTGGGGCTGACCCAGAAGCATCCTGCTGGGAATGCATCCATTGAGGGCCAAGCATCTGATGAGTTTCCAAAGGACCATTTGAGGAATAGGGCCAGGGTGGTCAAAGCTCAGCAAAGGAATTTCTGGGCTTGTAGCTTTTAAGTTTGGCAAAATACATCAAGTGACAATTGATAACACATATACCTGGACTTTAAGGTAGATTACTTGCTAGGCGTTTAAAATAAGGAAATTAAAACCCCATTAATTTAGAGGGTCATTTTTAGATGAGTTTTCCAAGATTTGTTATAAAGTTTCCTGTAGGTTTTCTACTTGTCTTTTTCAGCAGAAAGCTATAAGAATAGACAAATGTTCCACAACTAGTGAGGCAAATACTAGTGATTTGGTTAATAGTTAAGCCAGTTCATTTCATTCTAACTTCTTTTGTTTTTTCTGGGGCGGTGAAACAACTTTCAGCTGCTTTTGCTTTCTAAAAACGTGTCTCCTATGGCACTGTTTGGTAGGTTTCATTCATGTGTGTTGAAATGTTTTGGAGAGAAGTCTGGGCATCCAAAAATGTGCTTTCCCAGCCTTCAGGTTTTTTCGGTATTTGGCTTTGTCTTTGGTTGTAAGGGCTTTTGATAACAGAGCTGGCTGAATACTCTCATCTAAAAATGCCATTTTGTTTCATTCATAATGTCCCTGGTGTGAGTACTTGCCAAACCTGGAGCAGGGTGCCAGGTGAAGAGTGCCTGGATTCCTGATGGTTCCTAAGAGACATGGAGGCAGGAAGCTGCCAGGGCCTCAGACTTCGGTCAGTCTTCTGCTGCTGGAGCCTGAGAGCCAGCATTTCCTTTTGCTCCTCAGTAAAATTGTCATCTTTGCTCTGGTCATGAAAGCTGACAGGAACATCAATATCACTAAGTGGTTGCAGGGCCTGGGGAATTTAGCACATGTTAGTTTTTGGTCTGATTTGGACTGTAACTTAGAAGAGTAGAACAAAATCAGCTGTGAATGGAAACCCTGCTTTCCAGCTAGCTATTTTCCAGCTAGTTATTTTTTATTTTAACACCATAACCTGGTGTTAATGAGGAAAAGAAAATTGGAGTCTCTTGTGCTGGAGGCATTTGCACCCTTTTCAATTTGATATTCTGTAAGGCCTGTTTGAGTTTCATCAATGTTAATGCACTGAAGACTTAATGCAAATAGTTATTATTGTTTGTGACTGGTATCCACCAAAACAAAAAATTTGGACAGAAAAATGATGACCAGAAGATTCAACTAAATCATGTTAATGCACAGAGATCAATGTGGTGAAAATTACCTATTTCCTCTAATTCAGCTGAGTAGAGACTTTCAGGGTTTCCACACTTCCAGGTTTTAAGTGGCTGAACTCTGCTGTCCAGCTCAGCAACCAGTTGTACACACCAGCAGAGGTATCACAGTGCTCTTGGTCTTTTGCAGTTGACACGACAAATATTAGAAATGCTGCTTTTTCCAAGCAGAGTACAATAGGATTCCTTCCCCATAAACAATAAAAAGATTATATTCTTGTTTCAGTGCCGAGCAGGTTACGTTCCTCCTGTCCCAAACAGGCACGAGTTTTTTATCTTTCATTTATATTCTTAATTTGCCCATAATTGCTTTCAGGCATCACATCTGAGGCCAGCCTTCATTAATATGTTAATTGTGCAGTCCCTCCCAGTGGATTTTTCCAAAGCTAAGAGTAAACAGAAAGGTTTATTCCCCCCATCTTCCCCCAAGCCCTCTGAACAGCAAAATATTATTAAGATGAGATACTTGACTAGGCTCAGATCACCATGATGATGGGGAGCATTTATTTCCTGTTTCTGGATCTGCCCAAAAAAGCTGATCAGAATCCCTCTGTTGGAACAGATCAGAGGCTCATAAGGTCAGAATAAAACGGTATTTTTTTATCGAGGTGCGGTTCAGAACCACTGTACGCATTTCCTCCATCCTATTCCGTGTGGATATGCTAAATGGATATTAAAAAAAAAAAAAAAGCTGACATTATCAAAGTACTACAGGGAATTACCCACACACTTGCTGTTAATTAATGTGAGATGTGCAGAGAATTTGCCCACACTGCTTTGAAAAATCTCAGCTAAAACACTTTAATGGTGAGTATTTTCAGGGAATGAAATGCAGAAGATACCCTGTAAACCAGGCTCCTTAACTGTTTATTACCTCTCTTGACCCTTGAGTTGGATTTATAGAAAGGTCATTTACAGAAAAATCTTAGAGTTCATTTTAGAGTTGTCCTTAAGACAGCCCTCACACCTTCCCAGTTAGCAAGCATGGAGGATAACTTGAATTAATTTTTTTTTTAAATCATTTATTTGGTGGAACTAGGATCCTTCTAGCAACCTCTCCTTCTCTGCTAGGTTCGATGATAAACTGTGCAAGAAAAGTCCAGCAGCAATAAGGTACAAAAATAATTCTCTGCCTATTCGTTTATTTGTCTTTTCGTTTTATCCTGCCACGGGTGGGGGCAGCTTGTGAAATCCCTGTGGGTTGGCTGGCTGAGTAGAGGTGGTAATTGTGAGCTATAACTGACGTGCTAAAGGCTTCTGAGAAAAGTCTGTGCTTCTGTATCCATTGATATCCTTCTTATCTTTTCTGTCAAGTTTAACACTTTTGGTTCTTCCTTCTGCCCAATGTTTCCAATTTCCTCAGTCCTCCCCAGCCTGTAACTGCCCTTCTCTCCTGCCCAGTGCATCCTGCTGTGGACAGAGGCTCAGGGAGCTCCTGACATGCCGTGCACTATTCATCTTCCAGAAACTAGATCATGCCAAGAGGGATGCTGGTTGATTTAGGCCCCATTCCAGTAAAGCCTGCGGTGCACATATGAGAAGGAAAAATTAAATTATGTGCAGATACTTTCAACAGGTACAAAGGACTCATGTCTGGCTTCTTTTTCTTCTGTTTAAATGTAGCTCCAAATATATCCTCATCCCCAGCCCTTAGATATTCATGCTTACATTGTTCCTCCTTGCAGGTTACGTGGATGTAGGATGGTCACAACAAGCATATGAGAAAATCATTTTGGCACCCAGGAAACCCACAAAACAGATGCCTACCTCTGCTCCTTCCCTAAGATCTTGCAAACTCTCTCAGTCCATCAGATTCTTTATTGAAAGTCATGATTCATTCCACAGCTGAAATTGTGACTCCGGTGCTTCATCTTTCCTTCTCTGAAACTTGCTGACTTGTGCTCTCTGTCAATCCAGCTTTTTGGAACCATATACTTTTTACACTGCACATGATGAGTATCTGCTCCTTATCCATAATGACATGTGCATTCAGTGTGACTGCACTGCCTGCCTCTGTATTGTAGGCAGTGTCAATGAGATGCAAAGCCTTTATTTGTCATCTGAATATTTCTCCTCCTTCTAGTTACCTGGATCTTTCATGTATCTGTATTATCTCCTTTCCTGTCCATGTGCCTGTTTGCAAAGTATTGATAAAAATTGATTTTTGTACTGTGAGTAAATTGTACTCAGATGAAAGGAATTGCTCCGACAGGATGTGTGAAGGATTGTTGTGGAAGACACCAGAGAACCATTGAGAGGTATTTTTGATAGCTCTTAAGACTTTCATATAGGTTTGCTGAAGATAAGCCAGATGAGAAGGTGCAGTGGACACTATTAATAGGGACTCAGGGACTTTACATCAGTATGTTACTTCTCTAAGCTGGCATGGCCCTTACTTAGGGTGTGCTCAGTCTGCAGCTATATCCTTGTTTGAGGCAGTGTTTAATTCTCAGTCTTCTCCCCATCCATAACCATCTTCTGTAAATCACCTTCAGGGACCTTGAGTGAGTCTTTCATCAAAGCTTTATGGAATAGAGGTATTCCTGTTTCAGTCCATCCTTTGCATAGCTCTTTGCTTTTAGTAGTGGAGCAATGAGTGTAACTGTTCCAATTTTCATGAATGCATACATTGCTGAGCCTATGTTTAGTAATTTTCTTAGTTAAGGTAATTTCACTATGCTTTTCCTGTTTATGTTTTCAAGCATACTGAATCTCACGCTAGTACCCATTGTAGCAAATATGGAGTGAAGTTGCACAGAGGATCTCAAACAGTGCCTGTGAAGCCTGTGAGGTAAGGTCTTTTCCACCAGGATCCATTTAATTCTCAGCTTTCCCATACATAAGGATGTATGCCATGTAAGTGCCCTAATTTAACAGTTTGTGTTCCTGGAATCAGTGAAAGTATCTCCTTCAGTGGTTTCCAGCATCACCCATCTATGTCATGTTTAGGGTTCACCTGCCAAATAGCAGTTAAAATAGAGAAGTGACAAATAGGTGTCAGATTTGAGGACAAGGAGGCCCTTGAGCTGGTGCTGCATTGCCCTACTTTGTGGCTGAATCCCATGGCCGAGGCACACATGCCCCTTGCCTCGCAGTGCACTGGTCATGGCAATAAGGGCTTCAAAGAAATCTAAATGTCTTAATTTCCATTCAGTGGATTAATCTTTTCCATTCTTAAAGGAAACAATTTAAAGCAATCTGTAAGGCGTGTAAAAAAGTATTTTAAATTGGCGATATTTATAGCTGCTTCATTTTTTTCTGAAGTCCCTATTCTTAACAGCCAGTAACAGCAATTCAGTAGCAATACAGTTCCTGCCAGTAACCTTCTCCTAGGAAAAAGGATTTCAGTAAGCTTTATCACTCAGCATAGCCAACAGAAATATTTGATACTAAGAGCAGTGGAACCAGAAATCCTCTTCAGATGTCCTTCAAACAGCTAGATGAGGAATTCAAGGGGATGTGGAATAGGAAACTCAGAAAATGGAGCTTGACTTTGATACTTACTTGGTGTGATAGAGTAATTTACTCTCCATATAGATCTTACTGTATAAGAAAAAGGAGGAAAGAGGAAGCAGTAATGTGTCACCTTATCTAAATAAGGTACCTGTCATTCCTGAAATTCTGTTTAAACTATGATGGATGCTCTTATTCAACAAGAGAGATTTTTCCCCACAGTGAAAGACGATCCTTTCAAACAGAAAAGGACTATGATGAGACCGAATTTCCTTCTTATGGATGAGACTGAAACAATACAGAAATAGCTGCAGAGCAGATGCCCTGGGATTCCTCTCTGACCACTTGCAATGTGTGTAGTCATAGAAAAGGCAGTGATCTGAATAGAAAAACAGCTGGGCTAATTGTCTTGCCTTAAACATCTGTAATCTTTGAAGTGGTAGCATATTCTCATGATGTGATGTGTTTGTTTCCTAAGAAAATTTTGCTTTCAGTTAATTTTGATTGACTGATCTGTCATTCCAGAACTTAATCTTTTTGCTATTTAACCGTGGTTCTAATGTTAATGTTTTGCTAATTTAACTAAACACATTAGCTAGAAATAAATCTGTGGCATTTACTCTTTTTTCTTTCTTTCTTTCTTTCTTTTTTTTTTTCCCCCAAAGCAAATGCTTTTTTTTTTTTTTTTTTTTTTTTTGTAGCTTCTATTTGAACACTATTTTTAAAACAGTTAATTTGGGCACTGCATTGACCTGTTCCTCAATAATTTAGAGGACAATTCTCAAAAATGTGTGGTGAACCTCTTCATCATTAAAATCATACAGTAAATTCTGTGATCTCTCCCCTAGACTAATATAAATAGGTATAGTGACAAAAAAGTGCTTATGCTGTAGTAGTGTCAATTAAAACATACTTCAGCACAACAAACAGTGTAAATTGGCCTACTTGATATAAGTAGGGATACCTGGGAAGGCTCGCTGGTACAGTGCATGCATGGGTGTTTGGGGAAGCTTGGGGGGAACATAAATAAATACTGACTGCCTGTTTCGCAAATTGCTGTTCTTTTTTGAGTTGTTTGTAACCTTAGCTGGGAAGCCAGGGACTGACCCAGCCACTGTAAAGCTGCAAAATAACTTAAAATCCATAACTCATTAGGTATGTAAGTCACTGAAGCCAGGAAGGACTCTCCCATGCACACTATGAGCTGGTCAACCTGTCATCATTCTTGAAACTATAATCTTTCCAATAGCTGTGGGGTTCCCCTCATGATGCTTGGAAATGTTTGTGCTGCAGATATCCTCCTTGAGTGGTGATTTTTGGGAATGGTGGTTTAGAAGATGACTATACATCCGTGCACAAAAGAATATTTGATGATCTTTGTGTATTCTTTTGTCCAAAGAAGTTGAGCACTGTACCTACAGTGAAATGGTGTTACTTACAGGAAAAAAAACGAGCAAGGGCTTAGACAACTCTTTCTTCCAGCCCACACACTGGAACCACAGGCTTCATATTAAAATGAATGAGTTGCATTTATAGAAAGCTTATTGAAAGACCTTCCTAAACTGCTTTACTGTGCCTAATACATGCTGTTGGTCTCAGGAGCCAATTATGTTCTAGAGACACAGCAGGGTTTTGCAGTCCTGCCTAGAAGTCCTAAATCCTGCTCTGACTGAAAATCCTACAGAAGCAAGTTCATTTACACCTCCTCGATGTGCTGTTTCATTGTTTACACAGTATTTTCATCAAAGAGTGTGCTGCTCATTAAGCATGGGAGAACCTGACAGACGGGACCTGGAACACTTGCCATCAAATTTAGCCCAAGTCTATCTGACATCTCAGCAGGGGAAGTGGAGAGCTGTGATTCTGAAAAAGGCGCTTTGCCGTCTCTAATCTTGAGTACACAGCACTGAAGAGAGTTGCTTTTGCATAATGTAATTCATACCATCAGGAACTGTACATTTGGTATCACAGATCTGTACTTCTTGAACCCCATTCTCTAAAGTCATTTTCTTTGCTCACTGACATTTTAAGTGTTCTGTGTTTGGTGCCACTAGATTATGACATTTTGATGTTCAGTTAGAAATCCAAAATAGCAATTAGGGAATTACAAATTGCAGGAATCTTGCCATTTAACTATTAATTATATTCCTTATTGTCTTAACTAGTAAATGATTATACATAAATGTCTCTTAAATATAACATGCTAAACCTTGTTATAATTAGGGTATTCCTGAGATGTCATTCCCTACTCGATGAAACTGATTTCTCTCTAGAGCCTGCTGAAGATGACAGTATTTCCACATGAAGAGGAGTGCTCAAGAGGAATAGAAGTATGTGTGTGTGATAATAACCTGGAGACTTAGATATTGACTTGAGCTCTGGGAGATGTTGAAATTCTTGCCTGATCCAGGGCATGATGTGTCACCCTGGATTATCACGGCTTGGGATAGGGGACCAAGCCGAGACCGCGGGTCCTTGCAGGCTGAGTCCACGCTAGGCACAGCCGCTG
>JAWWLV010000183.1:30890017-30932728 GCA_035041135.1 Platyrinchus mystaceus
CATCTTGGGTCCCTTAGGTGGATGTTCTTTCATCCACTGCTCCAGCTCAGCCTCAGGGTCTGGGACACTCCCAGCACTGGATTGCTGCAAGTCAAGCAAGTCTTATTGGTATTACTTTTTTGTGAAGAGATTTGTGAAAGTGAAAATATTTTAGCTTTGATGGCATAGGATATTTCAGCATAAGCTTTCCAAACATGTCATGGAATGGTACCTTGGGAGTACTGCTTGCTTTGCCTACTCACTGCAGCAGAAATAGTGCTTTACAACATCTATAGGCAAATGAAGTCTCTCCTTTTAGTCTTGTGTACCACACTGATTTTGTTCTAGTGTTATTTTGCACCTAAGCTATCTTGATGCTATTATTATGTTCAACTACACTGCAAAAGTGCAAAGATGCAAGTAAAACTCCCAAGTGACTCTGGATGCAGAGGTAAAGTCCCTGGGGGAGCAGCTGCGTGATGCGCATATTCGGAAGGATAGCTGTTGTTTGCATGAGGAAAAGCAATGGTATAGTAGAGAAGGCTTGGGAAATTAGTAGGAAAACCAGCCTGCTTTGAAATTCCAACCAAACATCATGCTTGTACCAGGCTCCATAGATGGCACTAGTTTAGATTAGGTTACCTCTTCCAGAATAAAAATTACTGAAATGCACATTACACAGGTATTCAGTCCTCATCATTGGTTCATTCTAGAGGTCCTCTGTTGTTCTACATTACTTGCTGACAAGGAATTTGAACTCTTGCCTGGTCTCTTTTGCTGAGTACACACCAGTGGCTGGAGCACATTTTCCGGCTTGGCTTCCCCCCACAGGAATCCTGCTCCTGTGCTCCACATTGAAACCTGCTTTGTTAATTGCAGCCACTGTAGCAGAATGCTGTAGTGCAATTTGCACCTAAAAATGCAACAATTTGTAAAAACAAAAGTAAACATACAGATAATTCTGTTGGTTACACACACAGATGTCGTGCTTAAGTGCAGCTCTGAATTTCATCAAGCTCTCCAACTGCAGTGTGCTGGACACAGAAAGATCTGCACTGAAATAGAAAAAAATAATGTTTGCTTATAAAATAAGATCTCCTAAACACCTTTTCAGCAAGACTGGCTGGGGAATAGAAAAAGAAACAGCCTGAGAGGTACATTTTCAGTGATCTCAAAATGCCCTTTTTCCCCTGTAATTTACTTCCAGACAGTGCACACATTTTAAATGAATACTTTGCTAAAAACTGAAAAGATGTTAAAATTGAAATGAATACATCATGTTCTGAAGAAGAATTGGAGACAGAGGTCATTCATATTGTTTCAAAAAGTCTGTATCTCTCAGTGATGATGACAATACTGGCAATGAAATAATGGAAGCTGGGAAACAACAATTGGAAAGCTCTGAAATGAAGCTCTTACAGGGGTCATGTATTTTTCAGAGGTCATTTATCAAGGATACTAAGAATATTTTCTGACTTCTGTTGGAGTATAGAACAGTTAAACTTGTAACAGACTGTTGGGAATAGAGCTGTGTTGAGGCAGTGGTGGGCTTTACAAGTAACGAGGTGTCATAAGAGACCTGCACCATGTGCAGCACTGGGTGATTGAGCTGCTCACGTTCTGTTTGTTAATGTGCACTTCCATGTCACTTTTTAAAAATGTTTGCAAGGTTAAAGAGAGAAAGAAAAGGTTTGTATATCTGTGTTTCAGAGTTCTCTGATAATATATGGCAGAAATTACTCCTAAATTACTTTAAGGAAGTACTCCTAAGTATGATTTTTTGGAGTCATTTAATTGAATCAAGGAGCTCTGGTGATAATTTCAGATGTATAGTTTGGTTATCATTCCTTAAAACACCTGAATTACTAGCCTAGGGAAATTGAAATTATATTAAACATTTCAAAAGGTTACATGAGGAGTCTTACAGAAAAGTAACACTGAATGAATGAAGGAAACCATTCAGAAGACCAGGGCTTACTTCTAAAGGCTCTTTGTCCTGTAATGCTTTTGAGCAAATGAATAGGCTTTGGATAAAATCAAGTCAAATCATTAGGATGCTTTTCTCTCTTTTAAGTCCTAATTAAAAGTTATCCTCATTGTCAACACTAAAAAAAAAAAAAAAAAAAATTAAATGAAAACTTAAGAAGGGAAAAGGGGAGAGAAGGAGTGGAAAGACCAAAGTTCAAAAAAAGAAATAACTGCTGGAAAGATGAGAGAAAAGGTCCTAGCAAAGAAAGAAAAAGGAACTTTAAATCTTGTAAAATTAGGAAGCAGTTAAAAAATACAAGTATTACTGTACTATGTAGCCAAACCGTGCTCACCTACTGAGATATATTTAATAGAAACGTGAAAATAAGTTCTAAAAATTTTGAAAGCCCATTGTTTGAAGTCCCCAAATTATAGCTGCATCAAGAAAGAAGAGCACAGGAAACAAGCTGTATTGGTTGTGTATATACACACTGCATATATAACCCCAAAATCTGAGGAATAAGGAAGAACCATTTTCAGCACGCTTATTGCCCTTTACTTAAGAATGAACTCTTGTTCAGACACAGTTATTTTTGTAGGAAGTTGTGACCATAAGAACTGTCATTTAACAGTGGATAGCTATGGATAAATCACAGAAGGATGAACACCCCATACCTACCTCATCCTGATTGCTTTTGCTACAGTTCAGTGAAAATCCTTGTACAGGACTTGCCTCTATTTTAGAGTGTTACTTATTATTAGCTATGGCAACACTCAAATCTACTTAAATCATAAATCCAAGTGCGTACTAAATCACGAGCTGTGACCAAGGCTCCTTGAGTATTCAGGTGTTTTATGTACATAAAATTATAAATATTTCTATTACCTTCTTGTATTCCAAGGAAGAAAGTGTCTCCTTCCATTTTGCCTTCAGGAGAATCTGTTTTTATTAGCGCTGTCCTGCACGACGGTGTTTTTATTTCTCTGGCTGTGTGGTGTATCAGAGTGCGATGTAAATGTGAGGCTATTAGCGAGAGATCAGAACCTTCAGCTTGGAGTCTTTCATAGGACAAGTAGGAGAACAAACCTTTAAAGGGAAACAGTGTGAAAAAGGGGAGTTCTGTCTCCCTTTACAATAACTCTGCTCTGTAGCAACTGGTTTGAACTAGACTGTGCCAGGGATGTTTCAGACTTCCTAAAAGGCCAGTAATTCTCTCCTCCACATGGGGGGGGAAAAATCAACCTCCTGACAATACACACAGGTATCAAAAGCTGTCAGGCTTTTCAAGTTAGCCCTGCGTTGTTCCATTCCCTTGGTATTTTTCAGTGTGCTTGTTTTTCAGCCGCCTGATTTGTCTTGGATCTTGGAAGTTCGGAATCTTTCTGAGATTTTTATTACGCTAAAGTGGAACAAAAGGTGTCTCCTAACTTTTTACAGGCATTTCTTTGATTAATAATCATCTCAATGAAGCAGCTGTGGTAATGCAGCTGTTTCACCCCTTTCTCTGCAGTTACTTGTACATCAGTTGTCACATGGCTACAACACTGGTGTATCAAGATGTGTGTTTTGATTTTTGTATGGCATTTACAGAAATTTCAAGGCTGCTGTGTTTGTCTCAGTGCGTTTATAGTTGAACAAAACACCCAATTACTGAGTTCAAAATTCTAAACTTGCTATTAAACAACTTTTCACATCTGACAATTCCAGTTCTGAGGGTGATGTTCTCATTTATATTAGAGATAGAGGTCTCTCATTGGTCATCTACATCTTTAGAAGCACTTTTCAACAGTTTTTGACCTTTATTTTCCATAGGACAAAGCAGTGTGAATGACCTGAAAACTTAAGATAACCTTTAAAAATCATGCTCTCTTACTAATATTTTACATTCTTAGCAGTCAAATTATGGTGATGTCTGCCTTTATCTCAACTTATTCTCTAATACAGTTGTAATAATAGACATCAGGACTGGTAATTTGAAACCAAAATTCACCTTTATATTCAAAATGCACTTTTATATAGTAGAAATAGCATATAAAAGCAAATCTGCATTATTTTGGGCATTCATCAAGCTAAAGTTTCTTCAATTTTAAAACACAGTATCAGACTCTAGTCATAATTCTTGTTCTCAGTTCTGATTTTGTATCTGTATCAGAAAATAATACAATTATTTTTACAAGATATATTAAATTCTTGGGAGTATGGTTCTTTGTCTCTTCCTTATTTTCGTGGATAGTGCACATGTTCTATTTGTTCACTATCTGCTGTGTGCTACAGTCTGTTATATTTCTTAAAATATGTGACTGCACAGCAATGAAAGGAAGCCAACTGTTTGCCTAGTTCTGGCTGTTACCCTGGGTCCTGCAGACCTTCTGGAGGGAGTGCTCAGTTGCTTTCAGCAAAGGAAAAGCTCAGCCAGGAGAGGCTTTTCCAGACTAGGTTGGAGTAGGAGAGGAAGGAGCGCATCTGCAACATAACCAAAGGTTTGGAAACTGTTAAGAACAGGGAGCAGAAATATCGCAGCATGCTTCAGAGCTGATGGGAAAAAAAGTCCTTTTTAAGGCGCCGAGCAGGCATATATCCCTTTCTCTTTCAAAAGTTCTCCTTCTCCTGTAGGTTTTTGCAAAACTGTTTTGCAGCTTGCAGCTACAGCAAGCGTCCAAAGGCAGGGCACTGCTTAGGCCTTCATTTCTATTGGTCTTGCCTCAGATTCAGTCTGGTTTCATTATGCAGATTTCTCCATAGTATTTTTGCCTTTTTTTTTTTCTTCCCCCTAACCCAGACTAATGTTACATTCTGTTGTTTAGCTTTCAAAAATGTCAATCTGGTCCACTTCATTCTGTCTTTTTCACATTTTAATAGCTTTCTATAAGTTTAAGCTGTCTAGGGATCTTTTTCAGTTATGAGTCTGTGATCCCCTTAAACCATCTGGCCTTGGAGGAGCAATTCCACAAATGACTTAAAACAACATATTTGCCTCAGTATAATCAAGTCTATTAAATCTCCTTGTTCTTGGTTTTTCATATGAAGGAGAGAAGTTCCAGAAGATGTATTATTTTTAGGAGTGTAACATTCTACAAATTTCTGTAACTGATAACTCAATCTGATAACTGAATTGGTGTTCCTTACTTAGCTTTTAAAATAGATATTGCTCGAAGTAAAGTCAGTGCCACTAACTTGCAAGATTAAAATAAACTGGTATTTTTTTTCCTCCTCTTTCATTTCAGCAGCTCAGTTTTCTTTTATATAAAATTCTTGCCTGAGCTTTGAGTGACTTGCTGTGTTTGTGCATATTTCTTGGAGTTCTCCATTCACTTTTACTTCTAATTTGCAGTTTCTCTCCCAGTTCTCATACCAGCTGCAGTTCAAGATCTGTATTAATGACAAGTGTGAGTTTGATTAGCTAATTTTGATGACTCTCTGGTGTATCTGATAGATTAACCAATAGAGAAAAGTTCTTACAAGGGGAAAAGTTTCATACTTCTTCTGGTTTCCTAAGACCAATCTCCAGGAAACATGGGGTTTGAACCCAGACTCACATTGCCTTTCCAAAAGTATTTGTCCTGTTCCCCTTGCATTCGATGGCAAAGCTCCTATTGATGTCACCGTTGTCAGAGGGGAGTTAATCCACCTCTGCTCAGCAGTCTTATTTCTGCTCTAACAATGCACCAGTCAGCACAATGAATTTACACACTTGTGGCCATGTTTTCATTTAAACACCAAACCAATTTACCTCCCAAAACTATTTCCTGAACAGAATTTTAGTCTTTGCCATGATGTACCTCCAGTTTTTAAAAAGTACTGGATGACATAATCCCAGCAATGTTACAGCCCTTTTTGTTGGGCTGGGTTATCTCGATCAAGCTATTTTTAAATGCTATTGTTTGGGATACCCAGGTTTTGGGATTAAGTTCAAAAATATTTTGTTACAAGGAGACTGTAAACTTGTAGAACCAAAATCTTTTGTGACTTGAACTGAGAGCGGATTATACAGAAGTAAAGTATAAGGGGAAAATAAATAAATAAATAAAGGACAATGGTTCAAAAAGCTTTCAGAGTACCTGAGAACTGCATTGCAAAGAAGAGTGAGTGTAATGCTGGCAGACTATTGGCCTTTCTCCTAGTGTTTATAAACACACTTCGGTATAAGCTGTGGGTCTCATGGCTCAGTTTAACTCTTTAACCACTTGGAACTTTTTAAAACCTCCTTTAGTTTTGATGTTTGTTTAAGTTCCTGTCATCTGTAGATCTCAAACTGTTTTCTTTGAAAATCCAACACCATACACATTGTGTTTTTCTGCATGTGACTGCTCTTTCTGAGAGTTCACACCTATCTGCTTGCTAAGCAAATCGTTGGCACGAGATTCAAAAAGTTCCTTAACTGCAGCCTCATAAACTTCAGTCTGCCATGAATTACGATAGCACATCCAGCTCAATGATGCTGTATGTTACAGTTGGGCATTAAAACCTTCCTGAGGAAAATGCCAAAAATCTTATCAGAAATCGGGCCCAATTCATACACATAAATATTTAGGTGGAAAAAAAATGGTTTTGTTCTATCACTACGAAATAGGGCTGAAACATTTTCTGCCAATCCTTATATAAGCATAAGGCCAAACTCTCCAGGGAGGGAATTCTATTCTAGTTTTTTTGTTCACACTTGAGCCATTCACCAAACTTGTAAGTGCCTCTTGGAGCACTGCAGCACCCAGTCGAGTGTGCAGTTGGCAGTTACGTTTCTTGGTTTCCAATTACCATTTATGTGATCACACAAGAGAACAGGAGGCAACAAAATCTGTTGCCCTACTGGGTCCATCTGGGAATTAAAATGTCTTTAGATTTCTGGGCTGTGACAGGCATAGGTTGGATATAGATTAGGTGCTGCAATGAGAATTAAATCACACTGGTATGTGAGGAAGAACATGTACCTATGGGAATTACAGCAATGATCTTCAATTCAAGGACTGTTCATTGAAAAATTTATTCCTTGTGCTGAAGATTTCCAGCTAAACATAGGGGATAAGCTTAAAAAAAAGAAAAATAAACTTTTATTTCCTAAAATTTCAGACACAATAATTCTTGGCCAAACTTATTCATTCTAAGATACAAAGGTTTCTTTTAAACAATAATCAATTTAGTTTTTTTTTTAAATCAATTTTTCAGCTATTCAAATGCAAAAAAAAAAAAAAGGGTTATTATTCCTTAAAATAATTTATAAATTTGAGTAAAGCCCAGATTTGTTCATGGCTCCCATGAGTTAGCCCCCAAATCTTTGTCTCATTCTATCTGGGAGTCTTCTACCAGGCTTGGAGGTGTTGGAGCAAGGTCATATGCACACAAAACCTTTGAGCATGCAGTTATTTATCTGCAGCACAGAGTTGTGGCCTGGATCAGACCAGTTGTCCAGCTGGGCATTAACATGGTTATACTTTTGGTGCCATCATCTGGTGAATGAATCCCTGCTGGCCACGGTCTTCAACCCAATGGGAAGGGCCAATGGAAACTGTGAGCTCTTGAAAGAGACTAATTCTTCTCCTGCAGCTTTTAACTTCTCTCTCTCTGCTTCTTCTCTCAAGGTTTTATCTTGCAATATCAGTGTTCATTTTCTGAATTTTTTTATGATTTCTTTGCTTCATTTTAAACTTCTATAACTGTTATCAGCCCAGTATTATCATCTATGTGTTCTTGCTTCATTCTTTCCCGGCTTACTGGCCATATGTGTGTTCTTTCTTACAGACTAAGCTGAGAACTGAAAACTGCTGTTTATCATTAATTTCTTTCAGCAAAGCTTGGCCCTGGAGTCACACGTGAGCCAGCATAATTTATTGTAGCTCCAGGGCTGGCAGCCACAGAGATGTCCTTTCTCCTCCAGCACTGGAATCACAGGGTATCTCCATATGGTGCAGCCAAGTGTCTGGGATGACTCTTTTAAATTATGCCTATTGATTGCTTTAGAAACAGCATTTCATTCAGCAAAATACTGTGGAAATAATCTATGGTACTTAGAAAAATGAGTTTCTAAAGTTGAGTTATAAGCCCATATATACTTTAAAGGCTTATTTTCAAGTGGTTCTGGAGTCTGCTAAAACAGAAAGAGATGAGAAATTAAGGTAGGTGGCAATAGTTTGAGCAAAAAGTACAAAGTTTCACATAATAAACTGTAGAGCCATCCTGCTTCTTCCTAGCATGGTTTGATCTTGCTGGCTGCTTCTCTTCCATTGTCTTTCTGGATGATCAGTAGAGCTTTTATTTCTCCCTGTCTGTTACCTCATTGTCTTAAAAATGCCTGAATCCTTTGGGAGTCTTTTTTTGTTTGTTTGGGGTTTTTTTCATCACTTCTCCCACAAACTTATGGTATATCTTTCACATCTGTATTTCTCTGCTTTCTTGACTGTCTCTCTGCCTCTCACTGAACACTCTGCACATCACTTTTTCTCCTTTATCTCTCATCTCTCAGTAATGTGCAACAGCCTGAGGTTTTGGTTTTCTTTTTCATTCCCCTGATCATTTCCCTGTGGAGTTTAGGTTTTCCTCATCTCTACACCTTTCTGTTCTACTGGGTTTTTTCCATCAGACTCCTCTTATGTTTCTATGTGTCCCATGAGACTGTGTCGCTGTGTTGGAAGATTTCAGTCAGTTCAGTATTGTTTCCTTTGACCCGTGTGAGATGACAGCCTCTACACTGCAGTTTTCTTTTCCCTTTTTTCTTCCTTTTAAGCATCCCTAGACACCCCCAACAGTATTGCTGATTGTTACAGAAGCAGCTATTTGTTGTCATTTCCTACTTGTCTTTTACTGACATGGAGATGCACGGAATAATGGGGATTTGTCCACTCATTGTGGTTCCTGCTTGGATAGAGCACAGTCGAGCAAGCAATCAAAGCAGGTCTGTAACCACAACACTTTTTGAAGTTCAAAGTGAGTACGGAATGTGTGATTGCAGTGGCTTAAAATGAGCACTAGAAGTTCTCCAATGGCTAACAATGGAGAAAAGATCAAAGGAGGTGAACACTTTACCTGTCCAGTTGCATATACTCTCTGTACCAGGAGTTATCTTTTTGCATAGCTGTAGATAAAACAATAAACTTTGAGTGTCAATTTGATGCTTATTCCTGGCATATCTGGAAATACTTATTGTGAAGTCATGAAAAAAATGTCTTGAAGTTTTTGTCCATCTCAGCATCTTTCTAAATGATCAGTGGAAGTTAGTGCACCACAGATATATTTTTTTGATGCAGACTGTTCCCAGATCTTCAGTCAATATGCAGATTGTTTCATCTACTCTAGCAAATCATTTAATCCATAACTTTAGCAGATGCAGAAATTAGCACTTTCATATTTTAATACCTAATGCATCTATGCTGTTCTGGCTTGAGTTTTTCTCCATATTTCAAATGTTCTAGTAGGAGAATCCCCCACAGAATCCAAGTCTTGAAAGCAGAACTTCAAATTTATTGCTTTCGGATCAAAGTCAAAGCTGAAGTTTGGTGACACAAGCTTCATGTCTTCCCTTTGTAGCCTCAGCTGTCTGCTGTGAGACCTTGGGAATATGCAGGTCCTGCTGTGAATATTGCTAATTGCTTACTGCTATCCCATAAATGTACTGTTACAGAATGGGTGTTTGCTCACCATTGCTGTCTCCTCCTCAGCTAATGGCTACGTAAACAGGGAGCTAACATAGTTGGAAGGCCTATTGACTGTGCAAGTAATTAGCTGCTGTAAAAGTAGAAGAGAAGGCAGCTAACAGATTTTTAGACAGTTTTCCCTAGTAAAACATTCTTTCTTATTGTCTTTTGCATGAAGGACAGGCATCTTTGTGGTTCAGGCTAAAAGACTGCTGGTCAGTGGTGTGTGTATGTAATGATTTAACAGCTGGTGAAGTGGTAGTGGCAGATGTATGTAGGTAAAAGTTAAAAACCAAAGGGCTGTCTGAAGGCTTGGGAATTATTTTTTTGTGTGTTTGCTTTTTTGGTTGTGGTGGTGGTGGGGTTTTTTTAACATGCGTCGTTTCACACCTCATGTTTCAGTGAAGCCCACAAACAGTCAAATAAATTATCACAGATTATTTCAGGTGTTCCATACAGACTAAAATGAGCAGCTTGGTGTGGCAGAAGACCTTTTAAACTGCATTCTCTTATTCAGATGGCAAAGTGAAGCCGTGTCCCAGCTGCAGAAAGAGTTGAGAACAGCAGTACATTTTGACCTCCCAGGGTTAGAAGAGCCTGGATAAGGCTCTCAACTGTGGAAATGCCATCCCACTGGCGTTTTCTTAACCGTAATTTTAAAAACCAGGTAGTGTGACTGAAATACTTTTGGTCCCAATTTATGATCCTTGTCAGTCCTTTTTATGTGGGAGCTGTAGTTAATGACTTTTTGAGTACAGTCCTGATATGGGGCTGCTCATGGGTCTCCTCTCTGTGCGATGAAGCCCTTCAATAAGCCCTTATGCAAAAATGATCCCAACCTGAGCTCATTTTAATATATCAGCATTCACACATATGCAGAAACACAAATCTGCAGTGTTAGCTGTGAGGGTCTTTCAAATTAGTGCTGGTAAAGTGCAGTATAGCATTTTCCAAATTCTGCATTACAGATAATTTTAGCCACACACCAGTCTATAAAAAATATAACTCATTCAGCTTATCTATTTTAAAGGCTTTTGCACTAGAGCCAGCGACCATAGTTGGTTAAATAGGTGCTTGTCACACCAGTTTAATGAATTAAATGTGAAAGCCATTTCTTCTTACTTTTGGCTGTGACAGGGCTGGCTCAGATTCTGTTCCACTGAAGGAATGGAATGGTAGGATCCATGTCATATAATTTTATAAATGTAATACTCCTCGGTATATCAGCTAATAAGAAAAGCAGAAAATAGAGAATAAGAAATAAGACCACAAATATCTAATCATTCTAATTCTTCATGGAAAGATACCACTTTAATTGAAAGATGTGACAATAAAAGTGGGAAATATTAAACAATTTCATAAAAAAGTGGTGTAACTCGTGTTTTAACCTTCATAGTCTGTTCTTTGCTTGAATAGAGTAACACAGATTGACTACTGACCTAATTTTCTAGAGAATTTTGGAATTTAACAGCCATTGTAAGCTCTTAGAGATATTGTATCCTCGCTAAGGTAAGTAGGAAGCATTGTCTTGGCTTTTAGGAAAAAAATCGCAAAGTTATAGAATATGCTGGAACAAAGGGAAACAACCTTTTCCCTCCCTTCTCTCTATTAAGGACTCTAGAACAGTTTTATCCTCAGCCCAGCAAAAAGCACCCAATCCCCTCTGTAGCAAATGGTAGGATGGAAAAAGATCTGCTACAGATCCTGGGGAGAGGGCTGGGGATCACCTGCTCAGCCCCCCATGTGGGGTCCACACCTCCCCTGTACTCTGCTGCTCTAGTTTGCTGCTTCCCTAGAGGCTGCTCTGACTGGATCCAGGGACACAGGCTGGGATGTCTGCACAAGGAGTGGATGTGCATTACCCCCCAGAGGAAGGACAGTTCTGCCCTTCAGGGTTCTATGACTTTTGTTATGTTTCAGGTCTGTACCAGTCCAATTTCTTGTGTTCCCTCACACAAAAATCAGTGCCCGATCCCTCACATCAGTGCCCAGCCTACTGATAAAGGAAATGGTTATTCGTTCCTTGGATTGGGGTGTTAGCCTGGTTGCAATTCTGGGCAAGTTTAATTCCTTTAAATTATAAAAGAGAAATCTTCACAGTTGGACTTTAATCAATATTAATATTTGGGAGGGAGTATACTACTGACTAACAAGTTGTCTCTGTCAGGTTCTCTATGCGTGACAAACCTGTTCTGTATTACCACTGATAATTAGGCTGTGCCATGGAAGAGACACACGTACATAAGTACTTTCCAGTGCACCTCTAAATCAGTAAGATACTCCCAGTTACCCAATTAACTAAATGCAACTTTTTGTGTAGTCACTGTAGCACTATTCTTACTGAAATTCACATTCACTTTTATGTGATCTCATATACAATTTAATTTCCCATACCAAAAAGAAAAAAAAATAAATGCCAGAATATTACATAGAGTTCCCAGTGTTAATAATTAAAAGAAAATTGCAGTGAGATTAAAAAAATATGTTCTACAAACTACAGCTCCTTACAAAGAAAAGTCAATCAGAAAATATTTTAAAGTGTATGCCACATAATCACAATAATTAATAGCAAGACATGAGAGTGCTACCTTCAATCTCTCAAGTGCGTATAAGTACAATTAAAAAAATCTTGGTAACCTTTGGAAATCTTAAGTTTTTTTAGCCGAAGCTTGCACTCTAAATGACTTGTATAAAGTGATTATTTTAAAGATGATTCCATCAGCTATTCAGGGACCAAAACTTGTGAAGTATTCTTTAAAACTAATTTCATGTTTTATCACTCCAAACTCACGCTGGGTGTTTTATGTGATGGAGGTTGTGCATCTGATTTCTAGAATCAGATATTTTTTGTCAGAGCTCTCCTTTTGGACAGTCTCCAAGATCAGCTGGAGAATATATGTGGCCTAATAGTTTCTAATAAGATATTTTCCCCATTTCTCCAAGTCTCTTCCACTACTACTGTGAAGTAGGATTTTTGCCAATAAATTGATTCTTGTTATTCTTACTCAGTGAATAAAGACCCTGGGATCAAGAAAGCTCTACCATATAATTGAATTCCTTATTTAAGATTTTTTTCTTTTGTGGTCTAGAGAGTTGAATGCTGCAAGTCTTATATGTTTGTCTGAAAATTGCTTGGGATCATTTATCCCTGTAAGGACATCCATTTTATTGTCGCCTTTTGCTACCTGGAGTTATTTAAGAACATGAAGGAATGGCTTTCACCAGTTTGATGGCTACAAGGCTGAGCATGTGGCTTTACTCCTAGGTGAATGGCTTAAAGGAAAGATTGCTAAGTACCTGTTGTCCTCTGCCACATTTTCCATGTGTGGAAATATTTGACAATAGTCACCCAAATACCAGACATGATTTCTAGGTGTTGGGTGTCTGGGTCCTTAGAAATTTAAAGAAAGATGAAATAGCTCAAGTTATAAGTCATGATGAGCTGCAGGCACAGGTTAGGCAAGGCAGGATAGTTCAATGAAAATGGGATATACAAAATGAAAAAACCAATTTACTCTGTCAAGAATAAGTTTTAACAGAAATTTCTCTCAGAAAAATAGAAATACATGTGTAAGAAGTGAATCTCATCAGGTCAGAGGTCATCTCTGCTTTTATCTGAAAACCCAAGAGTAGATGTGTTGGGAATCCCTCAGGACCAAGGCCATATCTGTGTCACCTACTCTCTTTCCAGACTCTTTCTCCTAAGATGAATTGAAGTTGTCATACTCAATGTTAAAACAGAGGGAGTAAGACCTACAGTGGAATTGGAACTGCAAATACCTATAGATTATTATAAATCATAGTAAATGATCATATGCCTGCAGAGAAGAATGACCTGAAATCAAGAGTCGAAGCAAAACCTGACAATTCCAAATCAGTATTTTCTTGAAAACTTTTGTCCCTGGTTCTCCAAATATGCAAATCCTCCTTTTAGGATGCACTATCCAAGTATTTCCACTATTTCCAAGCTTAGAATTTAGATCCACTGTCTTCACTGCACACACTGTAAAATGTTCCTATTAGGTTTCCGGTGTGCAGTGATTGTAGTTATGAGTTATTAATGGGGATTGCTTTATTCTCCTGGTTCCGGCACTGACTTAGTGAATCACTTCCTGCAAATTCACTCTTCACCTCAGCCTAAAAATTAAGTAAGTAAGCCTAAAGTAAGTCAAAAAGCACCTGTTGTATTAGTAGAAAGGTGTGTTGTTCAGTTAATGGTTTGTTTAGTTTCTGTGTGTGGCTGATGCATGCAGTACTTCCGAGTAGAGGTCTCTTTTGCATAGCATGGCAAAGAACTAAAATGGGCTCAGCCAATAGTCCTTCTTAGGATGTCCCTTCTCATCGTGGGTTTAACACTGTGAGCCAAATCATCTGCAAAACATGGGTTGTAGAGGGATACCATCAAAAAAATGACCCATTACAGGTGTACAAGCATGTAAGAGCACAGATGATAATCTGTCAAGAGGCAGACAGATCTGACATTTGCTGAGAGCATCCCTATATTTTATTGAGTTGTCATGCCTTGTTGCATACTTAATGAGGACGAGCCCCTTCTATGCCGATTTCACATTACAAATGTTGTTTTGCTGGGACTGTCAGCTGCAAATAGCTTATGGCAATACATCTTCCATGCAGCAAATCAACATACACAACATTATAGCATACCCATGTTATTGCCACAACTGTAAACAACTAATAAAAGGAATGTATTTACTGTGCCTTAGAGTCATTCGCTCCAGTAATATTTTTTCCATTTCCAAGCCTATTGACTTTATGGAACATTTGGCACCATTTCATTGCTCCATCATTGTCTTACTGTGTCATAATTTAAACAAAAAGCATTCTGTATACCTGCATACACAGTCAGCCCCACAGAACAGGATATTTCTATGACCAGTAGGTGTATTGTGTATAATCTCAGAGACTATGAAATTATTTTGTGTGCTAGCAGTATTCATCAACGTCAAGTCAACTGATGAAATTCAGGTAGGACACTGACGCCATCAAGTTGCTTCTGGTAGCATCTGAGCATGGGAGAACCGGGTGTTTTGCTCTGCAAAACCGAACAGCATAGCTGGGTCTGCATGGAAATCTGCCTCTCTGTTGACAGAGGTGATGGGACATAGAGCTTGATCACACATAAAGGTGGTTTTACTGGTATTTTGAGGGTAGGAAACACATAATTATAGAAATGTTTTATCTCATGAATGTTACTGAACTGTTAACAGAAAAATCAAATCATGCTTTCAAGAAATTTCTCAGGAATTCAACTGAGCTTTATCTCTTCCTTCAAGGATGAGTTGCAAGAACTAGATCCAGAAAGGCTCTCCTGTATCAGAACCCCAGCCACTGTAACTTAGCTAACATACTCTCTTTCAAAACCATACTTTGTTGGTGGCCTTTAACCGCTAACTTCTAACTGAAGATTCTTTGTGATCTGTTTTAACAGTTTGTTCTCTGACTACCATTACCTTTCTGGATTCAATAACTCCTCTTGCTTCCTTGGTTTTACCACCTTCATTTATTCAGAGAGAGTAACTTCAGCCTTCTCAACTTTCAGCTTGGCTAAACAAGGCAAGCTCTTTTAGTCTATTATCATAAAATACGCTGTCGTGGAAAATACGCTGGTTTTTTTCCCAGTTTGAATTGATCTATTCTAGGTTGACAAGAACTGCACACAGCATTCTAGAGAATATTTTAATCCAGTATAGTAGCATGGATACTCCTTTATGTCCATCAGAAACATGTTGACAGAGTAATTTCAGGAGTGAATTTGCATGAAGTTTGAGGGTCATTGTGTTTGTCTATAATTTGCTAAACAGAATTCCATATCTTTGTTCCTTGACTTTTAAGTGATGGGCCAGCACCTTATAGAAGAAATCTGCTTTCTGGTTTTGTAAATGCTGAGCTTCATTTTCCCTTCTTATTCTGCAGTACTGCAAACTTGTTCACCCACTGAAAGGTCTCTTCCTCTGCCTTAGCCTATTTTTGCTCCAGTTTCTCAAATTACATCTTTGAACCTCTGTCTGACTTTCATTCCCAGCAATTTTGTTTGATGCTGCACAGATAGAAGCTTCTGTACTATATTCTGAGGGGAGCGAACATGCCTCCACTTAATCTCCATGTTGTTGCCTCAACCTTTTTCTTAATAGCCATCCACACTTTCTCCCTCCTGATTACAGTCAAAAAAACAAAAGGACCAATGCACCACAATTTCTTCTCTTTACTGGTTCCCACTGCACCCCTTGGTAGAGGTTAAATTGTACTGACAATAAACTGTTCTGGCCTTTTCAGTTTGGTGTCCAAGATGCAGGTAAATTGCATTCCTTCTTCTACTGCCTTTCATGAGTAGTGTAAGCTGCCAATTGGGTAAAACCTATGAAGCTAAGTTTGCATCATGTTTTTTCTTCACACGTCACTTGCAACACTATTTTATAATGCAGAAGTATTACCTGCTGCTGAGGAATTTTAACTGCATCTCCTAACTAAGCTAGTGGCAAATTGAAAACTAATAAATTGTATTTTGCATATCAAATACTGCTCTGGGGACAAGCTAACCTAGACACCTACTAGATTGCAACTTCCTGTTCAGTAAAAGACAAGTAATAAAGAAAATCATGAGAGCTTATTACATGAAAGAAGAAAACCATCACCCAAAGCAGAATAAATGCGATGTTATTACACAGTAATTGTGGAGGGATCTTAACATTTTTTTTTATTAAAATATTAAATGTTTTTCAATGCTGTCTGTAATAAATGTTTTTCTAAAGGCTCATAATGATGTAATATGTTTTAGCATTCAATACCTACAAAACTGAAGCTATCAGTGTAGTCAGTTGAGCCATATTACTGTGCAGAGCAGAAGCCAGGCAGTTTCTTTAAATGTTAAGCAAAAAAATAGCATACACAGATTTCTGTGGGTCTATCCTCACAGTGTGTCTTTGAAATGGTATCTCTTTGCTCTCTGTATCTGTGTTAAAACCATATTGACAATGTTATTGAACATGATGATGAGCAGTGTCTGTCCTTCAGGACAGATATGCTTCAGAGCATCGAAATCAGAGCATCTTCCCATTTCCATGTTTCAGAAGTTTTGGTTTTAATCTCCATTAATATTACACTTCAACCCTGTCATTGGTGAAATATGGCCAACTTGTACTTCAACCCAGGAAAGGAAGGCAAATGGGAAGAGTTACAGGGATAAACTTCAGTATTTGAAATTATTAAGTTGTATTTTAAATATAGTTATCTTGAAAATGAAGCCATTTCATTGTAATTTAAGTAGCATTTATATAAATTAGGCACATGTGACATTTCTAATTGGGTATACTTTAATGGTTAAACCAAGAGTTTTTAAAATGATAATTGGGCTAGTTGTAAAATTTCAGGGTCTGTGATTTTAAAATTAAATTGGTCTTTGACTTATGTAAAAGAATAGATTGTTAAGTGAGTGCCTCACAGGAGAGAAGCAGTCTAGGATATTATGATTTGAATTACTTTTTCAAAAGAATTTGGAGTAGGCAATCTGTCCTATGATCTTTCTTTGCACACTAAAAGTATGAGTCAGTTTTGCTAAGATAGCTTAAATTGAGAATATAGTGAATTAATTAACAGCTGGAATTGTGGAATTCCACATGTGAGGAAAGTGATGCATTAATAACACTCTATACAGACGCTCTAATGAATCCAAGGTATTCTCCACTGGAAGATATTTCTTAAACATAGAGCTGCTTTTTGCTGCAGGTCCAGGTGCAGTTCCACTGTCTGAGTCTCTTGTGGACAGAGGCAAAAGTCAGAGCAGGGTGTTCCATGTTCCATTACCAGTATGATCCTGTTGGAGCCCCCACCCGTGTGAGGGCATGAGCCAGACATCTGCTAACATGCTGAGGCTGGTGCTCCACAAAGCTGAAGATCCTTGTGCAGAAACATTCAGCTTTGTGGAATATAGAAACACACTCTGCAATGTAGTAGTGAATATGTTTGTCACAGCTTGGTAATGTGGTAAAACAAGGACAATTTACAAATCGTTTCTCCCAGTGCAAATGATTTATTCGTGGGTTTTAGAGTTACAGGGGAGTTAGTCCCATCGTGGCTTGAATAGTGAAAAATGGCCCAGGTGTTAGGACTGCTTTGAGCCATCTAAAAGAATAGGTTGTTAAGTGAGTGCCTCACAGGAGACAAGCAGCCTAGGATATTAAGATTCAGACTAGCTTTACTGAGGAATTTAGAATAGGCAAGCTGTCCTCTGACCTTTCTTTGCACATCAAAAATATGAGTCACTTATACAGGGGAGATGTGGCTGCCTTCTGGAGAATGACTGATTGGACAAATTTCAGTCTGGGAAAGAATCAACTGGGGAAGCGAAGGAAGTTTATAGAGTGATGAGCCATTTGGAGAAGCAGGATAGCATTCCCACTTGCAATACAAAAATGGAGCCACTCAGTGATCCGTGCTCAGACCAAATGAAGACTATTCTTCCCATTAAAAGCATCTCAGTTTAGGAAGGCACTGCTAAAGGATACCAGGAGTGCTGGAAGTTTACATAGTTTCAAGAGAGTTCAGGGAAAATAAACCTATTGAAAATTACTAAGTACATGGAAACTATATCTGGCCAAGGAAGCCTCTGAACAGGAAATGTTTGGATACTGGAGGATAAGTGGTATTGTGCGCTTCCCCCCTGCCCTTGGTATCCACTTTTGAATAGTCAGAATTGCCTGTGCTAGCTGGACCTTTGATCTGGAGCCATTTAAGCTGTTTGGGGGGGTTTCCATATTTTAGAGTAGGCTTTGCTCCCAATTTCCAGTCTTGGCTACTTCTCTGATGGTCAATCAAACCAATTAAAAGATACCAGTGATTTCACTGAGAAAGCAAAATACAAACCTTCATTGGAGATTATGTGAAACAAGTGACCATTTCTTTCTTCTTTCTCTATAATCTCGTTACCATTCAAACTTTGAGCTTGTTTTTAATTAATGTTATTTTAACTGCCAATCCGGGCAAATTTCTCAGAGCCTCAAATAGAAGTCTTCTGGAACTCCCAGCACAGGTTCAGCAAAAGATTGAGTTTGGGAAATGTAGCTCAATAAATCTAAATCCAAATTGTGATAGAAGTTACCTCACTATGAACTTTGATTTCTCTTCTCTGATTGTCCAGGTTGTTGTGCCCCAGTCTCCTGGACTAGCACTGCTTTAGCTTTTGTAAATCTGCTAACACTGTTTAAAAAAAATATGGAAAATTAAGTGTTCCATACTGGTCAATTAGGCATTCCCATTAAAACTGTTATATTTGACTACCCTGGATGGACCTCTCAGATTAATTTAATCCATGTTTACTGTCTCTTCTTTCAGAGTTGTTTCTGACAGTGTAAGTATGTTGATTTCTTTGTATGCTGCTGATCTCTCTCAGGATTCACCAGATAATTAATACCAACATCCGTTTAATATGCAAATACTAAAACCATGCTGTCCTTAGATTGCCATTTGGATACGAGAAAAAATGGGCTGCAGTCAGGTAATCATTCCAAGCTTGTTTTGACATGTGTTTTTTTTTTTTGCTTGATACCTCGAAAAAGGGAGATGGCAGTGGCCTTGGTGAAATCTAGCGCTAGCTTCAAGGCTTAAAAGCTGGAGCATGTCCTGTAGCTTCTTTTTTATGGAAGGAAAAGTTATTTTAGATTATTATAAAACAGGTTATGTTGGGGTTTTTCCGATATAATGCACAACAGAGTGTCTTTTCGTATTGCAGCCATCAGACACTCCCAGTTATTAATACTTTATGTGCAACACCATCACATACAGAAGTGTGTGTGGTCTGCATAATAAATACCTGTTCAAAGTATACAGAACAAATTTTTTTAAAATTTGCAATTACAGTTACAGTCCAGAATTGCTGAAGGTTACAATTCAGCAGTCACGTAGGAGAGAAGAGTGGCACTGGTATTTTATAAATAAGAGATACCTATTCCAGTGCTGTGACAAGCCTGGACTTTTTAATATCTATCATGGTGACACCCAAGTGATTTATGTTCACGTTCTCTTGGTACCACTTTATTCCTAAGGACTGGAAGCTCTGCAGCAAAGGTAAATAACAAAGTAGGATGATCATCTCAATACTGAAAAGTTACACATTGTGAAAAATACTGCGTTATCGCTTGAGAAAATTTTTTCTCATACAACTACGGCATCATATCTTCATCTTACATTTGTAGAATCTCTGTCAAAGGATCCCAGAGTTCTCATGCACTCATGAAACCTAAGTTATGCTTTTTTTACCAATGGATGAGCCTTTTTTTATTTTTCAGTAATGTGAAAGACAGTGATGAAACTGTCTGCAATATTTGCAAAAACTGTAAACGCGAGATTCTGCAGCACTCACTATTTTCTTGCATTTTATTTTGAGATCTTAGAATGAGAAAGTACAGCATGTCAAAGGGACTGTCAAAATGCTGTCAGATTGGCTTCAAACCCAATATTAACTCCAAACCCAGTGCAGCTTCTATTGCAAGTATCATGTAGCGTTGTTCAAGAACACAGTTCACTTCTGCTCTGAAAGTTTGAGCCATGAGCTTTTTCTAATAGTCTTATAGTGTAAGACTTGGAACATGTAAAAACCCACAAAACACAAAACCCCCACTTGTGTTATATAGTCAGGATTGTTTGTTAGAGATGGCTGGCAATGCTTCGATAGGGTAGTTTCCACTGGAAAATTCAGATTCATTGTAACAGTGATGGAGACAAATCAATAGTAATGAAAGTCCAAAAGTGCCTGGAAAATTACCTTATTTTTTTTGCAAATTGGGTGCCTGGGTCCTCTCAGACATAAAGAAAATCTCTAAAGAAAACTTAAAAGCCATTTTTAAATGCACTCACCATAACCAGTTCCAGTTAAAACTGTAGGGTTGTTCAGAAATAGGTGGGAACAATTTGTGTCTTTAAGCACTGGAATATGAATTTAGAAAAAAATCCAGTCCCTCTGAAAGCATGTGGGGTTTTTAATTTTATTTTACGTTAAGTTTATATGAGAAATTAATAACTGACCCCAGTATAATGGAGTAGGTTTGAGATTAAAAGGAGCTGGAATTTGCTGAATTGTTAATAAGGCCAGATCATTGAATTGTTACAGATCAAAGCCTGAAGTAGAGCAGTGCCTGTGCTGGCTGCTGTCATAACTGCTTGATCCGTGCTGTTCCATTAAGGACAGTAACAGTGTTAGAAGGAATCTGGGGAAGTCTGCTGTAAGTGGTTGATAGAAATTGTTTAACGCTACTTGGGTCTGCAGAAAAACCTATCTGGAAGACTGAAGACTCATTCTTAGCTAATATTTGTAGAAAGAATATTAGAGGAGGATGAAAATCAGAGAACTAGATTTTCAGTCTCTGAGTTTCTCTGTTCCAGGAAAGAGCATCATCTTAGATAAGTAAAATTACTTTGTTTTTGGTATATATTAGGAAAATACCATTTGATATGTATTAATGGATTAAAGCTAACTGTGTTATCATTATATGGTCAGTCCCAATGCTAAAATGAATTTAACAGCATTTACTTAATTCATTTAATTATGTTTGGCCTGTCCAGCTAGTGAGTTCACTGGAAGAATATGACTAAATTTTTGGTTATAATTCTAAGGTTGAATTTATCATTATTTCTGCTAAAAATAAAGATAATATTTTATCATTTTCGTACCATACTAAGAACTACAAGTCCCCTTCTAAGATGATTCAGATAAAGGTACTTTCCTGCATTATATCCTCACATAAGAAAAGTGGAAAGCAATACACAGAACAGTCTGCAATTCCAAAAACATATGTTGCTGGAGGATTTTACTAACAGTTACTGTAAACCCAGACTTGGTGGCAAATAGTTCTTTGAATAAGACTCTCAGGTGGGAAAAGATCAGGCAAATAATAAGGCATAGCACAGCATTTTTGCTCTAATTGGCTAACCTCCATGGATGAAAGTATTCATCAGTGTTTAACAGACAAAACCTTTCTGTGGTGTTATAAAAGCAGATCTCTTCAGTATCTGCTGGACTGCTGCTTCCAGGTTTTTATTCTTTGCTTCCTTCCAGATCCATTTTGGTGTATTTGTCATATCCTATTTTTCTTAAAAATATTGTCGGACACGACAATATCTTTTTTTTTTTTTCTACTTAACTACTTGAAAACAGTGTCTCGTAAAAACAGCTGAAAATGCACTTTACTTGTAATGAATTAAAAACAGGTTGAGAAGACAGCTCGTGCACACTGTTTCCCTAAAAGATAAGAAAGTTTCTTTGTTTCTGGAGAAGCTTCTCTAAGGTGGAGTCAGAGTCATCCATTGCAACTGAAAGAATATTCTGTCCCACAGACTTGGCATTTACTACAGGTTAGAGACAGAGAGCTGTAGATACAGTTTTGAAGCAGATCACAGAACCACAGAACTGTTGGTTTGGAAAAGACCTCTAAGACTATGAAGTCCAACTATCAACCTAGCACCACCACCATGTTCACTACTAAACCATGTCCTGATGTGCCATATCCTCATGTTTTCTGAAAACTTCCTGGGATGAATTCCATCACTTCCCTGGGCAACCTGTCCCAATGATTGACAATCCTTTCTGTGAAGAAATTTTTCCTAATATCTAATCTAAACCTCCCCCGTTGCACCTTGAGGCCACTGAACACATTAGGTTGTTCTCCCTAGTATTTGAAAGCCACTGCTGCATACATCAGCATTTGATTATGATATTGCCCTAAGTATATCATTCTTATATACCCAATGATCTACACATAAAAATAAAACTTTCCTAATAACCTTTTGGTATTTTAGCATCAGCTAATTTTCTGCTGAGGAGAGCAGAATGTGATTAAGGCAACGGAAAACATTTTATGGAGTGACAGGTGGTCATGAAATTATATTAGCATTTAAATGACGAAAATGGAACCTTTCTTTTCCTGGTCTGAGAATGCCAGAAAGTGAAGTATCAGGATTCATGCTCTCCTCTCATTCCCCATGGGTTATATTTTACTTTAAAAACAGCTGTTAATTCTGTGTCACAAATTATGAAGGATTTAAAAGAGAGAGTCATGACTTGGTGTAGATACCACTAGAAAACATTTTCCATCTGTGTGACATATTTTAAAAAAGCCCTTGGCCACTTGGAGAGCCAGCTTTGGGAACTTAATCGGATGTTTTTCTTCTCTTGTTAACTAAGAATCAACTCTAGGGAGCGTTGAGATCGCTGTGGTATTTATTGTAAGTGAGCAATTGAATGATTCCTGAGCTGCTCTTCCAGAAAATGAAGCAAACTCCTGCTTCAGAGGTCACCTCTAATTAGAGATCAAAAAATAATGGCAGATAACTTCACCAAAAATATAAATAACTAATCAGTATGAGTCCAGTGGCTTTGTCTTATAATTAGTCCTGCACAAAGGCTCCTTGAAGTCAGATGACAGTTGGGTCTCCTGCCTCAAACTTCACAAACCAACCAATAGTTTCAAGCTGATGCTCCCTTTGAACTGCTCTCCCAGGATAAATTACTGATGGCCTAAATGTTACATTTACATTTATTATTCTCCATTACCAAGAACATGTGAAGCTGCAAGAGATTAAAGCAGCAATTAGTGAAGTTAGAACAGTGGAAATGAAGTTCAAACACCAGAAATGAATGTTTAGGAAAACAGAAAAGACAATCACCTGAGGCCAGTTTTAACTAAATAAAATCAGTAGCTTCTACATCAAAGGGGACATTTACAGAGGATCGTTTCTGTGTTCGTGAATTTTTGAATGAACGACCATCAGCTTGTGCAGTTGGGTTTGGATGCAGTCTGGATAAGGCCTTGATGGTCAGAAGGTTTACCATGAGTCCTACGCCTTGGCAATCTCAGACTTCAAGGGAGGTAACAGCATGGGAGGGAATAAACTTGTCGTAGCAGTTGCTCTTTAGAAAAGATTTCTTAAGTGTTACTGAAGGTTTTGATTTTAATTTTTTTTTTTAATCTTGGTTATTATTCTGGCTTGCTTTTTTGTTTTCTCTGTTTCATAAAGTGCTGTTATGTTCAGTTCTTGGATTTGTTGCTGTTGATAGAGGAAATGCAGCTCACTAAGTCCCAGCCAGTTTAACTGGGTTTTCTCAAATTTGGAAGGAGAGCATGAAAACAGGAGATGTTCAGAGAAAGAGCAGGGAATTGTTTGGAACAAGTTTGGGTCTCTTTGCACTGTAAGCCATCCCTGTGTCACCTTGTCTGCAGCCACATTGAGAAGAAATTAATCTAGGCTCTGTGTCTTGAAAGCAACCCATCAGAGCAGGGACTGTACCTAGCCTGCATTGTGGGGGGAAATGCACCATGATAAGTGTAAATCTCTGCTCAACCTTCCCCAGACATTCTGCAGCTCTAGAAAGCTCAGCAGAAAAGGCAGTTCTGCCCCTGCAGAGAGCAGCTGTGTGAGGGGGGGAGCAGAGCAGTTCCCATGCCTCGGGCCTGTGGACAGAAAATGGGCTCATGGGGTGCCTGTGCATGGCTGGTTGTCCTCTCCATCCACACAGTGATGTGGGCTCACACAGCAGACACTAATGAGATTGTTTTTCAAACACTTCTCTTCACCTTTAAAATGATGAAATTAAGCTCCTGTAGTTATTAAGAGCTAAAAATAATGATTTGAGCGTACTCTGCATTGTAGTAGCAGGCGCAGCAGAATATTGATCTGTGCTCTGTGTCATATTATATTTACAATACGGCCTGATCGATGTGCTATTTCTGAACCCACAGTTCTTGTATGTATGAAATTGGGGTATTTTATTGTAAGACTAATGCACAGGGACAAATCACAACAGTGTAGTCCAGGGTACTGTACACAAGCTAGATGAAACAATGAAAAGGTCAGCTTTGTACCTCTTCTTTTTCTTAAATGGTCTTGCAGTTTTATTTTTTTTTTTTTTCTTTTTACGACCAGGAAAAAGAAATACCAGCATGACTGGCACTGTATAAATGCAGGGTAAGAGACATCCCTTATCACAAAAACCTTACAGTAAGTGTTGACAGACAAAAGCAGAAGCACAAAAGTGATGACAGTTATTGAAATGACCTTTCTCGGGTCACCAAAAAGGTCTGAGGACAGACCACCTTCCTAATCCAGGGTATGGATTTGGTATGTTATGTAATCATCCAGTCATGTAAATGGAAAGTCTTGGGTTTTCCTAAGACATATATGAAAAGAGTAGTTTGAGACTATCAGTTGAGTTGAAGTGATGCTATGCTGAAACAGTGAAAGGAAAGTTTGCTCTATAATTTTCATCAGGTATTTTCTCTTTAAGGGAATAAAGTGTTATCACCCGACCTCCAGTGCCACGGTAACATCTGCCTGAGACACTCATTCTCCAAAGGACTGTCAATGAAGGTCATAAATAAGAATTTAACAAAGAGAATATATTACTATTGAGGGTCATGGTTGCAACTACTTTGCTGTATAGATGTGGATGCTCCCCAAAAGAAATAAGAGTGATTGAAGAGGGTATTTCAGTTGGTCTCCACTCCAGTTCTAATAGGTAGGAAAAGAGATTGAGGCTAACAGTGATACACCATAAAAAAGTCTTTTGGGGACTCTTTTAAAAATTGATTTTGAAAGTAACTCCCAATGTGTGTATAAATATGTCTGCTTCTGGATTGTCTGTCTTCTATTAGTTTTGGCCCTATGAATTTCAGTCAGTCTGGTTTATTGTTATGTTGAACAAATAATATTAGTACTAAATGTTTAATTTGGGTTTATAAATTTGCTGTAACTTTGGAGACATATCTTAATTTTCTGAATAGCTGAAGCCATCTTTTGCTCTCTAGCTATAAGCATATTTTCCTATTAAAAATCTCCACCTACTCCTAATGCACTCACTTAAAACTGCAATTCCAGGAGGTAATCAAGACATTAACCTGATAAGATTTAATATGCTTAAAACACTTTCTATCAGCTTTTGCAATCAATTCAGACCCTCCCATTTTATAACAGAGCAATCATGTTCTGTTGTTCAGTGCAAGGAATCAGATTTGTACTTTGTGCATGGAATAAACTTGGAAAACCAGCATTAAGAAGGTCTAGCTATGTTTGTGAGGTTGTATGTCACCTGGAACTTAATGGGCAAGAATTTTTTGCTTGTTTGTTTAAGTGCTGCAGGATATGGTCCTGCTTCTTAATTACCTACAATTGTGCATGGTTTCATTACAACAATATATTTTAAAAATATATATACATAATACCTCTGGCAGTTAAAACTTGCTCTTTTCGTTGTTTGAGGTTTGCATCAGGCCACAAAGGAAAGGCACTGAAACTCAGACCTTGGAAGCAGTGACAACTCTTCCTGTTAGAAGACATATTTCTGAATTTCAAAAAAGCAACAGATTCTGTGATCTTGAGTGAATTCCTACTGACCAGACAAACTGCACATGACAAACCTGACTCAAAGGGGTTTTCCTGTTTAGAAGAAAACTGTAAAATGTGCGGAGAACTCCAGATGTTTGGGGGGGGAGGAGTGGAGTGGAAAGGTGCTTGAGTTTCATTCAGTAGAACTGTGGTGTGAAAGCTACATCTAAAGCTGTGTTCTTATGTTGAGGGCAAATGTGCAGGTTCTGGTCCGTGCTGCTTGAAGCTGGTGAAGAAATTCTAATTTCTTATGAACCACCTCAAAGTCTGAAGGGAAGTAAGAAGCATTTATATGCGCCTTTGTTTTGATTCAGGCACACAATTCGAGGTTAACATCCCAAGAATAAAAACAGAAAACACAAATTCCAAAGGAGCTGAGAGACAATAGTGGTGTGTATTTAAAAGATTATTTAAACTGTGAATGCTGTTGGGAAACAAGCTTTCTCTGAGTAGCAAGTATGTGTTTCATTGTGACTAATGAGCCTTTTTTCTGAAATAAGAATGTAAAGCTTCAGAAACAAAGTAGCTGCAGGAACTCAACTTTGCTAAAGAAACGTGCATAAGCTAAACACACTTACAAAAGGAGATATGAATCATTTCAGAAGAAAACATGTAGAAATAAAAAGAAGTTTGCATTTTTAAAAACTCTCTTTCTTAAATCACTCTAATTACTCTTAGACATTAACAGAAGCTTGTAAATATAGAAGTGCTATCATATAAACTACAAACTGCAGGTAATATAAATTGTAAACTATCTGGCTCTGGAGCTAAACAAATACATGTTTTTGTTCATATTTATCAGTATTTATTTTGTTATTTGATGTATTTGCAGAACAGTATCACTGTACATAAGTTATACAAGAAGAAGACAGACTAAATTCTACTCAGTTTAAGGAATTGATTCAATTAAAGTTAGCAGGACTGCTTGAGGAAATAAATGTAGACAATGTTTGACACCAGAAGTCTTTACAAACAATTCTAAATGGTATGGGGTAGTACCTCAGCTGGTATAAATCACTATTTCCATTAGCAGTGACTTCAATAGATTTATGCTGATTTATGCTTAGAGGTTCTGGCCCTCTGCATTTGTAGTTAGTTCAGTAAAATGGGTAATTTTTTTTCCAGTATTTCAAATCTATGGAACCTGTAATATTCTAAGATATTTTATTTCCATGCAAATATAAGGAGATTAGGAATTTCAGTACTTAGGCCACAGATATATAAATTTGTGTGTATATATCTATGTATACACATATATTGAAATTTACCATTTCACAGCCAGAAAGAGGTCAGATGCTGCTTCTAAAGGCCTAGCCAAAGGTTTTAATTGAAATAACTGTATTTATAACCATCTTCTTTCATTAATCAAACATAGACTTAAATGACCCTGCATAATAGACATAGTGTCCTGAATTATTGAAACTGCAGAATATGTAATATTCTGAGTGCAGAGGATCTTCTAGCATCAGAATTACAACAGTGTGCATGTGTATGTATGTGCTTTTTCCTACCTCACCATGCCTCTATTTGAGATGCTTTGAAGTTGCTTGGCATCAAACACAATGCTGTTTGGATGAAGGGCAGGAATTTTTTCCATAACATGCACTGAGCTGTCTAGAGCATTGATATTATCTAGAGGTTTGGCATAAGCACATTCCCAACTGCATGAGGAGCACAGAGTGTAAAGGTCTTGCCAGCACTCTGATGGGCACAGCTTACCATAATTCTCTGGAGGAAAAAAATCTGTACCCTGTACTGAAATCCTCACTGGTGCTTAGTCCTCTTTATAGCCTTTTAAAAAGTCTGTCAGATCTAAGACTTCAATTCTGGTTTGGGTTTTCTTCCTGGTGTTGTAATCTACATCTTCTGCCTATTCCTTTCTCTGAAGATCCAAAGAGTTAATTGTAAAGTGCTCGGAGGGTACACATGTTAACTTTTCCACTTGTACACGAGATACTGAACTGGCCTCTGAATTCAGGTGCTTTGTTGCAGGAAAGGTCAAAAGCCAAATAAAACCAATTTAGTTTTGACAGCTTTCAAGAATCGCCTTCTGAAATAGAAAGTAATTTATATTTTTTCCCACTTTGATTAAATCTTTCCCTGATGGCATGTATTTTGCTGTATCTTTTTAAGTGAAAATATTGTTCATGGCAGAAGAGGAGCCCTTAATTTTATTTAGGTTAAACATGCCTCTGGAAAAGGGCAGATCTGAAGAGGTAGACTCTGGGGAAGAAAAGGTACTCACCTGTAATGTCTGGGAACAGATTAGGCTCTATTGTACTTTATTTCTTTCCCCTTACTGAAGGGCGATTGTGTAGGAAGAAATGTTTGAAGGCACTTGAGCTGTTCCAGACAGCAAAGATGAGTGTCAGGTATCTGATGAAAATAGAAGAGTTGGTGCATCATTCTTGCACAACGTTTTAAAGGTATGGAGAGGGTTTGAGCTAGCAGATATAATTCAGTGTGCTGGGTTTGAGTGTTTGGGATGGGAGCTGGAGGTCTGGGTGGAGGGAAGTTTGACAAAGGGGACTGACTCTTTGATTGAGCTGCCCTGTGCTGAAATGAGGCAGGAGAGCCCAGCAGCACTGGCCAAAATGGGCTCTAGAACAGCAGATGTGACAAAAGCCCCAGGTGAGGGCTGACCTGGAGCTGAGGAGCCCCCATTGCAAATCCCTCAGAAATTGCTTTGGTTTAAATTTATTAATATCAAGTTTTCACCCTTTGAGACTGCAGGTGAAATGTGCATGAAATGTGAAAAGCCTTACTAATTCTGCAGACAAAAACCACATGCTGTGTAATTAGTGCTATAGCATTTACCAGCTAAACAGACCAGTTAAGGACACAGGGAAAAAATAATTTACAAGTCCTTGTCTACATCCTGGCACATGTCTAGAACTATTTGGTTAGAAGGAAAACTCTCAAGAAATCTCATTAGGCTAATACTGCTGCTTCTCAGCAAACCTATGATCCTATTACTGGCACTATTTTTCCCAAACTGAGTTTTTGCAGAGAGTGACAGACAAGACTTTATCTCCCTTCTGGGCAGCAGTGGGATGATGGGAAAGGAAAGGGTCTACCCATCTGTGGTGGCAATCTTAATTGTGATCAGCAAGCTCTGAAAAGAGAAAAACAATGAAGTTTCTTTTCTTTTTAGAAGGTGGGGGAGGACTTTCATTTGATATCATTTGATATTTCTTACCTTCACATTAAATACAGACTGCATCTTTCTTAGTGTAGGACCTTAGAGCCCAGTGCTGCAGACTTCTTCCCCTTCTCACCAGCTACAGCTTCTCCCTAGGTGGTGAAAAGTCGGCCCTTCCATGTGGTGGTGTTCTGGCAAGAGCCAAGATCTGTTCTTCTCTCTAAAATAAACAGCAATATCTATCCTTCCCAAGAGGGTGCAGGGGAAGGATTAGGTGTGGGCAGGAGAACACCACTGGCACAACCGTGTGCTTTGCTGCAGGGGGATGCAGTCAAATCTCTCGTTTTTAAAGCTTGACCTCCATGTTAGCACTTTGGTGAACTGTGCTGTTTTTTGAGAAGTGTGTCCAAAAAGGCAAATGATATCTGAGCAGCATCCCTGTGCATATCAATATCCACATTTACTGATAAATGTTTCACGAGTGATAAGAGCATGCACTTTCCTTCCATTCTCAGAGCATTTACTCTATTCCTTTAACATAACTGGCAATGACGTTCTCACATCAGGTGATGTTGCTCTAGATAGGGGTAACTGCTATGTTCAATGTGAATTTGAATCCCTGTTATCAAGCAAACATGATAGTCTATCCTTGTAATACTAAAAATGAAGTGTAATGTGGTTGTTTACATAATGAGCAGTACATTCGGGCTGTCCTGTTGACGGTTTTGTTGTGGACTTGATGTTAAAACACTGCAGAATGCTTGTTCAGGCCCAGGTGACTAGTGTGAATTGAGAGATTATAAACCACACAAAGGCTGTGCATAGAGTTTAAAAACTCAACCAGAACACAGATCTTTATGTGTTTTACGGATGCAGGGAATGCTTGCTTTCAGCTAGAAAGGGCTATAAACTCAATAGCCCTTGTAAAAGAAAGACATCAAATAACCTCTCTAATTGGTCTAATTACTTTGTGATCTTATAAAAAATAGACTGAAGGAAAGTAACTACACCCCACCCTGCATGGAAAATGTGACACTATTTTTTTCAGGTTACAGCTGAAGATGTAATCAGAAGTAACTATTTGAGTTGTGATAGAAAAAGTGAGGTCTGCAGGTAAAGATAATACCTTTTCCTAACTAGTTAATTTACTAGTATACACTGGATATAACTATAGGTAAGACACATTAGCTTTGAGTTAACTCACTGTCATCCTGACATTGCCTCAAAGAAAGGGAATGGGATGGAAAACGGTTCCTGTAAACAACCTGTAGGTTTTTGACCATTCAGTGTTCCTTTCTAGCTTTAGTTAAAGTACCAGAAGCAGATCCACTAAGGGCAGCCTTGTGCCTGGGGCACTTGGAGCTTATTGGAGCAGTGGATTCAAGTCTTTGGTCCGTCTCAGAGAAAAGATGAATTTAGACCTCTTGACTTGTCATTGAGTGAACTGTTTACTGAACTGTGGTTACTCTGGGAGAAAGTTCCTCTGTCCACAACTGCAGTAAAACAAATGAAGATTCTGCTGATTCAGATTCTGTTATTTGCTCCCAGCACAACATAATTTGACACAATGATGTAATTGCTGTACTGCAAATACATATATCTATAATAGGCAAAAGCATCAGAATAGTACCCTTAGTGCCATTTTGGACATAAAGTCACCAGCATATATATACAGTATTAATGTTTATTTAATGGTCTGGAAGGAAGTAAAATATCAGAACAATAAATAATAATTCCAAATCCCAAATTTGTGTGCATTTTAGAGTGGAATATTACTACAAACCAGAAATTTACTTATAGAGAAAAAATATCTCTCTTGTTGTTTCTTCAGTCACTCCCCCACAGTTTTTTATCACAGATACTGTGATAAAATATACAGATACAGTGATTTCTTTTCGCTTGACATATGAGGGAGAAAACCATATGTTTTAAGAGCAATGATCTCGTTGACCTCTGTGTTGGACTACTAGCCCAGGACAGGCATTTGGGTGTACTTCAATAGCAAGGAATCCCATCTGCTGAGAAACCCCAGCATTAATACATGGTGGTGTTCAGCTTGGGATATGTTTATGTGCTGGCTAGGCTGAGGGGGAGAGAGAGAGAAAACAGTATTTTGGCAGTATTTTTTTTCTTTTTTTACATCTCTTCTTAATGCCAGAGCATGAATATAAATATCGCTTTAAGGAATTGGGATATTTGCAAGTATACACTCGTACCATACATTGGGTCTTTGCTAAGGATTTGCATGTCAGATGGCAGTGGATGTGTGTCTTCCTACTGAAGGAGTCTGATACCTAGATATTTCTAGACTGCTGGTAATCAGGGACATAGCTGATGCTGGAAGCTTCTCTGCTCATACCACATTGAGATGTTTTCTGACTACTTATTGATTAGATCAATTTATTTCACTGGCCTGTCTCCAGAGAATTGAGCGTTTCCCAGAATCTGAAGAATATCTTTAGAATATCTAAAATTTGTCAAAATATCAGTAATATGATGGTATATTTTTTACCTAGTAAAGCTTTACATCACTTTTTTCCCTAGCCTGAGATCTCACCTAAAACAGTATTCAGTTTCACGTAACAAAAACTTGATAAAAATTTGCAGCAACTGGTTTTAGTGCTCGCTTTTATTGCAACAGCTGAAAACTGGTTCTACGGGACCGAAGAAGAAGACTTATTTCAGAGTCATGAAAATAGGTTTTTTCTGTTGAAGTCAGACCTCTTATTTCAGTGGGAAGTTGCACCTGCTGCTTCCAAATACAAAACGGTGCACGGGACTTCTGACGGTGCACACCGATTATCAAGATCAAACTCCAGGAAGCAAGTAATCTCCTGAAGTGCAAGTTCTACATGTTCTTTCTCCAATGTACAATGGGCCTGCAGGTGTTTAATCTGGAAGATGACTCTAATGTGGAGCTCCATCCAAAGAATGCAGTTTTGATACTTTCATCAGTTACAGTAATGCTCAAAGAAGAAAGAGAAGGTTAAATCTTCTCAAAGCCCTAAAACTGATCAGAAAGAACTTAATACTCTAGGTAGCCTTTTTTTTTTTTTTTTTTTTTTGTCTGAATTCAGTCGCACACTATGTCCTTCTTTTTTGCCAAACTGAACTTCGAGATAGGATCCCCCAGCTAGAAGTCACCTGAAGAGAGGCGGCTGCGGGGTAGGTGTGTGAGTATTGACTGCGATGAAAGTGATTGAGGAAGAACAATAGGAGGATTTCTTTGAGCACTAACATTATCTTTCATCCTGCTGGCTATGCCAGCTTCTACAGCTCATTAAGCACAGGAAAAGACAGCATTCACCAGATGCCTGCAGAGCCAGTCAGCAGATGGGATACTTTCTCCCTAGCCCACGTGCGTATTAGGGGAATTTTTCTTGGGGAAAAAAAATTGTCAAAATCTGCCAATTATGCATGATTTGAACATGAACAGATATGTTCCTGCAGTGGTGGAAATTGATTGTGGCGCAAATATTCTTCTAAATATGCATATGCCTTTTCTTTACAGTAAAATGTTTAAAATAATGGGAAATGTAGTTTAGTTCTATGTTGTCAGTCCAGGTTTCCTTTCAGAAACCAAAGGAAGCCAGTGCCTATCCACAAATGAATGAAAGGCATGTGAGTCTAGGACTTTCCAGTCCTGAAATCTGTGCCACTGAAAGTCACTTCTTCAAAGGTTTCTCTTATAACAGAAAGGACCTCACAATTGCAGAGCTTTGTTCTCCCTTTGGGAGTGGAAAAAATGCTCTGAGGTGCTATGAAATATCCTCTCCCTTGTTCCCACACGACAGAGAGATTTTTGGAGTCTTTTTACAATCTAGCATATTTTACAATCTAGCATAACCAAGAGTCTGAGTTAGGCTTGTTCTCATTCAAACCCTAGCTGGTCCTTAAGGTGTAACCCTGGTGACAGTTATTATTCTTTTACATCAACTTGCACCAGACTCATGGAAGGTCTGATTCTGCACCTATGTAAGCAGGACTAAGCTTACAGTCACATCTTACAAAAAACAGCCTTGTAGTTAGTTTATATAAAAGAGCATTTGTTTGTGGAGGATTAATAAATTCTGTTTATTTGTATTTATTATGCCCAGTTGCATAGCAGAAAGATTTTTTTAAAACTGGTTATTTTTAGTCTAGCTGCTTAGGATCATTATGAATTAATAATTGTGTTATTTTATTTAGGAAATAATTAGAGATTTCCTGATTAGCTTTTGATAGACAAATCTGATTCAGCTCTAGTTATCAGATTGAGATAAGGCTAGTGTTAGAAGTTCATTGGTATGCAATTTAAGCTGTGATTATTATGGTGTCAATGGTGATGAATCTTCCTGGATAAAATAAGTGTTGTATTACATAATACAAAGACAGGTGGATAATAGATTAGTACATCCACTCCCCTTCCCCTGGAGCCACGGAAAAGGATTCCAGGCTATTAATCAGAAAGGCCTTTGGCAGGGTGTGTGCTTAGAAACTGGGAGATGTATGGCAAAATGAAGCATTTCAAGACCGAATACAGATGTTTATTTAATATTTTGTTGCTGAATTTGGTCCTTTTTCTATACACTTCAGCATTGTCACGCAAATTATTTAAGGTTTTTTGAAATCCAGGACGGGTAGGTGCAGTACCAGAAGCTTGCCTTTGGCTCTCATTTTTTTATACAGAAAGTTGAATCCGGCAGTGGCGCAGCCCGAGAGATATGAAAGCACCAGTGCACTTTCAAGTAACACAAAAAAGCCACTTTCCATCCTGATGTATGTTAGCTGCAATATGCCTAGGTTGGGGATGAATGATTTAGAGATTGAGTTTTAAATTTTTTTCTTTTTTTAATGGATTAAACTGTGTGAGAGCAAGTTGTCACTGGAGGAGAGCAGAGGTAATTAGAACAGAGGACTGGGATTCAGGATTACTCTCTGCTTGCACTTTGTTCCTCTTCCTTTTGACTTGAATAAATCATGTGGATCTGAACATGGGACTTCTCAAAAGCACCTAGAAAAGTTGAACTCCAGATTGGATTTTATTATCTCGTCTCTCTTCCTTTATTGTGCAATGTTACCTTTCATTTGTAGAGGATTTTAACACTTCTCTGTCTCAAAACAATGCAGGTCTTCCCAATCCTGTGTTTCTGTGTTTAATTAGTGCACAGACGGCTTTGTAATCTCTGGTTACAAATGAAAATATCATTATAAGACAGTTGACCAAGATATCTTAAAAAAGTACCTAGGGGTGAAACATTCAGTCATCTCTCTCTAATTTCATTGAATTCTTCAAGCAAGATACTCCATTTGGTACCAATTTTTATTTATTGAATGTCCTTTTCAGGAAAATTGTCATTGTGTTTTAGCATTTTAAGTCTTTAAACCATGAATGTTCCATCTTATTTGTACATAGAATATAGAATATGTACATAGAATATGTAGAATATGCCATCTTACTTGTACACTGTATATATTGTGATGGTTATTTAGGGCATGTTTGTGGGCTTATGGATAGTTTCATCCTGCTTTGATTTATCCAGGATGTCAGGGGAAAAAAAGTTTGAGATCTCATAAGGACCTCAAGTTTGGTATGTCGGACACTCAAGTTTGGCATCTCCAGGTTAGCCTCCTGCTAATTAAAGCAATTAGACACTAGAAGAGAGTGAGTAATTCTTCCTTCCTCCTTTTTAATTTAACAAGCAGTGCATGGCAGTGACTCCTGATGATTAGGGATTCATCTGTGGTAGCAGACGGCTCACTTTATAACTACCTGCCTATGCCTCTTGCTTTTTAAGCAAGTCTACCTTAGATTCACTTCCTAGCAGCTCCTAGCAAACACCACAACATCTACTGCTACTCTTATTTTACTCAGAACTTTGTTATTCTTATCATACCCAGATTGTGCTTATGTTGGCAGTGTCATCCAAACCCATTGGAACTTCCTTGGTCTGAGACCCAGTGTGAAAGGCACTGTGCAGCAATTGAATACAGCTGCCCCACAAATTAAACACTTCTTTGGTTATGGGCAGCAACAAGAAATTGATTCTTAGTCTCTTCCTTTTTCTGGATACTGTGTGAACTTGATGCTCTCACTGAGTTTCTTTTGGCAATCAAGAGAGCCTATAAACATGCTATTGCTTACTGGGGCTGTCTGGAAGCAATGCAGACCTCTGTTGTCCAGAAAGTTGAAAAAGAAGAATTAGAAGGTGACCACTGGAAAATTCCAGTAGTTTCTGTCCCTACTGAAGGCAGAAATACAGACAATGTCTCCTGCTATTTCATACACTTTGTTTCCGTTCCCCATCAGGACTGGAATAAAGAAACAAGCCATAATTAAGAATTTGCAGATCAAAAGTGATTTCAGTTGTTAGTCATTAAAAAAAAATTCAGTTTAGTTTCGGGAAAATGTCAGCATCAGCTGTCACTTAATTTGGCTGCTCAATCTCCTTCTTATGGCTGAGCAAAGTCCTGGAAGCTGAAGGAACAGTACAGTACAGTGCCTTCTGCAGCGTTGCCACAGCAGGCAAACATTACCAGGCAATTATTCTCCAATATTTGTTTTGATGTTAAGTTCAGTACAATAAAGTAGTACAAGGTTAAAGACATCACAGGTGTGATGGACTTGTCAAACTCTATAAGGAATTTGTATAATTCTGTAACTCACACGTCTCGTGAGGATATAACAAACCTGCCAGTTCCACGGTAGGGACTCAGTGGACTGAAGTCTGCTCTTATTAAAATTCTCATTGTACTTTTATCTTGGATTTTTTTCTGTTTTGACTGGTTTTGGCCACTCAGGGAAGGCAAGCTTTAAATGACGCTATGTATATTGGCTTGGATACCAAATTCTGACTCTGTCACATTCTGAATTTTCAGAAACTGTCCATTCTGAATTTGGACAAAATGTCAAAACCGTCCACTTTGAATTTAACAGAAATCTCAGGGTGTTTTGTTATAGTAACAATCTTCTCCAGATCCTCAGGCTGCAGCAGGCCTGATGGAAGCTGCTCACTCAGCTGACTGAGCTCTGTGCCACGGCTGCCTGCTCTCGACTTGCAGCTGTGTCTCAAGCCAAAGTCCTGTCAAGACAAAAAGTCAGTGCCATCACTTTCTTCACAGAATTTAGATAGAGGAAGAATATCAGGCAAAACTGAGGCTAGTGGAGGTGGTTGAAATTGCCCCATGAAACAAAGGGACATGCAAGTCATCTGTGTGGAGGGGGCGAGTTTGGTGGTATGTATTTTTTAATGAGGTTTGAAAAGAAGTTGGGTAACCAGCTGCAAAGGCATGTTTCTAAAACAGATAGGTATTGAAGTGAAGCAAATACAGAGCAGCTGTAGGCATTTTCAGTGATCTAACTTTCAAAAAGCTGAAATTAAACATCAATTGCTATGGCAAGAAACATAGTGATGATCCACTATTGCTGGAAAAATGTCACTGTGTCTTCTCTCTGCCTGACACAAGGGCTAGAGGGGGTTTTGAGGGTGGAAGTGTGGGGTTCCCCACCCTTGCTATAAATGATTCCTAGCTGTATCTGTAGCTGAATGCCTTTGCTCTTGTAGCTTTCATTTGAGAAAAAAAAGAGCTGCTTTCTCTGCTACGGGTTACATTTTTTAAAATAAAACTGTTAACATGCCCGAGATGTCCACTTACAGTCTCATACAGCTGACATCCAGAGATGCTTAAAAGACTTACACAGTCTTCAAAGCTGAAGATGCCTCTGATGTAGACATAAAGTTTACATTTCTCCATTTTGCTGTGTAAGACAGCCCCTTTAAATGAGAGCAGATAGTTCTTAATGCTGTGGTACTATAGATGCTGGCAGCTGAAACAAGCTGCCCAAGGAATAAGGTTACGATCTATTTTGCTGCCATTGTGTAATTCCTTCAGGCAGGTGTAGACTGGAAGGAGGAAACTGCAGTGGTAGTGCCAGGCCAGGACCACGCTGGGCAAAAGGAGCCTGAGTCTCAGGGGTGTCAGTCAAAGCCAATTGCTTCATTTTGGGGAGTGGAAACAGACTGTATAAAAGAGCAAATTTTCTCCTATGTTGCTGAGCTATCAATAATAACAACAACTGCTATGCAAGCAAGCTGAGAAGCACTTGTTTCCAAAAGTATTTTTTCCTGTTTTGAAAGATACTTGATCTCTACAAACAGAGAAATGCTTTTCTCTACCTGAGGTTTCTTAAGATGCCAGCTGTGCTTGAAGCTGTTTATTGTAATGCTTGAGGGGAAAAAAAGTAAATCAGTGTAACTATTTGAAATTTGACGTAGAATTCAGTTCATGAGTTATTTGCTGTAGTAACCACTCCTAAAGGGCATTCTTTTATTTGGCCACCTGTTTCTATGCAGAGCTATGAAATCTCGCATTAGAGTTCAGTCATCTTTGTTAATGCTTTCTGAACTATGCTGGAAGACATCCTCATGCTCAAAATACGACCAAGCTGTGTCCTACCCTATTGCAGCTGTTGCTGGAAGCACCACCCTGTTAGATCTTCCTGTGTTGTGATTGCCTAATATGACTATGTCAAAACACTTCAGGTTAGTAAAAACTCCTGTTTGGAGGATTAATGCCATCTAGATTGTTATGACAGTATGGAAAGGAGAGGGCAGCAGTAACAAGCCCAGTAGGCTGTAAACTCTGCTGGGGTTTGTAGCTAGAGGCAGTCATTTCTTCACAGAATCACAGAGCATTCTTGCTGTTATTCAGCTGAAACCAAGCCATGGGACCATAGTCTGAGGCACTCTGTGAATACATTTTCACGTGCATCAGCCTATAAGTTTTCCCCTGAAGGTTAGGGCTCATACCAGCTTCTCCTACAGCAAAAAGGAATTTTGACCTTTATGATAAGAATTGCCTTGGATGCTTTGCACCAATGAGTAGTTGCATGTGCATATCCAGAAGACTGCTGCAATTGTGTTGTAAATGCAAATGCTTCCCCGATATATCCTGTACATTTTCAAAACTGGAAAGACAAAAATACAGCCCAGAGGATTCTGCCCTCTGTCTCATTTATGGATGTAGATTTTTCTTTTTCTATGTTAAAGAAAGTCTCTAACCCTTCCAACTGGCTTCGGCTCACTGCTTTCTGCTGCCTTTCTTACTGTAAATGCTCTTCTGCTCACTTCTTCCTGGCATACACTTTCTCTTAGGCTGAGTTTTAATTCTTAATCATATGTCTTTTACCGTAATTATAGTAGGAGAAATCATGTCTCCAGATCGACACACAGAAGGAACCTTCCACACACTAGTGATCTTTTCTTATGTTCACGGCTCAGCTCTCCCCACAGCGCTACCAAGGTCTCTGCTTCCTGCAGGTTCATGGTAGTGTGTTTGTTGGGAAGGCAGTGAAAAAACTGCCAGGGAGCAAGCAAGGAGGAGACAACAAGCTTGTGAAGAAAAGAGAGCGTAACCTGCCTGTTTTTTCTCTGATGGAGTCTTAATTTTTCCAAAATAAGAATAGGTTTTAGTTAGTTACTACATATGGCTGTGCATTTGTATGTATTTAAATATGCATAGTCTCAATAAGTACATACATACTCTCAATATATAGGAATATGTGTGTACGTGCATTTTTGTGTGTATATGTGAGAGCCCTCCTGTAGGCTTCATGGTATTGCCTCCTGTCCATTGCTTTCTAAACTTTCCCATCTTACCCCAGAAAAGCTGCAGATAACAGCTAAGGACACCTGTAGTTAGAAGCAGCTTCTTTAGAGAAATAGGTGCATTGTACAACATGGTATAATATAAAGACCTGTAAAATAATATACTGTGAGGTTTGTGTTGAAAGCTGGTAGAAAAAAGCTCTTGTTGACATCTAGAAATCTTGAATCAACCCATTTTTGGAGGGGAAGAGATGAATCTCTGCCTGCTTCCTTCTGGTCTGTGGTACTTGTTTCTTTTTTAATTTCTTCTATGCTTATGTTTTTAAGCAAATCTGCCTGTCAGAGCTTTAAATCAATACCATTTCAGCCTTACTTGAAGATAAACTATTTCAAGAGGCTGGCCTGCTCTACCCTGCAATTATATCATGTGCTAAGTGAGTGAAACTTTCAAAGGTATTGAAGGCCTCTGGGTTTGTGTTTTTCTCTTCCATTTCACTAGACGACATCCACTGATAATGGCCTTACCATGATGGGAAATTAATTGAGAGAGCGTTTCTACACTGCCATAATTTTATCGTCCATCCTATTGCTGCTATTAGCAGGAATCCATAACCCCATGGGTGTTTTGAGAGAATCTCTTTTAGCAGAAGTCACGGTGTAGAGGTTACATGCTTAGCTCCTTCCATCAGCTGGGTGTCAAATCACTGTCGGAAAGAAATTACTGGTGTATTCATTTTTTTAGCTTCTAACCTTGTGCTGTGGGGGAGGAGATGATTTGTAGTGAGCCACTGGGGAGAGAAGAGTGCTCATGGCCACTGAAGGCTTCTCTCACAAAGGTACTTAGCAGAATCGTTGTGCATTAACAGGGATGCACGCGGCAGCATTTTTGATCTAATGTCTGTTATAAAGCGGTGTAAGGAAATTATACCTTCTGACTCATCGTGTTGTATGTATCAGGATAGTAAAATAATCATGTTCCAGTGGATTTGTTGATTAAATTGTGTTCGCTGAATTTCCCCATGCTGACTAGTACAAAGCAGGTTTTCTTAAATCCCTAGCAGCAAACTAGACTTTCTGAGTTCATAATACTGATGAAGTAAAATAATTCAATTTTCCTCAAAGCCTGTTGTTTCTTCTTTCACATTCTTGAATTACTTTAATAAATCTTAAGCTACTTTATAAAGCATACTGTTACTTAGAAGAATGGGTTTGGAAATGGTTCATGTAGGCTCTAAAGCTTCTACTCTTATCTTGTGCCTTTTGCAGGTATTTTGCTCATTTTCTGAATGAAGTGCCCCTTTACCCATTCTCCTTCTCCATGGTAGGCCAGTAAATTGAGATAAAATAGTTTTGGCTACTTTTTCCCATGTCACCTGTAGCAAAACAATAATAGCTCTGTGAAACAGATTATAGCCAAGATTGTGGCATGCTCCTCAGCAGGTATGCATGCTGTAACTTACATTTATGCTCATTGAAATGTTATAATTACAATAATGTGAACTTAGGTGAAAGGTGAACTGTTGTGAAAATTTCCCTTTTTTCCCTTGAAACTTTCTGCTTTTAAATACATACTGAAGAATCTTGAACTTTGGATTCTCTTTCCTTTCTCTGTTACTTTCTCCCCTTTTCTACTTTGCCATTAATTGGGAACAAGAAGAGAGGTGAGAAAACTGCAAAAGAGTAGATTTTTTTATGATCTGAAAAACACCTGGGTTTTTTATTATTATTATTATTTTTCCCCTTAAAAATCATCCCTGACCCTTTAATCCTTAATTGGCATTTTTGATGCATCAGGTGGGATTGTTGCTGATCTCTGGCTGCAGAGATCTCATGATAATTAAGCAGTAATCATGTTTAATTTTTCCTGTGCAGCCAGTTGACGTGACTGAGTGCACGGAGGATGCAAACGACTTGTGTGAAAGTGAGATTTTGCCAGCTCTCGTCTTCAAAGTGGAATCACAGCTCAAATACAACCCTAAAGATGATGCTTCCTCCTCTCCTCTTTCTTCTGCGTGACATTTTCTCTCCAGAAAATACTTCCCTCTGTTTAGATGCCCCCGTGGGATTCCTTTTGACGGCTGCTGTAGCAGCAGAAGTCAGTGTGATGAGGAATTCAGGAACCCAGAACGAGCAGCAGGAATTTTGCTCCTTCGCTGTGTAGAAAGAGATTTCAGGGTGCTGCGTTTGCAGGCGAGGAACCATTTGCAGCTCTCCCAAGGTTTTCCCTTCTGTGGGCATCAGGGGGCAGCTGCAGGGCACCTTGAGAGAGAGCAAGGCTGCAAGCAGACCCCGACCTGGTCAACCCCACGGTGCAGATCAGCAGGTGGTCAATGGCAGGAGCAGTGCTTCTCTCTTCTCCTGTATCATTCCACACCTAGGTCAAAAAAATGTTCTTCAAAATCCCTCCCCAAGCAACCTCAAGGATGTGCTGTGACTGTGTATACAGCAGAGTAGTCCTGTGCCTTACTGAGGCTGACCAAAATTCAAATAACAATTGCAGGGCTAGCATAAATGTAAGGGAAGAAGTGGCCTAGAACTACCTAAAAACTTAATCTTCTGGACCGCATTTTGCAGTAATACTTTTATCAGAGGGAAAATACTCTTGCAAAATGTTGGAGTGCATCTTTTAGAAAGGAAAAATACATCAAAGAAAACCAGGGATGAATCATCCCTACTGTTATTTTCCCTATAAGGTTACCAGATCTTCTGGGATTTTAATGACTTTTTTAAAAGGAGTTCACAGGAAACTTTTACTTATGTCACCTCTGCCATAGGCTAAATGTGGTACGTAAGAAGAGCAACATCTTCTTGACTAAAACATACAAAAAACCCCCAAACAAATAAATGCCATCTTACCTTTTGTAAGCACTGCAAACAAATTCTTACAGAAGCAATGGGTACATACTTCCCTCTGGTTTCATTTACAAGAACTAGTGTAACCATCACATAGGTTTGGTTCAGAGAGCTCCTGCCCTATTGTTGCTACCAGAGAAGCTACAATTACTCAGCACCTAGCAAACTGCTGCTTTGCAACTGTGCGAGGACATCAGAGCTGTTACTGGGCTTGGACCCACAAACATTTCACCACCTGAGTAAAGTAACATGATAAACTATTTGTGGGACTAAAAGGGGACTGAAACTTTCCAGGACATGAGCCCTGGCAAGGTATCAGTGTGGTGGTGCTCTCTTCATTACTTAAATGATACCTTTCCTGTGAAGTATCTTTGAAAGGAAAGGAAACTTGCATTTTGTTTTAGGGATTAAAAAAAGGCCTAAATTCCCATGTTCTTTATTTGCATCATATTTATTAGATTTTTACTTCGTTACTCTTGAAATTGTTCGTTGCTCTGTCAACTGTTTGCTACAAGATTTCCCTTAGGGGAAAATGGAGATTCATATCCATGATCACATATCACAGCATGAATAAGACTTGGTACACTCCAGTTGGCAGGTAAGGAATATTAGTCAGTAATGCTGGAATGTAATTGGCTTTACCTTCTCATGTTATGTCACTAGATACAGCTTCATTCTTGGGGAACCTGACCTGAGAAACAAGGACATATTTCAAATTTCAACAGGATTAACTCACTGCATTAAGGGCCTTTGATAGAGTCCAAATTTTGCTATTAACCTAAAACTGCTGTGGGTTTTTTTCCCTCCCGAATAATCAGTGTTTTCAGTGGTAACAGTTATTTTTGTTGCTGTTTGTCTTGAGACATTTAAATGTTGACAGTTGTGATGGGCACAGTTGATTTAGAAATATCCCTTAAGTTTTATGCCAAACAACATCTGAACTGCATAGTTCAGGGATAGTTACTGTAGCTCTTAAAATAAATAAATAAGAAGAAATGCCCTTTTAGTCCTCCTTTCGTAGCAGGAGTTATTATAGCCTTTATTGTTGCTGCATTAAACATATGTTTGAATATGATCTTTCATTGCTGTTGGGTTAAGAACACCAAGAGCATGGGGGGGGGGGGGGGGGGGGGGCGGGGGGGCGCGGGGGGGGGGGGGGGGGGGGGGGCG
>JAWWLV010000183.1:30932738-30967367 GCA_035041135.1 Platyrinchus mystaceus
GCCCCCCCCCCCCCCCCCCCCACGTCCTGATTAGCTACTCTTGTAAAGCAGTACAAAAAAAAGCAGCAATGGTAATTTCTCAGCTCATTAGGTGCATATTCATCTTAATGGGGCATCAAAGTTGAAAACTATAATGCCTTCCTCTCATTTAATACTCCAGAGAACATTCACAGTAACCACATGAAAGCAAAAAGGATTTGAACATTGGAGCTGCAAAAGTAGGTGCCTTCATTCCCTCCAGGCAGATAGACAAGAGAGAGAGAGAACTACTTTTTATCCTTATCCCTGCCTAACTTGCCTTGCTGTGCTAGCCACTGGTCACTAGGGCTGTGTGAATAAAAATATTGACCTCTCATAGTTTTCCTGGTAGGTCAAATTTTAAACCCACAGTCTGCAAAGGTTTGGCATCAGCTGAAGAGCACACTGTACTGAAATAACCTCCAGAACTCATTTTATTGGTTGTGAGTGTGTAGACCCTGATAAAAAGACCCTTCTTTTCAGTGGAAAACTCTCAGTGTCTTGAAACATTTAGGTAAACAGTCCCCAACTTTAAAAATATTATCTTTGCGTGAAATAGTTGTGCCAGCTTAAGCTCCAAGCTTTAAAAAGGCACCGCTTCCTGTGGTGTAGGTAATAACAGTTCCAAATTCATGCTATTTACTGAAACAACAGCTTTTCCAGAAGTGATTTCTAAAAGTTGTTTCAGAGGTAGTGCCCAGCATGAGTCTTTTGGGTGTGTGTACAGATGTAACACTGAGCCATATGTAAATGCCACACCTCCTGACCTGACTGTGTGCGTGCGTGTGTGTGGTGGGGGATGCTCTATTGGCATCCCACCCAGGATGCACCAGCATATGCCATTAAATTTGCTCCTGGTTGTAAAAGTGTTCTGCAGCGTGCTGGTTTGAGAGACTGACGTTCTACCTCGACAGAGCCACGGAACAGCAGATAGTTTGTATGATGTGGTCAGTGATGTAGGATGCAGTGTATTGAAACGTTACTGCATGCAGCCACTATCTCCCATACCCCAACCTGGGAGTAGATTTTGTTAGCTTCTCCTAGCCCTAAAGTGGTGGGCTAGGCAAAAATAACTGCTGGTACCACGTGAGTTCATTCAGGATGGCAAACAAGTTTTTTTCCCAGATTGGTGAAGTTCTTGTTTTCTCTCAGTTCTACCTCCCCCATTAAGAATGGAGAAAGGCTGTTTCTTCTTCAATACTTCTTCTGGAACTAAAGGAATCATTCAATATAGGACTATATTTCATTAGTGTGTTTTATTTAAGATGTAACTTTTATGCATATAATTCCTACCATGCATTTATGAAATTATATTAATTTAGTGAAATTTTTAAAATAGAGAAATTGATTACATAATTCAGAATATTTTTAGTAGGTTATTAGTAGAATAGAGGATTGAAAAAAAAATGGAGAGACTTAAGAGGTTTTGAAGTATATTAAAAAACTACTAGTGAAGCAGAAATACAGGGAAGCTCCTTCAGAAACAGAATGAGAGAAGACCGGGTGGATCCATCCATTTACAAAACATGAATCAACTGGACAAAGTAGAAGAAGCAGACAGAAAGCATAAGTTCCTCGTCTGATTAAGGTTCTCTGATTTCAGTGAAGTTTTAGGGGGTTATGTCAGCTGGGAGGATTTATACTTAAAGGGGGTCAGAGATGTGTGATGATCTTAAAGAGGATGGAGCAAGAATGAGGAGGCAAAACGAGCTCTGAAATGCCTGTGAGTAGGAAATTCCAGTTCGGGTGTGGGGGAAGGAAAAGAAGGGCTGACAGAAGTGAAGGAGCCTCTCTTTGAGAGTGGTTATAAGACAACCTCCTGTTCGTATACAGAGCTTGAACCTCGGTGGACTAGGTTTTGTTTTTGCAGTCTTGATGTCTTAATTTTCTCAATGCTATTTGGTTATGGAGGCCTTTGAATAATAAATATTTTGAGAAAGCAAGCTCTTACCTCTAAATTATTGAAGGATGAAGGAGAACTGCTGTGTTCAGGTAGAGAAACTCCATTCTGTGAACAACAGCAGAATGTACATGTACAGTTATGTTGCACGTCTGGTGTTTTTCTTCTTTTTTGGCAGCTTAGTTTATTGTCTAGTTTAATTTTTTTCTGTATCGCTTGTGCATTAAATATTTTATTAGTAAAAGTGCAAAATAACCCATTGGTTGTTGCATCACTATGCTTTAGAGAAATCCAGTGATCCAGCAACTATGTTCTGGTTGTCATGCATGCTTGTTATATTAGCAAATTCTGCCATATTTCAAGGTTCTGCACTGGGTTTCAGAAAACAACAATTGGTCTGTGTCAAAACGGTTGGCATCTGAGCAGGATTCAGATTGGCCACTACTGTCAGGATGCTTTATTTTTCATGAAGTAATTTTTCAAGCTGCACTGAAACAAATTCTGCTGGATTCATCCCTGGTGAAGGGATTCCTGGGGGCAATTCATCTACTGTGTTATGGAAGAGGTAGGTAGACCTACATATTGGTTCATTTTGGCCTCAAAATGATAAAAATTTAAACTTAGTGGCATGTTGTTCTGCCCAAGTCATTAGTGCTGTACTGATTTTAACATTACTGAGGAATTAGCCTGTGTACTTGATGAATTTTGAGGTCCAGTTAAAAGACTTTGGCTTAGGTACGTGAACCTGTTTTTTGTAATAATAGCTTGGCTTCTAGCAATGGGTGTGTGTGGATTTGAGGCACAGAGAATGCCAGCAGCACAGTGGTGGTACCAGATATAGTAGACTTGCAGTCTTGGGAGTCACAGGCCTTTCTTTTAGGACAAGAATACTGAAACTTGAAAGAATGATTTCCTATCTAAAACCCAACCACACGTTCCTTTATGAAACCTACTAGAGGAGATGGAGTGTTCCAGTCCTCCTTTAATAAATATGGGATATTCCATAACTCACACTGCAAAATAGATTTTCTCATGAAAACAGGAGTCTATAAACAAGCAGCCACCTGCTCTGTATGACCTTGTAGAGGCTCTGTTCTTTCCCATCTGCTACCCTGTCTGAGTAGTTGTTACAGCTTTTCCTTCCTTTCCCTGTGCAGTATTTTTTAAAAATTGAGCTGTAATTAAGCAAGAACAGTGCTTAAACATTCTCCCTTTTGCAGCACCAGCTGTGGCATTGGGGTACTAGAGCACGAGTCATTCTTGACATCCAGGGCATGGGTGGCAAAGGCTTGCATCTCATTTATGGGCCAGGCAGAAGCAAATGTCAATCCCAGTTATATTTATCAGCTGGAGGACAGTAAGGGCAGCTTTTTTAAAGGAAGGTGAGCACTATTGGTGTGGCACACACACCAGAAATGGCAGACTTTGATGGCTCAGCAGCACTCAGTGTTTCTGGCAGAACCAGCAGTTTCTTTGGACAAACACAGCACACAGGTGTCCCTGAGCCATGACTTATAAACTCTCTATGAGGTTTCACTAGTGCTTCTTTCCTAAATGGCTGGAAGAAGTTAAATGGAGAAAGGCCCATCAAAGGAGATGAAAATAAATCTTTGTTTTAATGAATCTGATGGTGAATCTCACAATTTTTTTAACACAATGAGACCACACTTTGAGTGAGGTGGTAGGTAGGATAATGACTAATGTCTGCCTGCATCACTACCAGTGTAAGTGTATTCCCTTCCTTCTAAGTAAAATGCTTATTTTCACAAATTAGCACATTGTTGTGTTTCATTAATGTTTCCCAAGAATTCTGAAGAGAGTGTGATGACAAGCCACTGACAAAAAAAATCGGAATTGCACTAATTTAAACAGGCTAACTTGTAATGGAGAGAAGGAAAAGCAGAGAACTATTTGTACACTTCAGCTGGGAAGGCAGTAAAATACTGACAGAAAAAATGCCCGTGCTGGTACTGCAGGCAAACCTGCTAGCTGAGCTCCTGGCACCAGAGGCTTGGCAGGCCAGGCTGCTGTGCTAAGTACATGTCATTCCTACTAGAAGGTGTCATTTTTGTGGCTAGCCTCCATTTTTGTGGAGGCTTTTTATGGCCAGTGCTTGTGTTCAATGGCAAAAATCATCCGTGTGAGAACTCTACAACCAACAGTGACTGTTGCTTTCAGGGGAGCCCTGTTCTCATGAGGCCTCCACATTTTAGCAAAAACAGAGCTAAAGGGCACACACAGTCCTGTCAGGATGGCAATAGAAAATCAGGTAACAGGACCGAGCCCTCACAAAAAGGCCTATTACTTGTCAGTAGGCATTCATGGTAAGATATTAAAGTTAGCAAATCCGTAGGTGTGGAGTTTCCATCCATGCAAGCAGATCATGAGACTTCTAGCCCTGGGGGTTTTTTGGTGTGGGGTTTTTTTGTTTCTGGGTTTTGTGTTTTTTGTTGTTGTGATGTTCTTTGTGGAGTTTTTTATTCCTACGAAATTAAAACATGTAAGAAAATGGAATTCCGTGTTCGAACTGCTGGGTACAAAGTTTAAATGTGACTTCTGCTTTGACTTGATTGTCTGACTAAGCAGTTCTGAATCCTTAAAGATAAATGGTCCTTAGTCCAAGGACCCTTCTCTGAAATAACACAAATCAGTCATTTCTATATTTCTGAAAATTACTCTAGACACTATTAGATACCCAACTAAATAAGGGCTTTACTTCATGTTTTTTATTCACTTGGAACTAAAAAGATTCCATATATGTTTGCAGAAATTATTTTTCTATTTTTACATTTCTACAGTACAAATCATGAGGGTCTTCAGTTTGCCTTTGTGTCATGAGACAAAATACATAGGTGCTTTTTGAGACTGTATTTAATCTGAGTCAGCACTAATTGTGTTGTCTGAATCAATACAGTCTGGAGAGAGTATTGTGAGAAAGGGAAGGACACACTGTTTAATAAAACAGGAGCTGGTCCCCTGGCTTGCTAAATCTGCATAAGATGCTGAGGCAAATATTTAGGCAAAAGTTGATGCCTGCTGAAGACAGTGCACTCAACTTCTTTTGAAAGATTTATTTCTCTGAGTTTCTTTATCTCCTTCACAAACTGAAGTTTATCAGATAGAGAGAAACATAAAACCAACAAAGGATGAGTGAGTGGACTGCACACCCTCAGCCTGGTAAGCCCAAGATGATGTCCTTCCTGCCTGCCTCTTCTCTTTATACCTGGCTTGTTAAAACATTTGTGAAGTAAGACAATAGAGAACCTGCTTCTGTGGCTAATGAAAGTCTTCAAACTGAGAAAGAGGAGGTATCTGACAGCCAGCTGGAGAATACTTGCTGTTCACAATTTTTGTGGTAGGGGAAGACATGACACAGAACGAGGGGAATTGGGGATTGTAACTTCATGATCTTTAAGGTCCCTTCCAACCCAGGTCTTTCTTCTATGAATTGCATATCAGCAAGGAGCTTCATGGGCTTTTGTCCTTCTATGTTTTCTCCTTTCTTTTTTTTTTTTCTCTTTTTTCATCTCCCCTCAACCCGCTCCTCTGCAAAGGCAGAGGGAGAGTTATAGGCAAGGCTCCAACCCTGCCATGTCCTGAACTGCTCTTGGGGAAGAGGCTGTGATTGGCTCTACACAAATTTCTGCTTTGCAGGTCTGTGTATGTGTGTGCACTAACAAGCATCCCTGCCTGGCTGACACCCTCCTGACCAGCCCACACCGCTCGTCAGGTGCTGTGACCACGCAGAGTGGCTTTCCTTCACAGGATCTTTTCTTGGTGAAGCTGTTTGCCGAAATGTCACACCGTGTCTAGCTCTGTTCTGGCCTGTTGAACTTTCTCCTGTGCCACTCCACCCCACTTGTCATGTCTCCTGTGAGCCATGGCTGACATGGTACAGGAGGCATCTGGCATCAGCTGCCCATGCCACAGCTCAATCATGGACTGTTCCTGTGCCCACACAGAGGCAACTGTGGATGCTTTCCATGGAATAAAGAAAAACTCAAAGAATATATTCCAGTTGTCTCCTAAAGCTCTTCTCCAGCTGCACATTTTTCTGTAATTATCTTCCTTATATAATAACTGTGGGCTCCTTAATTCAATCTACAATTTAAAAAAAAAAAAGTGGAAATGCTTTTTTTCATTTTTAAAGAATACTCTTCAGCTAGTTTTGTTAAGGCTTTGTTCTTCCTTTAGATTTAATTTCATCATACTTCTTTCCTAATTAAAATCCAGTTTATTTTCCCCAAGTTGTAAAAGACAAAAGATCACTTTTCTCATTCACTATACTAAATTGGATTTCAAAAACAGAACACTCTGACTTTTTTGTCTAATAGAATTTATTATACTATTTTGTATAATCATTGTAATTAGGAATTGTGTACCACTGTTTTAACAAAGCTTCCAGTCAGAAACACTGAAAATCTTATGGTTCTTACTCATTATGAGTGAATCCTACTCTGAGCCACTGTCTTTACTTAGACATAGCAAATCTTTCATGTTACCTTTTTTTTCCCCAGTTACTTGTAAGCAGCTTATTGGACAGCCCTTTCTAAAAGAAGAACTTATCACTTTTTTTTTTTAAGATATAAACCAAAGTTCTCAATCCCTTCTTCCCCTAGTCTGTCCTAACATTGGGGATTGCTCCCAGGGCGGGATCTAGATGCAGGACTTTGCATTTGGCCTTGCTGAAGTTTAGGAGGTTTGCACAGGCCCTCTCCTCAAGCATGATCCATCTCTGGATGGCATCCCTTGCCTCTGGAGAACCTACTGTGCCACTTGGCTTGACTGGAAGGATAGAGGAGACCATAATCTGTGCTCCTGATCCTTTTAACATTGCTGTGAGGAATACCTTGTCTCTTTTGGTGGTTCTGTGCTGTCCTGTTGCAGGATCACTAGCCACAATCTCCCCAGAAAAAAAACAGCCTGCTTATAAAGCTGGAATTCTGAAATATGTCACCTGGAGCCCCCAGGCTGCTGAGTGGGCGTTCACAGCCACCAGCTGTGACCACCAGGGCTCCAGACCCACAACCAGCAGAAAGAAGAGGGGCCTGGTGTGGCATTTCCCGGCTGTGGCTGCAGCTGCCTGCAGGCTGCTGATCCTGCTCTGTTCCTCTGGCAAGAGCTGCAGCCCCTCAGCAGTGTCCGAAGCCCCCGGAGCCGTGGGTATGGTGGAGGCTCAGACTGTGCCCTTCTTACCACACAAACCCAGCCTGCTTGGCCACCCATAGTCATCCCCAGGTCCCAGCCATGACACCAATGGCACCAGCAGCGCATGCTGTGGTGACATGTACAACCCCACAGCCATGAGGAAATTCCCCCTGACTTTTTGGGCAACCAGAATCAGGGCTGAAAATGGTGAGTTCCTCCCTAAAAACACGATGGTTTAAGTTCAATGTGCGTGCAATGCCCAGCTGTCCCTTGCCGTGCAGGCATGGCACAGCACATGCATGCTTTGGCTTTGTTTGAAACAAGAAAATACACAATGTGGTCATTTTCTTTCTCCCCGTGAAACTTTGAATGCGGCCTGCATGTATATTACAGATGTATGAACTCACTGTTCTGAACTTCCACAGCTGAAATGAGAGTCTAGACACCTTATTACTATCTAAAAAGGTACTTATTCATGCAGGTCAAATTGATTTGAAGTGTCCACTTCTCATTTCCAAGGCATTATTTCTGAAGGGGTAGTTTGGGTTATTTTTGTGTGCTGTGTTAATTTCACATGGATTCACTATTGAATAGATAACTTGGGGTTTTGTTGCTGCAAACCTGGTCAGCACCGGGAGCAGCAGCTGGGAAGTCAACACAGAAGCCTCATCTCCTCTTCTCAGCAAGGATTAATGCTTTTGTGTAACACCCAGCTTCTGCTAACAGAAGCCTGTATGTAATGAGATGGTGAAACCTTTTCTAAAACCTTGTTTCTGAGTGATTGCAACTGGGGTTTTGTCATAAGACCTCAGCAGGCATTGTTAGTAATTAGTATCTTTATATGTAATCCTTAATGATTTCCATATACTGTTGTAGAAGCTGTGTGTTGGAGGCTGGTGAGTAATCTGTGTTATTGAAGATGCATATGGACTATAATTACACTGTTCTCTCTAATGCTGCAGTCAGAAAAACATAGCAGGTAATGACATATGTGGAGCCTGGTTCCAGTTTGAAAATGAACAGTGCACCATCAGCCTGTTATTTGTGATGCTTGAGACTGGTTTTCCAAAGTGTTAAGTGTGCTGGTGATTTCCTCCTTTTGTAGATCTAATACTCTATTTTTGTTAACTATATCTTTTGAATCCTGGGTGTTCCTGCCAAGGAAGACATTTCAGAAAAGTTGTCTGGATGCTAAAAGTCAGAATTTCTGAAATCTAAATGACCAAGAAGGCTTGTAAAAGTTGTCCTTGCTTCAGCTCTCCATATCTTGACGTAACCCTAAGGAGAAAAAGAGATTCTCATTCATTTAATTTGTGCAGTTTCAAAAGATGAAAGGCATCAATAAGCAATATTTCAAAGTCACGCTGTTTCTCTTACTGGCCTGATTTTTGGCTAAAAGCAAGAAGCTATATCTGATTGAATTTTGAACTTTTTTAATAAAGTGGGAGGATATGAGAGTGGTGACCACAATGCATTTGGTTCTGGGAACACATTCCCCAGAATCCTGATAATAAAAAAATGAGAAGTCTCGGAGATGAGCAACGAAAAACAATAAACCAGAACAAACCAACCCAAAGTCGAAGAATTAAAGGGGAAAAAAAAGGTAAAGTTTAAAATAGCCAAATATATAACATCTAGAGAGTGAGAATTTTGGTTCTAATTCAAGAAAACACTTAAACAGTTACTTAAGTGCTGCACTGAATGAGAATGCTCTCCTGAGTTGAAAAGCAAAGGAACTGGTAGCAGTTTAAGTATCTAGCATCCTGTCCCTGAGGTGGGGAGAGAATAACTTGGGGACATGTAAATATCAAAATCTACATTTCATCTTTGTAGAATAAGACTTTTGCTAGAATATGATAGTAGTAAACATTTTCTTGGGAATAATTCTGACCTGGCAGGGAAATCGATTCATTGACCCCAGAGATTTTCTTGTGTTGTTTGCTCAATTGGAACACTAAAAAAATAAAATTGGGAAAGCAAACTGGCATTTGCAGAATTGTGAACTCACTGCTATTTCAATGTTAACTTTTCGCTAATGATTTTTGAAGGCTGTTGGGTGAGAACCCTCCCTCTTCCCTTCCCCCTTCCTATTGCCCTTAATATATTATTATCCAATTTAGCTCCCCTGCCAAGGGAATCTTTTGCTCTCTGATCTCTGCTGTAAAAGGAATGAAAAAGCACAAGTAAGCTGACAAAGTCTAAAGGAGCAAACTATACCAGGTTCATGCATAATGTAGTCATCACATCTTCTTTTAATATTACTGGGTTCATATGATATTCACACTCAGAAGAGATAGAGACATATCTATTCCTTACTTATGGATATTATTTCTACGTTAATGAATTTTCTTTCCATCAACAGATAAAAACTCAGCAGATGGAGAATTTCTCCTCTCTCAAGCTCTCTTGATTCTAAAACATTTTATGTAATTACCAATAAATTATGAGTATTTGGTTTTCTCAGAATGGAAATTTTAACGTAGCTCTTGCATACTGTCTTATAATACTCTTTAATACTTCAGCTTCCACAGGCAAATGTAAGCTAAGTAGCATTCTGGATTAACAAAAAAAAAAAAAGACAACTGAAAATAAATTTAATTACAAAGCCAATTCACTTCAATGGCATAAAAAATTGATCTTATGTAACTTTAAAATATACATCTACTGCACTAAGTCCCAAGGCAGTACAGTACTGGTAAGTATAGTAGGCTTGTTTCAGCCATGAGGGAACAGCTCATACAAACTTCTTAAAGCACTTACTGCTATAAGTAATATAAAGTGTTTTCTGAGATACCACTGGAAGTGTTTCCTTTAGATTGATGCATTTATAAACAATTAATAGTGGGGAGTCTGCAAGGAGATTCCTTCTGTTTCTTTAAAAGTGAAGTGGCTGTGAAGGAAGGGTAGTGATCATATACATATAAAACCAACAAAAAAATCCCAGCTGAGAGCAGTGAGGGGGAAAAATGCTTCTGTTCCTCACTTCAGTTAAAGTCCACGTTGAGAGGAACATAGCTACTCTTTGTTTGCCATTGCCGACTGCCGTGTTATCAGACTGTGGTTTCTTTTTAACCAGCATCATTTAAAAGGAAACAAATCACCATGTACGAGCTAATTCAGTTTGATGAGAAACCCAGGACGACAGAAGGGGACGGAAGCGTTACAGAAGGATGTACTTCTGAGTGACAATTAAGTTTAGTGCTCAGATTAGCCAAAAGCAGCCTAGTCATCACTGATGCACTGCAAAGCAAGAAGACTGAAAACATTAAACAGCAATTTGCTTCTATGGAAAAATCAGCTGCAAGTGGCTCCAGCCTTGTTTTTAAATACCCAAATGGAATTGTGCAGATAATAAGGGGATGTGCAAAGACTGGAAAAAGTATGGAGGTTCTTTGCTCAGCCGTGGGTGAGTTGGTGTGAGCGAGGAAGAACCTACGAAATAAAATTTTAAAAAGATGATACTTAATGCATAAGTCTCGGCCAGTAACTCCTTGTTCTGAAAACTACAAATTAGTGCTTTTCCTTCCATCCAGCTTTGCTAGAAATCCCTAATTTGATGTATTGAAATTGACACAGAAATTATGAGGCAGCTCAGAACGGGGCGAAATCCTCCCACATGATGCAATATGCTCCAGGCTCAGCAGTGACTCTCTCAGAAGCCAGAAAAAAAATCTGAGTGCTTGTGTGTGTGAGGATTTGCTCTAAAGGGGAGTGTAACACTTCTGTACGAACCTGATGCTGAGAAATGTAGCAGCCAGCTCTCCTGTACCACCAGATAGTGCTTTGCAGCATGAGGAAACACGAGTGGGAGCTGTGCACTCCAGCTGCGCTGCCAGGAAGGAGCTAGGGATGCCTTTTTCCACACCCTGGGGATTGTCACTCCAAAAACTCTCAGAGAGATCGATCACAGGCACTTCATCTTTGAAGGCTTTTGAGAACAGGTCAGACAAATGTGCCACAGATGGCCCTTTTGAGATGGGGTAGATTAGATGACCTCTCAAATTTCTTTTCACCCTGTTTTCTGCAGCTCTGCAATCTATCTTTTGAGGAATAGCTGGTGCCAATTTCAAATCCTAAGTAGCCTAGAATGAATGAATCTTCTTGATAAAATGTTATTCCTCAGCCCTGCTTCATGTCTTCCAGCCTTTTTTGCAAACAGGGTGTATTATCAGTTTGGCAGGCAAAGCACAGGGACCAGAGAGACAGCTGGTGAAGACAGCTATCTTGTGGGTGCAACTTCTTAGGGAAACCTATATGGGGCAAAAGAGAGGATTTGGTCTGAAGCACTACAAAGTGAGGGGATTAACTCTCCCCTTCTCACTAGCTGCAATCCCCCTTCCGAGCACACATTAGAAGACTGGGAGTTGGAAGAAAGGTGGACAGAATTTGGGACTCTTTTCTCACATCCACTCAGCACAACAGTTATCTTGATCAGAGAAAAATGATCAGTCACCCATGATATCACACAATCCCATTTTATGAGAGCAAATGCAGCAATTATGAACTTTCTCTGCAGTCTCTCTTGGCAGCCCACAAAATGTTCCCCAAGGGAAGGCTTGCTGGAAGAGAGGGTTTAGTCCCAGGGTGTGCATAAATGCACGTGCTGGTTTGGACAGCAGTGCTTATGCACTGCCTCTCCCCAGCTGATGAGGCAATCCATGGTCTTGGTAGGGTCCAGGTGGAGGGACAAGGGCTAGATAAACATGCCAGATGTGCTTGGAAGGAGTGTTGGTTCATGGAAGGGGTAAGTGAAAAGGGACAGGATTGAGCTCTGCGACCACACTTCCAAAGGAAGGTGACATGTAATGACGTAAGCCAAGAGTCCAGTGAGGAGCAGAGACATTAGTGGAGAGAAGTGGTGTGGGAAGGCAGCAGGAAAAACAGCAAAAAAGTTCATGTACGACTATGATGTAGCCAAACTTAGTCTAAGAAATGTTGCATCTGGTTGTGAACGGAGTAAAAGCTGCCCAGAGATTTTCCAGTTTCCTTGGCTGTGACAAGCTGCTTGTTGTGAATTCAGATGGCTTCATATACACCATCTGGGTTATGCTGCCCATGTATTTTTAAGCATTAAAAAAACTACTTATAATTTACAGAAACAAATTCCTGTTGTGTCGGTAGTGCTTCCTGAATGTTACTCATTACTCTGTGCAATGTAGAGTTCTTAGCAATTATTCTGGAGTGTCAACTAAGGCACTCAACCCATCTCACTGAATAATCTCATTACTGCTTTCTTTTTCTTTTGGTTCTCCAGCATGTCCCAAAAGATAGGATGTGCTGTTTGTACACCCACCTTATGCATCTGAATTAGATATCAGAACCATGTGTCTTATTTCTCACTGCAGTGAATAGAAAAGGAGTGTCCGTTCTATGGCAGAATACAGAAGAGGGACTTGGTTGTGGCAGGCACCCCAAAGGGACTGCCCCATCCCCTACTGCAAGCAGTGATGGACAGGTGGAGTGAAATCATGATTAGGGTTTAGGGATAACTGTGGCCCTCTGACTGGAAAAGTAAAACTGCTGTTCTGGATTGAAGATAGTGTAGAGCAGCAGCAACTTGAGGACTTACCTAGAGCAGAGCAGAATGCAAACAGCTCAAGTAAAGTTACTGGGCATAAATAAAAGCCTTAAAACTCCAGTGTGTATGCCTTTGTTTGGGGTAAAGTACTCTTAGGTTAATGTACTTTGAAGGTTGCCTTACTCCCAGATGAGAAGCACGTACATGGTGGTTTAACAGGCTTCGATATATGCTCATTAACTTTACACTCTTAGTTGGCTCTTCATAAATTTCTGATGTATTGATTCTGTTGGGAGTTCTGTTGCATTTCTTTTAGTTCTTTGTTGTAGCTTTACTGGAAAACAACAATCTCCGTGATTTCCTATTGAAAAAACACCCTCAACCCCATTCCAAAAAACAAAGAAGCAAATCAAGAAAACCCCCACAAGCAAAACCAAGAAACCCACCCCAAAATAGATTTTTTTTTTTTTAAAGGCAGAAAAGTTGGCAATAGCAGCAGAGACAGCTGTTCACTGGGGACCCAGTGTACCTGTCACAGGTATCAAATGCTGATAGCACCAAAAGAGCGAGGCAGGGTTAGTTACTAGAATGTGATTTGTATGAAAATATGTTCTGTAGTTTAAAGGTCCGGTTTTGATGATCCTTATTATTACTTTATGGGGTTTTACATAAAATGTTGGACTTAGTATTGTGCTAGTAATATTTATGAAATGCTATTATGAAATGTGATAAAAGTTTATAGGGAAGTCATTACTGTAACCAGGAAGCGCCGCCTCATCCCAAATACCACCAATGGGAAGGTAATCTGCCTGCATCAGATGAATAAAGTGGCTTCAGGGGGCTGATGCCAACGCAGATACGACCGTGCTCGCCACCTGAGCGCTTGGGGCTGCGTGGGTCTGGGAGAAGTGAAGCAATGGCTTTATCAGGACCCATCAGGAAGTGTCTTCTGCCCCTCTCCCCGGGGGTTGCAGAACAGCGCTGTTGGTGCTGCAGGGAGATGGGGATGCAGAGCCCGGGCCTGGGCAGGGGAGGCTCAGCCCGTCCTGAAGCCGGTGTCGGTAATTATTAACTGCTAATGGCGAGAAAAACCATTATGGTACTCAATAGGCTTTCCTTTCACACCGCTAATTGTGTGATGAACTTACTTTGGCAGTAAATTGTCGCATCTGTTGTGTAGAGAGATTACACTTAGGGAAATAAAATAAATGCAGTTGCCGTTCCTTTATCCCTGGATGATTGAAGCATTAAAAAAAAAAAAAAGTCAAAAAAATTAGAAAACTTGGCAGATGGAACGTAGTATTTGTTAGACAAGGCTTTAGAGGGAGGTGATAACTTTTTTTTTAGACAACTGATACAGTAGGAAAACAGGCGAGCTTTCACAAGACCTCTTCAATTTGTTCTTTCTGCTCTGATTGCACTTATGGGAGAAGCAACACCAAAGGACCCGGTCCAGGTACATTTTTTGGTGTCAGTGCTAGCTGGAGATTTCTTCTGCCCGTGCGCTTTCATTTGCTCCTACTTCAGTAACTTGATCCCTCCTTGTCCTGATCCTTCAGCCGTGACAAGGCAGCTGTCTGGATCTGGAAATAAATAGGCTGGCAGAGCGGAGTGTGGTGTCAGTGATGGGTTGAGCTGCTGCTCACTTCTTCACCGTTGTTCGAGGGGGACTCACTGTCACCCGGGTCATGGAACCGATCCCGCTGAAATACTACTCTGGCAGCAAAATCAACAAATAAAGAAACTCAGTGTTTGGAATAAAAAGATGGATAGTGGGGAACAGAAAAATTGATAGTGTTGGATTTTTTTCCAGAGAGGGAGGCAACTTTCAGACACTGAGGGACATGAGAGCCTGTGGGGAAAAATGTGTCACTAAGGCAATATTGTGGACATTGTGACCTTTCCTTCCTATTTCTAGCCTGTAGCTAGTAATTATTAAACAACTGCTGGCTTTTTCATCTGCTCTATCCTGAAATGTTCTAGAATATAAAACCCCTAGTCCTTTAATCAGTGAAACAATATTTGGAAAGCAGATCAATGCTTTTTGAATACATTGCAATATGATTTTTATTGTTTTTCTGTCTTAAGTCTGTCACTTGTCTCCAGCTCTTTTAAATACTAGTTCTCATGATTACCTACTTCTACATATTAATTCTAAATAACAGTGTCCTAGCAAGTATTCTGTAAATTTTTTTCTGGGCTCCAGAAAATGTTCTTTCTTTTCCTTCACTTCTAGAAGCTGTTCTGTACTTATTATTTACATTGCAAGATGGATGACACTTTAACAGACCAAAATCTGTTATAAGGCAAGAGAAAATTTTGTTACATGTGTCCTTTAGTGACTTGGAATAAAAGGGAAGGCAAGAAGGTGTAAATTTTGCAGAGAGATATTTAATTATTATTTCATTGTTCTAAGTAATCTGTACACAGGAATTGGATATTTATATCTTTATTTCCACCTGGCTACAACCTCCTTTGAGGCAGTTGTAGAGAATGACAAGGTCACCCGAGAGCCTCCTTTTCTCCAGGCTAAACAGCCTCAGCTCCCTCAGCTGCTCCTCATATGTCTTACCTTTAATAGTCACTGAACCCACGGACACTGGGAGCACAGACAGGGGGTGGGGAGTGTTTCCCCTGAACTGAAACTAAAGGAACATTTTCTGAAAAGATGAAGCTCTGGCTTTTGTCCATCTCCAGAGACAGTATTAAGGCTCAGGAATCAATTGCAGGAACTAAGGCATGGAATAATGTATCAACAGCTCAGAGGAGCAGGATGTGTAGTTTTATGGCTGACTGTGAACCAAGGGACACTCACTGATTCTCCAGAATTGTTCTGAAGACAAATGAACTGTAATAGCACATCACACCATGATTGCATGTTGATGCCATTTCCTGAAGTGATGTGATGACACTGTGGTAGGACCATTAACCCATCTGTCACTTTCTGCATTTGTCTCAATCAAACTGACAAGAGGATTGTGTAAATATGACTTTGGGCAACACAAACCCAGTGTTACGGACCTGACTTATAAACAGGCAGTTGGTATTGAAAGGAGAAGCCGACATGACATAGACATATGTTTGAAAGTAGGACTCTTGCTAGAGGACATTTAAATAAAAAATTTGTCATTCCTCTCAAGCAATTTGAGATTATTGCTAAGGCACCCCAAAGCTCGCTGTGATTTTTTGACAATCAGCCTGCAAATATCAGAGTGAGCATCAGACTAAGCACCAGAAAAAGCAAATTCCTCTTCTAAATAGAGACAATAGAACCGTAGGCTCACCTGAAAATACTGCTGAAAGCTTTAGAAATATTGTTCAGGACTGTTAGGAACTATGTTTTGATAATAATGTTGTCCATGTTTCAGTCAAAATTTCCATTTCCATTCACTGCAATTCTGGATTGAGGATTATAAGGCTTGGTTTGAACATCAGATCCAAAACAGCCTTCACTTTTATATTTATTTAAAAAAATAGAAGTGTCATTTTATTTGTGTTGTCTCTTCTTTATGACATGATACATCTTTACCATATAAATGTATCTCCAAAGATGCAACAAATACCATTGTAACATTATCTTCTTCATTTTGTAGCCTCTCCCAGGCAACTGGTGACAGGACAGAAGGACATTGTCTTAAACTGCACCAGAGGAGGTTCAGATTGGACATCAGGAAGAATTTCTTCATGAAAAGGGTTGTCAAGCACTGGAATGAACTGCCCAAGGAGGTGGTGGCCATCTGTGGAGGCGTTCAATCCGTGGAGGACTGGATGTGGCACTTGGTGTGTGGTCTAGCTGACAAGTTGGTGATCAGTCACAGGTTAGACTTGAGGATCTCGGAGGTCTTTTCCACCCTAAATGATTCTGTGATTCCACTCTCCCCTCTCTGCTGTTTATGGTAGTTCCCCCTCACTCTGCCAGGCTTTGCATTTCTCTGCCTCTCATCTACTTTAAAGATGGATTAGGAAAGTATAAGTTCCTTGTGCTGTCTGCAGTAGATGAGTTTCTATTCATTGCCTACACCCAGCTTGAGATCAGTACCTTCAGTACTAACTTACACGGTTTTTTAGCTCAGTTTTTCATCTGTCTGCATTTACACCACTTCCCTCTCATTGAAGCACTCCACAATAGGACACTCTGCTATTACGTAACTTCTGCAAATAGCAAGGTATTTCTGTGAAAGCGCATTGTGAAATAAATTGTATTGCTTTGTAGAGGAGACATAATATGACATTCTCTGGAGGAAACAATTATTTGCTCAGTAACATCCATCACATTCAGCTCCCCAGCTTATGGGACATTCTTGTAAGGTCAGAAGGGTATGTTTCTCGGTAAAATAATTGTATTCTAACTTAGAATATCCTCTTCCACTAAACATGAAAACTACATAAAACTGCAGAATAACAGTTTCATCATGGCCATAAGAGAAGTGGACTTTTCTCATTTAATTTATTGTGAGAAAATACATTTCCTGCTTGTTTTCAAAATTGTTATTTCTAGATGTGGATGTCCACATAAATTAGATTTCTCCCTGTCTGAATCACAGATACGACATAGTATTAGGAGGCCATAAATTGCAGAAGTTATATTGTGAAAGAGTATCTGTGACAGTCCATTCTTGAAAACTTTTCTTAAATTCTTTTTTTCAGGTCTTCTGTGGATTTACTTGTGAACAAAAATCTGCTTTTATTTTATGTAACCAGTTTTAGCCTTCTTTTTTCTCCAAACAACATCATCAAAATGACAAGATTTAAATGGCACCCAGTAAGAGTTTTGTGTTGCCCTGATAAGTTTTGTCAGCTGACCTCATTCGAAAAAAAAAATAATCTTCAGAATATTAGAAGGTGGTCAATAAAAGGCTCCTTAATTGTGGCCTCTTTGTTAATAGCCTTGAACTTTTCCTGATCATTAGCTTTGATCACTAACTGTGTTTAATCACCTACTGGCAGGGGGCACAGTAGGCTCTCATCTTTGGGTAATGCAACCTTACTGATGCACGGGGTCAGCCAATAAATAAAAGTAAATTGAAACTGCATTGTGGCCTTCTATCAAAATGCACAGTTGTGTTTAGACTTTTAAGGACAAGTTACGTTACATGTAATCAAAAGAAGCTGAAAGCACCAAAGGAATGCTTACTGTCCAGGTGAGCCTTAGGAGTTTCCTGCCTTAACACTCATTTAAACAGGATTGATGGGATGTTGCTGAAGGCAGATGAGAGAAGCTGTGCTGGAGACCCTTACAAAACAACTTATAAAACTTTGTGCCTCCTTAGCAATGTGTAAAGTATTAAATACTTTTGCAGCACAATTGTGCTTGTTTGCTCAGCTTAAATAACAGAAAAATACAAACATGAGACAAGAAAATGTCTGTGTCTTTACAGATATATTTATAATAAACTCTAAAGTCTCTATTAAGCAATGCTTATTTCCAAGGCAAGAATAGTCCTTAGGAATTTACCTTTGACACATATTCATGTACATAACATCTTCTGTGTAGAACTGAGTAGGTTTTTTTTGGTTTCTCTCTTCTTTTAATTAATTTGTTAATTAATTAATTAAATCTGGTTGTGGGTAATCTTAGGCACCTTTGCTCCTGCTTCTGTAGGATGGATTCAGGTAAGCCTGATTCACCTTGTGACTTCTCTTCTGTCAGAAACGGAAAGGAGGTAAAATTAGGTATAAAAATATTTCCCCCTCAGTAAAGTAATGGCAGTCGAACAGGATCTGCTTGGAGCTTTCCTTTGACAGGATCGGCTCGACATTTTAAGAGTCTGTCAGATGATCCCTGATTAACAGACACAAAAAAAATCAATACTTACGTTAAGTAAATGGTGGTTGGCAAGTAGATGGGAAAATATCCAAAGTTTAATGTAATTGACCCATATAACATACAAATGGGGAAAAGAAAAACAAACAACCAAACCTGTGAAAACTACTTTTCAGGATCTCAAAGTGTGAGCAAGGAGTAGCTTGCTGTGGGCCATACTCAAATATTCTTTCTGCTTATGTCTCACCTTTCCTGATGAATCGTCCTACTATTGGTTTGAATTTGTCAAATTCAAACCATATGGAAGCCCCTCCTGAGCACAGAGTGCTTTTCACTTCACATTAATGCAGTGCGTGTCACATAACAATACCTCTTTGAAATGCTTTTTTACTTGAGATGAGCTCAAGTACCCTCAGCAAAGAAATGTGCCTTTTCAATCCACTCGTACAAAGAATTTTCATATAGGCTAATCTAGTCCAAATATGTATATATAATTCATATGTGTTTTATATGCACATTGTGCGTATCTGTATTTTCTTATCCAGAACTACCCTTCAGCTAAGACTCCTGATTTATAAAGATTGGTTCTGTTAAAATGTTTGTTGTATGTTTTCCCATTATGAAGAAAATGCACTGTTACTTGTTAACTGTGAGAAGGAATAAAGCATTTCTTTATAGGTTTGTCACAGCCATCCCTAGCAGAGGGGTCAGGAGAACCAACGAAGATTGATGTAAGGTTAAAAAGAGTGAAATACTTAGTGCAAATGTTTCTGTTGCTGTACATAAGAGTAAATGCAGGAGAAAGCTAAAGAATAGTATTGATGGAAGACTCAGCTCCCTTCTGACTCTTATGGACATGTCCCCTGAAAAGAAGTGTAACAAACAATCAAACCATTCAAAACCAGAAATGGAAAATGGTCTGTTACTAAAACTTCACTGGATGTGACCTTCTGCTAAGAGCACTCAAAGTGTTTACACCACGAGATCTAAAAATAAGTGACGGACAGAAAATTGGCAGGATGCTCCCTGAGGTCTAAATGGTGTAATGTCATGTAGTTTGTAACCGCATGGATATTTGTCACTGCAATCCTGCATGAAGGACACACACTGTGCAAACTCTCATTAACATGTTATGTTGCTTTTCAGTTATGGTTGGTGAGTTGAGTCTGATATTTTCCCTTGTCTTCCCTGAATTCACTGTGGGAAGTTATGTGATGCTTTATGAATTACACAATAGTGTCTTCTGTGAAATATGCAAGTACCTGATTATAGCATCCGCCTGTGCTTGACAGCTCCATTGACAAATTTGTTAAAACTATTTTCTCTTTGTGCCCCCTCCAGGATATTATGAGCTGCTTGTGCCAGAGGAGGTCACCCAGCAAGGCATGTGTGCTGAAGAGGAGCACCTCGTTTGCCATCTCATTCATACCTCTCAAGATTTTTAAGATTAATTATTTATCAAAGCAGCTTCTGTCAGAAGTTTGGACAGCACATGTCTTCTTTAATTATTCCTGACATTTTTTCTCCAGTGAAGCACATGGTGAGTTTCTTGAAGAAAAAGATGCTTTGTCTTCAGGATACCAAACAACAGACTGGAGAAAAATGTTTCTCTATTTGCTTGTGTGCTAGCAGTGACTAAAGACAGCAATGTCCTAACATCTATGCCACAGATCCCTGCTCAGATATTCAGCTCCCTGCATGTGAGAGACTCCCAACAGCATCAGCAGGAGCTGAAATGTGCTGGACTGACAGTTCTGGATGCTGAAGGTCTTTTTGTCATGTAATATGCATTTTAATAGACTAGACAAGACACCCTCCAGTATAATCACAGTCTTGGTAATGAGAGGGAAGATCTGTTGAGAGGACAAGGAATTAGTTTCACCCACCATTGAGATCAGACATGTGCAAGAGAGGAGGATTCTAGTGGGAAGGCTTCATGTCATCCTGTCTGTGGACTGAATGTGCTTGTTTGAAATCAGCAGAAGTTTTTTAATTTACTTTAATTTTCAAAAGAAGAATTCAGTGATGCTCCATGCTTTATAGTAAGAGATTAATAAGAAATACCAGAACACAGTAATTTGTTTTATTCAAATTTACATTACTTATGACTTTCTGTGAACATTTGCATCGGGAATATGTTTGCAGGGACACTTCTGTTAGGACCTTAACATGACATAAAAACCTCAAACACACATCTGAATAAGCCATGGCATCCAAAGGCTGCCATAAACATCCTAAAATACCTTTGTGAGAAACCAACACCAAGGAACATGCTCTTCTAGCAGGTAAGGATTGCAGCCTCTAAATAGGGAAAGGCAATTTCTTAACTGCTGATTTCTGGGCTTGTTCCTCAAACAATCTAATAATGCCTGTCAGTGAGCAGGGCTAGTGAGGTGGGCTAGGTTGGACTACTGCTCTGGTACAGTAGGAGCTGCCATAATTCACGATGTAGGACCACACCAGTGAGAAGATTCTCCTGTTAGCTCGTAAGCAAAAGTTCAGTGAATCTTTTGTGAAAGACAACTGGCAAAATACTAACAGTTCTTGGATACAGGTTTTAATTTACCTGAATAAACCATGCATTTTTCACTTACGTCTAAAATGCACATTTAGGTTTTCATTTAAGCTTATTCCTTTTCAGGAAATTTAAGCCATTTAAATGCTTGATGTAAAAAGAAAAGCAGGTTGAGAGATCAAGAGAGTTGAAAGGGGGGAACCCTAGAGAAAGGTATATGAGAGTAAGGGGAAGGAAAACAGCTAAATTAAGAGGGAATATTTCTGCCTTCCACCCTAAAATTAGCAATTAAGGTTTTGCCTGCAAAGTTTCCTTTTACAGCTGAGTTATCCACGCAGCCTCCACCTGCCTCGTTAGCTTTGTGTCATGGTTGGGACTATAAATCAGCCTCAGGTGGGCTGGTCAGGCCCTAATAGCAGGCAGCTCTTAGCGAGTCAAGGCAGGGTTGGTTTCTTGCCTGTGAAAGAAAAAAGACATCAAAAAAGAGCAAGCAAGAGAGCTTCTTCTTTGCCACCTGAAAACTGGTAAGAAACTTTGTTCTTTTTGGATTATATGGTTAAAACAAGTTACACTGATATGTCCAGTTTAGTGGGGAGTGTGTGTCTCCCTTCCTGGAGTTAGCTGACGTTCTTCTTCTCTTTCTCACCCTTGTTTGTTTGGAGTGTTACACAATTAGCCAAAAGGAAGAGGAACAAGTGGTTGTCTGAGTGCTGTCTATATGATAGGCTTTTGGAGAAGATGGTGCTTCTGGTGTAAAGAGGGAGCTCTGAAGGTGCGGGAATTACTCTAAGCCTTTTCAGAGGGGTATGCTTAAATCTGCTCTTCAGGGTCCTCTCTGACGTGATCTTCTGAGCGTAGTGTGTGTTGTGGTCTCAGGAATAAGGGTGGTGTTCAGTCATTTATGTGGTGACTGTCTTGGGTGTGTTAGTCAATGGAGTTCCTTGAGCTGCAGGTGAGAATGTCTCATTTTCTGCGTGCTAGAAAAATAAATGTCTTTCCATACTCTTAGTTTATGATGTTTGCAGGCAGTTGACTCATCTTATTTTCTTGAGTGGTCTGTGGTCAAAAAAAATTAAAATTTAGTTTTGGGAAAAGAATTTTGTTCCCAACAGATTTATGCCCTGCACTCCACCCCACCATTGCTATACCTGAGGTAAACTTAATCTGTAGGTGTTGAGTAGGCTACAGATCAGTTTTATGGTCAGCCTGGGAATGAGGTGTTGATAAAGAGGCTGTCAAAACCACTGAGGGTACCATATTTTCAAGAATCCTGTTGTGCTGCAGAGCACAGGCATCAATTGCTGGGGGTGAGGGGTTTCTCAGTCAGCCCATAGGAAGTTATCTGCTCCTCCTGCTGACTCGAAGCTTTAGTGATGGGCTGGGGCTCACTTTCCTCCTCTGGGTTTGTCATGGGAAAACCGAAGCTGGATACCCACAGAACAATTCCCTTTCATGATCTGCTGGGGTTACTGAGAACTGTAGGCTGCTGGCAGTGAAAATATTGAGGTCTCCTCATTAGAATATGAAACCAATACTTCTGTAGGTATCCAGTCTGTGGTACCCCACTATTTTTTTTTCTGTTTACTTTGGCAAAACTTAGTTTCTCTTTTATAACTATAAGCCACTGTAAAGCTTAGGGGGTTTTTTCATTTGTATAGGTTTACTCTGTATTTCCCCTTGCTTAATGATACAAGTAGATATTTTTTTGAATTATTCCTCTTGTTATGTTGTGACCAACAGACTCCTTTAATCTGTAGCTCTTCTTCCATATAGGTTGTGTCTATGTCATACCATACATGTATGGTTTTCTCTAAACCTTCTTCAACATTTTTCTTAGTCACCTCTCTGATAGCCTTAATTACTGCCTTCTGTTTTCAGGGCACTGTCATTAATTCTTTCTTGGATGAGTTAAACTGAAAATTTGCAAATGGAATTGTTTGAATGTGGCTTCAAAATCTCTCAATCTGTGTGATCGAAAAAGGATACCTACAGTTCTTCAGAGACTTTATTTTCCAAAGTACTGATGGAAAAAGTCCATGATACTCTGTTTCTACTGAAACTAGCTACAGGGTGAGATGGGGGAAAGAATCCACTTTAGTTATCCATTTTAATAGCAAATATTTGACCTTTCTTTTTCCTGTGGGTTTTGTGCAGTTTCTGCACATCTGCATTCTGCTCCTTTATGATTTTGTGTTGTTTCTTCTGTTGCTTTATTTTTCCTTATTTTATTTCCATGTATAAAGTGTCTGAATTTGGTTTAGGTTGCCCTGTAACAGAACTCTGTTACCTATACCAATAGAGCCCTGCAACAAAGCTTTCCTGCCGAACCATATTTACCATACAAACTGTATTTTTCAACAGCAAAATACTTATTTTGAGTAGAAAAAAACAAACTCATTTTCTTAATTAACTTTTTTATTGAGGGTTTAATGCATGTTCATTATAGAAATTGCAGCTCTCCTCTGAAAATTGACTGTAAAAGAAGATCTTTGTGGGGTTCTGTATTTACTGTGCCTTAGTGATCTTCAGATCAAATACACGCGGTTTGGTAGTGAAAGGATGCTTTTGTTTTTCTACCTAGCAGCCTTGTGCATTCAACTGGGGCTCTGGCTCAAGCTGGGTTTTGTGCCTTCCCATGCATCAGCCACAGCAGGACAAATTACAGCTTCTGTTTACACCTGCCTCTTCAGTGTGGATGTGCAGGTGTGACAAAATACAGCTTAGCAACCAGTTCTCCTTGTTATATGAGGGAAATCGAGTCTGGCCTGCCTGCTGTTGTGTTGGCTCTGTAAAACTAACAGGGCTTATGAAGGGGGAATGTATTTGTATTTTTTGTCGTGGTCATAAATACATTTACACTTGAGGAACACATCTGCTAGACAGACAAACAAGCAGTTGACACAGTTTGCACAGTCATTTCCTGAACAGCAACTGTGCTACTATGCAGGGAAATAAACCCTTTTGAATGAGACAGCTGGTTGTCTTCTTAGCAGCTTCTGTAGGTGCCTGCTTTTGGGAGGCTGTAGCATGGAGTTGGTCCCTAATTCCCAAACTAAGTTCTTTGCATTTTGGAATGCAGAGCTCTTTCACAGACCGGGGTTGTTCTGTATGCAGCTTCTGTTTGGTGAGTACTGTGTGGATAGGCACCAGGGAAAGGAAATATCTTACCAAAAAATACTGGTGGGCTCCAGTGGGAGATGTATGTCATTGAGACAAACAAGTCTGAGGCACCTGTGAAAGATTTGCTCCTTGGAGGACAATTGGTCCTCTAGCATCTGTGAAGATTTTGGTGGGTGGTCTTTTGGATGCAGTTGCCTACTTTGTGGATTAATGTTGATCCAAAGTGGAGATGGGTCAAAGTAAGTCTGTCCCAGGGTACAAATTCAAACCTATGTTTACTAAAGTTTTGGTGGACCAAGTAAAGCTTCTGAGCTACCACTGGAACACCATTCTTCTGCAGCCACTGAGACCTTCAGTCATGTCTCTCCAGAGCTGCCACTTGCACCAGCAGACTTCACTTTCTAAACCACTGTATTCAGAGGCTGGACCAGACCCTGTAATGCTCAAGTGCCTGAAGTATTTTTGTACCCCTTGGAAATCTGCTATCTGCAAAGTAAAAAGTGGACAGAAAAGAAATCCACTGGTCACTGTCCATCTTTTAAGAAATCTCGATTGTTACAAAAATAGTTACATCTCACTCCCCACTTCACTCCCTTGAAAATACTGCTGAATCCAGCAGGAGCAGAGGGACACGTGGATTCCTTGAACTCTTCCAAGATGAAATTTGCAAGATTTTTTTTCTAATTACATTGTAACTGCACTTAAATGGAAGACAGAAGTACTGATCGTTTTGATGACAGGTTCCTACATGGCTGCTGTACTTGAGGTTCCTGCAGAGTCCCAATCTGTGGCCACAACCATGTTGTTTCAAACCTGTGGTTTTTTTCTTCCCATACACAGTTTGCCTCATTTTCTTCTTATAGCATTGTCAAATGTTCACCCTACCTGAGATTGCATCTTTATTAAACAACACCTTTATAGTCCTTCTTGTCACAACATCACTGTATTATTTTCAGTGAAAAAGCTTTGTGTATTTTTTTATTTAAAGAGGTTGTATTTTTTTTTCTTTTGAACTGTGAAATTGTAAGTAGAAAGACCAGCATAAAAACACTGACAAGTAATTAATTACAAATGGGTTTCTTGGCACATAAGGAACGGTTTTAATTTTGCTGGTAATATAAAGAAAATATGATTAAAATGCAACAGGAAGAAAAAGCTTATATAGTTCATTTGAACTGTATTGGGTATGAACTGCATTTTCACACTTCTGTGGAAGATGCTTACCTAGAATTTAAAATGTGTGTCCCGTAACACGTGGCTCCTAATGATTTTCTATAGCATCTTATGAAATAAACTGTTGTGTAGCCTGGGGAGAATGGTTTTGCTACTCAGTTTTTTATCCCAACAGCAATAATAGGTGGGCATCCACTGAAGTATTAAAGTGTCTCTGTATGGCCCATTTCTCTAGCTCTCTCAGTTGCCAGAAATGCTGGGGAGGGGAAAAAAAAGAGACAGAAAATAGAGAAACAGTTTTCCATATGGAGACCACCCTTGCATCCAGCAGTCTGAGCTGAGGGTCTGGTGCCACGCCTGTATGTTTAAGAGCATGGATACATGTCTTTTAAGCAGGTGTCATATTTAGAAATCCTTGTATGTATTTGGGCTTCTACCCCTTTATGGGCAACATCAAGTTCCTCAGGGCCCAGAGGATTTATTATGCTTGCTGCCTCCTGACTTTTTTGAAACACAGGGAAGGAAAACTCTTTGCCTTTGTCCTCATCCTGCAAGTTTTTCTAGGGCCCTGAGCCCTGCTTCTGTAGATGTGTTTGTAAGGGCAAGACCTCTATCATGACTTAATGCTGACAAGGAGACAATATGATCAGAAGCAGCCTTTTGTGTGGCTGTTAACTGAGACTGTGTGTTCTGCTGTCCAGGGAGTAGATTAATTCCCAGGCACTGGTCTTGTTTTCTTCCTTTCGTGGTGTGAAAGTACGGTTTTTGTGGGTTAATTATCTGCATGTAGCAAGGAACAAAGGTCAGAAATCTGTGCTGATATTCTGAATAAAAGAGAATTTTTCTAAGTAATTGCTGAGAAAAGTCAGGAGTTAAGAAAACAAGCTGGACTTCAGGCTTGTGCTCACCCTAGTCGTTCTTATTCTGCCTTCTGAGATGCTGCTTGTGTAAAGGTCATTAAAAAAAGCACTGGTATTAATAAACACAGTCTCCTTGATGTCAGGAGACATGAAAATACCATGAAGAACATTGTCTTTGCATTCCTGCTGCTGGAGCTGCAGTTATTTGTTGTGGCTAAGAGTGAGCCACAAAATGAATGAGCTACTGTCTTAAACACGGTAGAATTTAATGGAAATGTGTTCTTAATTTCTCTTACCACATTTTTAACTTCCTTTCTTATACTTAAGGAGTTATTTTCTAACTTGCTAGTCACGCAGGTGTGCACTGTAGAAGAGGGGAGGGAGATGTCTGAAGGAGGACACAGGTCTGATGTCTCCGTGTTTACAATGGGGATTGTTTTCCATGCCCGTATCCTGTTCCCATGTGTTTGCTACTTAGAAGCAAATATACAACATGTTATTTTGGTTTGCTTCTTACATTGTTGTGCACAGTCCTTCATGTCAGAGTATATGGATTGGAGTCTTTAGAGAATTGACCATTCCATTACCAATTAAAACCAGAAATTATAGTGCTTTTTCTCTGGTTTAAGGTGGCACTTCTGAGAAGCGATTTTGCAAACAGTGTCTTAAACAGCTCAATCTTTTGATGAAAACTCTAAGACTGAAAGCACTATGTTAATTAGTAGAGCAGCAAATCAATAAATGTATCATGGTTGCCTCATCTACTGTCCACAGAAACAACTTCAGTATTTTACATCTGCATTTCCCTTCTTTACCCCTCAGCCCACCAGGATAAAGAATTTAAGGTCTTCACTGCACTTGCAGCTGTGTGAAGGACAAATTAGAAACTGCTACTTTCTGTGAATACAACAGACTGACGTATTAGAGAATTTTTTTTTCTGAAAATGGCTTTCAGTGGTACACCTAGATAAAGTAATCTATTTTAGATCCATCTTTGCAAATAGGCCCTGTTGAAAAGGCTGACTGCTAAGACTGTTTGGCTCTCTGAATGAATCTTGCTTTTGAGAAGTGTTTAAAGATTTAAGTTTAGCCCTAGACATCAATTTCCAAAAAGCTTTTGGACTTCAAACAATGAGCTTAACTAGCCTCTAGAATAACATGAAAGGTAGCACAATGTCTAGAACATCTATTGAAAAAGCCTCTAATATCTGTAAGTGCCCAATTTATCTCTGGATTTAACACTAAAACTGATGGAATTTTTAAATGAGGAAAAAGTTCTTCTAAAACGTAATCATAAGCTGCTCTAAAACACTGTTCTGAACTGACTGGGACAGATTTAGTTTCTTACATACCTATTTGCAGTAAGATATGCTGCTTGAGGGGATGATTTACTGTTTCTGTCAAAAGGAGCTGCAGTTCCTGTTGCAAAATTGTTAGAGTCTGAGTCTAAAGGGATTAGAAGATTTTAAGTTTAAGCTTTTTAGTGTGTCATTTGGTTAATTTATGGTACCTTTTTAGTGGCTGTGGAAAGAGTCTGCTTTCTAATATGGTACCACTGGTAGCTTTATAGAGAGTTTTAATTGCCTTACAGTTAGAATTTTTAACTCTCTTCTAACCCCCTTCTTTCTTCATTCCTTTCCAGAAGTGAGGGCTCCAGCTGTTTTACTCTGAAATATCTACTTAATTCTTACTACCATTCCTCATTGTAACACAAGTATATTTTAGATGTGGGGATGAGAACAAGCAAGTTTGTCTGCAAATGTCTTCCTTAAATGTTTCCAGTACTATAATGATAAGGAGGCCATAGAGGACTTGCCAAGAAGTGGCCATGTCCCCACTGATGTGGCAATTGTCAGGTTTTCATACCATTTTAATTTGCATTAACAGCAAACAGAAAGAAGCAAGCTTTTCATCATTTATTGCCACAGCTCTTCAGTCAAATTTGCTCTTCTGTGATGATTGTTTAATCTTAGATGTGATTTAAATGTTTTTCAGCTTCTGGGTATGTCTTTTGAATTAAGGTAACCTGGCACGAGACATCAGGGAACATCCAAATCCTAACCTGTCTTCCTTTCCCTGTAGTTTCTTGAAATGTAGACACTTTGGGTGCCCAGTGCTTCCTGTGGGCAGTTCTGGGTTTGTAACAGGAGTGTGTGTAAAAGTCCTTTCATGGGGAACAATGCCTAGAACTTCATGTCTGTTGTGAAGCTGAGCTTCAGAGGCTGAACCTTATAGTTCAGTACAACTGTGATGTTGGTCACTACTAAACCAAACCAATGACCATGTCTAAAGCCTCCTTGCTTTGCCCAGTAGAGTTAAGCCACGTTGGTGAGGCTTGCTGACAATGGCAACCTGCCTCCTTCTAGAACAATGGGGTTTGTGGTTGGAGGGTTTCTTTGTGCCATTTTTTACTTCTGTGTTTGTTACTTCTGGCAGTGCCACAGGTCTGACCTCTTTGTCTCACTTCTAGGTAAGGTCTTCTAGTTCTTCTTCAAAGGTACTGTTGGAGGGGAAATTCCCCTCAAGAATTTGACGTGTATTCCTTCTCTTTCTTAGTGTAAGATGACAGTCTTCAAACATTGTTTTAACTGTTCTCTGTTTTGACTTTTAAAGAAGAGGGGGTGATGTATTAGAGCCTTTCACTGGCTTTCATTTAGCTCTTTGCATAGGTGTGCTTTCCATGATTCCATTCTTTGAGACTGTTTTTTTTTAAGCCATACTAAGACATGACCATTACATCTACAAATGATCGCTGAGAGGGAAAAAAAAACTACCTTTGAAAAATGAGTTAAACTTTTTCAAGTAGGCAGTTCAAAATAGAAATTTTTTTCACTACTTTTTCTTCTGTCATAATCTGCTTTGGTAGACAAAATCTGGATCTGTCACCTTTTCAGCTCCAACATCCACACACAAACGTATCTCTCCATGACATCTCTGAATGGAATTTTTTCCAATAATTATTTGATGGTGTCCATCGTGAATTCTGCCAGCTGTGTATCAGTCACTGTAAATAGAAAATAGAGCCCTTCTGGAAAGGGTTGTGGGCTTTTATAGCTCTCTTGCCCCTCCCACTACTTTGAGATATTGTTTTTTGCTGGAGAGGTGGTACTTTGAGGAGCTAATTACTATTTTACATACTTATTACATGCTTCTCAGGCCCAACATACCTAGTTCCTTTCTAGGCTTATAAATAATGGTGTTTTGCATCAGTTTTCCTTGGGAACTTAGAGTTACAAGACCAAGCTGGCATCAAATTACCTATGTGTCTCCTTATCACAGAAGGTTATTGGTGAAATTAATTTCCTTCTCATAGTCTCCAATTAAAATGTAGTTTATCATGATGTACTTTATTGTGACTCACATGAAAAGACTTTAATGGATTATTTTTCAGCAGTGAAAATGCTATTTGTAAGGCTTTGGGTGATTTCATGTGGCACTGCTTATACATATGGGAGGAGGAAGAAAATTCTTGATCAGTTGATGGATTATTTCTAAATTGGCTTTGTCCTTAATGGTACAGTTGCTAATAATGATTTATAATGCTTGACCATTTTCTTCTCCTTTAGAAACAAATTATAAAAATTGCTGTATTTGAATGTTCTTTTCCAAAAAAAGTTGGATTTGTTTTTGGTTTGTTTGTTGTTTTTTTTTAGCACTTGTATTGTCTTGTTCTGTTCTACAGATAGACACAGTATTGTGCTATAAAGGATAACCTTGAAAGTTGCAGTGTCACTGGTTACTGTGAATGTATTTGTGAAACCTGATGAAACCTCAGTGTAATTATTATTTATCAGGGAATAATGCTCCGATACTAATATCAATTTCATAAGTAATAAAGTTTCAAAGGATAATAGGGGCTGTCTTCTACTGGGATTTTTAATCTGCTAAAACAACAAACAAGTATGCGCTTCGTAAGCACTTACGTATGATTGAATCTATTCTTTCAAGAAAAATAATCAAATAACTTCGTATTTTTGAGAATATTCTCAAGAGTTACAGATACAAAATTATCTAAGTTTTAGTATTAGGAGAATTGCTGAGGTTTTGAAGAACATTTGATGCTAGTTTGATGAATGCACTTGATAATCCCAAATCAATTTCTGTCAGATTAAAATAATTTGACAGGTTTAGGTGTTGATGGGGTGGGTGGGACCATTTTGCTTCAGTTGCTCTGCCCAGCTATTCTAATTAATCTCCACTTAATTTAAAGAAATTACTTACTGTATCTGGTAATGAGTTAATTTGTAATTCAATTACCAGCACCATTTGCAAGCCTTTAATGTGAACAGAAACACCTGCTGAACTGCTCAGCCTGTGTGATAACTGGGAGATGACAAGACGAATTTCCTGCCCAGGGCAGGCAAGGCCAGGCCAGGTCACACCACGACCCACAAAGATGGACTGGTACCACCTGTCCCCAGTATAGCAGAATTTTACTCCTTATCAGTAGCTATCAGGTGGTGTGGCTAGGATGGGCTTTTTCCTGCAGAGCTCCCTTATTTGGGTCATGTTGTAAGTTGACAGAACTATATGATATAGGACACCCCATTCCTTGTGCAGCTGTTAGCAAGGGAGTGCTCTCGCTCTCCTGCAATGCTAAAATATTGTGTTGCTTCTCCTCGCCCCTCAAGTGCTGTGGAGATTTCCAGTAGCCTTTCAGTAAAGACTTGGGACTGTGGTTGATTCTGTTTTCTCTATTGCCACTGAAAAGCGAAGTTCAGATTTGTAAAAATGTCCTGAGAGCTTGGGGGTTTTGGAAAAACTTAAATAGGTGAATTTATTGGATTAATAGATCTCTTCAGCTGTAATCTTGGCTACAGTGGAAGAAAAATTGTATTGTATTAAGTACTCTCCCTAATACATAACTTACACAGTATGTGTCACTAATATTTTTTGTTACTTTTAACAGAAAGGGGAGGTTTTGTTTTCAAAAGTTTATAATGAGTGTACTGACAAATAACTCTATTTTAAAACAACAAACAAACCAACCCTCTCCCAAACAATCTGATCAGACAAAAAACCCCCACCAAGTAGTCTGCATATCAGTCACTTTCTAAAACTGTTTTACACCTGGTTGCTCTAATTAATTGAAAAGTGGAAACATGTTCCTTAGCTTTGTGAAGCTATAATGGAGTCAAGAAGGTGGCTGTAAAGCCATCTGCTCAGAATACTTACACAAAGGACCTGGCTCTTGATAAATAGAAATTTTTTGGGTAGGTATGATACGATGGTCTAAAATGTGAATAATGACATAATCAGAGTAGAAAAAAAGCAGGTCTTCAGAACACTGGCACAACAGGAAGGGTAACAGAGGGTGTCATAACACTTAATTCACTGGGAAAGGAAAGGACAGAGGAGGGAAAAGAGATCAAGTGTCTGTATTTCCTACTAGACTGTGACTCAGGATGGGATTTAAGCCAAATGACCAGATTTAATGCTTCTAATCACTTTTTTATTCTAAGGTTCTTTTTTTCCCCTTCATGACTAGCACCATTTAAGAAAAGACCTAACAGGCCAACGTTCATCTTAATTATGCTCTTTCAGGTTTGTGCACTCTCACAATGCCAAGCATTCAAGGCAATCCAAATTTTTCTGCCTTTGGCAAAGAGAATTAAATGCTTGCCCTTAACACTTATATCCTATGTGCTGTATGTCACAGCCCCATTGAAGTAAGAGTTGCAATGTTAAAACTGAGGTTATAGCTTCAGAATATTTTAGATGCTTAGAATCACAAACAAAGGAAGGTAAAGTAGAGCTCAACCAGCAGTTGAAGACTAGTAATATATGTATCAAATATAAGAGCTGCTGATTCCTGCTGTAATGGGTACACAACTGTAGTGAGTTCTAAACACACACACCTGTGGTATCTGCAGTCAGAATTGCACCAGTTGCCTCTTAGAAAATTATTTTCAATTGAGCATCAATATAAAATGACAGCCAGCTGGCTGTTGTGGTTTTTTGTTTGGTTTTGGAGTGTCCTAGGGACTTGAATGTTTTTGTTGCAATGTGTTTCCCAGAAACTAAAGCTGCTGTTAGGCCAGTTGGTGGCCCTTGTTATTCCTTTGTGTGCTTGATTGGAAGATCTTACTCTGTGATGTGCCTTGAGAGCTCTGCATTTGTGGCTTTTGCGAACAGCAAACATAAAAACTGTGAAATTTTACCTCTAAAGTTTCCATTGAATTAATTAAATAGCTTGGGCATTGTAATTCAAATATCTGAGTATGGTGGGGTTTTTTTGGTTTGTTGTTGGTTTGGCATTTTTTTGTCACTGACTTTTATGACTTACTGTTATTTCCATATTCCTAAAATAGGGGGTCCTGGACTGGAATGCAGTATTTAGAAATATATTTCCCTTAGTGTGCAACTCAAGGACATTAGGTCTGCTAACTTCATGTCAGCTAAGAGCTCCTCTTGTACAACTTCATTCTGATCCTTAAACCCTCTCTAGCTCATTTAATAGTTAACCACTTAATATGGTTTTTTCCCATATGGCTGTATTAAACAGATGTTCTTGGATTGTTGCCAGTTTACCAGGTCATTTACCAGGTCACTGAACCATCACCAGTTTACCAACTCACTTTTTCATCTTACTGCCAAAAAAAATCTTTGTCCCCTCAGCAGTTTCACAAGTGTTTCTTGCTATACATGCTTTGTTATTGAACTACATCAAACCTGATCCCTTCAGGACTCGAGTAACTCAAGTCTGGTTTGTTGATGTTGGCTGTATCTAGTAGTACCTGTACAATTCTAAGTCTTTATTTTAGAAAGCAATTGTTTAGGCTGTTGTGTAGTTCATTAATGTGTCCATTATAAAGATCTCTAATTACATTGTGAACATGTAAGTTGTGATAATACCGTGGTAAAATGCTGACTTGTATCATTATTGTTGCCCTTACTGGTCAGGTCTTTGGCCTTCTGCGCTTGAAAAGCAAAGGGAGATTTTTCTCCAACTCAAATGTACTTGTTATCAAATACTTTGATAATCCCATACTGACTTTGAAGTTATTTTGTCTTGTGTTTGTCAGACAATTGCTTCCACAGGATCGTGGGATAATTCAGGTTCAAAGGGACCTGTACTCCAAGCAGTGTTAGATGTGAGACAAGGCTGCAGAGTTATTAATGCTGCAGGGCATTAACCAGCCAGACCTTGAAAACTTTCAAGTGTGGAGACTGCACAGCCTGTCTGGGTCCCCGTTCCTCTGTCTTCATGGTGAAAAGACTTCTCCTATCCCTTTCACCTTCACACAGTTTTTATGAATATCCGAGTGTTTGAAGTTAAAGGAGTTTTTCATAGCTTTTATTCAGCTGGCCTAGCTTATTACTTTGTAATGTTAGTAAGTGATGGGACAACATACAGTTATTCAGTCAATGCACAACACTATTGCAAACCTGAACAGGAAGGATTTCGTACAATTTTTCTGCTCTGACACAGAAAGGGGTTTTGTTGTGAAAACATTTCCCATTTGAAAGTGAAGAACTGTGATGTTTTTCAGACAAATGTTATAATGAAATGTTGTTCTGTAACAAGATAGTGTTCTATATCTTAAGAACAGACATCAGAATGGCTGCAAGTTGATACTGCTGAACACAGTTGTCAGTGTGCAGTGAGTAGATGCACCAAGTCCAGTTATCACAGAAAGCATGCTGGCTTAGACAGCATCGGTTTGCGCTTCAGTTGGCAGAAAAGCTGTGCTGTCCCTGGGGAGCCTGATCCAAGGCAGAAGGAAAGCTTTTCCAGAGCTGAGCTCTTTCTGGTAGAGGAAATGACATCTGCTTGCGTTGTTTTATACCTGTTTTGAGAGTCTCTGCTGAATAGCCGTCTGTGTTGGCGTCCGGGGCTGCCAACCCAACATACCTCACAAGCACAGCAATTTTGTTGTAATCCCTCCCATGTGAATTGAGGCATACTCTCCAATTGAATTACTGGGAAGAAAGATGGAAATTGTGTTGTCCTAGTGGAAGCACTTTAGGAGCAGACACTCAGTGTGGGGGATGATACCTGCACTGATCATAACACACTGTTCTAAAGAGCAGTCGCTTTGTCTCCCTTTGCGGACTTAAGGGTGTGTTTGGGTTTATTAAATATCATTTATCCCTCAGCTCTTTCTTTAGTTCTTCTCAATCTCCTCTTCCTTCTAGTGCTGAAAAAAACCAGAAGGCCACACAGGAAAATACTTGATGGGTCATTTCCTAAGTAGAAGTCCAACAATGTCTCTAAAAGAAATGAGCCAAATTCCAAATGGACTTTAAGCTATTAAAGCTTCAAATTGCAATTGCTATTTATAGCAACCTTAAAATAGCGATGTCCACATTTAAAATACCAGCTCCACTCTAGGGTAGACATGACGTGTTTTAATGTTAGTGTTTCAGTGTGGGTCCTTTGTTAGGATATATGAAGTCATAGAGTCTGGTTCTCTGTCCCCCATCTCGTGTAGAGGAGAGTTCCAGTCCTTAGTTCCTTTTCCACGTGAAGAGCCATTTCTGACGGCTGAAGGATGGGGAAGGGGGAACTCCATGCAGCGGGATGTTCCGTCCCGGCCACATGGAGGGGGTCGCTGCTCACCCCTCCCCCCCCCATGTGGTCCCATGGCCGCCCCAGAGACAGAGACGGCA
>JAWWLV010000183.1:30967467-31019420 GCA_035041135.1 Platyrinchus mystaceus
GGGGGTTACATTTATAGGGTATGGGGGGATCACAAAATGACCAATCACAGAACTCAGGGGGTTACAGAAAAACCAACCAGGTAGGGTTGCCAGCCAATAGGAAGGGGTTAACAAGGGCCAATCCAGGAGACCCAGGGCACCTTCCTGGGACATTCCTGAGGCAACTTGGGAAGAAGAAAGGTACTTATGTAAATTACAAGCCATTTTAACCACGTTTCACTTTAACATTAAAACCTGACTCCCACAATAGAGGATGGCTGAAATGGGCCTATAGATTTGCTAGCTTGAACATTTTAAAAGTCTTGGTATAAAGCTCAAAGTCTTTGTTTTAAAATGTGTTTCATTGCACTGTTTTTTTCAATGCACTGTTGCTGCACTAGGTTGTGTGAAATGTCCATCCAACTTGTGTCTTATTTCAAACAGGCACTCAAGAATACTTAAGAAAATATACTTGAAGTGTGAAGCAGAGGACGATATTTTTCCTAGTACATCTCCAATTTAAAGGCTTCCTGGGGCAGTACAAGTTTTTAAGTGTTCTGGAAAGCATCAAGGTGGTGGTATGATGTGTCTAGGCTCATTTTGATCACTAGTTAGATAAATATGGTGTTAAAATTGAACTAGTGTTTGTCATCTCTTTTATCCTAATAATTTCTTTCAAAGTTTATCAGATAAATTGAATTCCACCTGGGAAATTCAGACTGATAGTGAAACTGTAAAAGTCTCAAGAATGAGAATGTTCAGCTAAGGCACATACAACCTAAGCCCAGTCCTTTTCCGATAGTACACATTAATTATGATTTAACTATTTCAATATTGTCTTAATTTGAATTAGCTGCAAAAAATGCAGCTTGTTTTTGGAAGACTCATCCAATTGTTCTTTTTTATTGTTTCCATCACTATAGGGCAGAGTTAAGGCTGTTTGGATGCCCTCAACTGTAATTATGCTATTGCAAGCAATTTATGCAGTGTTTACACGCATATAATACATTGTATATTAACTTCATTAACCCTAATGTGCTTTGGATCATGTCCAACATTGATGTGTTGCTGAATTTGTAAAATGCTTTGGGATACTTCAGATAAAAGGCACTGTGATAAAGTGGGAGTTAGTAATTACCATAAGCATGAGGAAGTGGTTATATTTGACTCTAGCCATTGACCCATAACTCTTGGAAAGAAATTGAAAACTAAATGATAGATACTGCAGAGTAGCATCCCATCAGAAAAGCTATGCAATTTCATAGTCTCTAATCTAACTACACAGTTCCAAAGGCAGAAGGTGAGACATTTTTGCCTTGTTACAGTTAAACAAAGTGCCGAATATTTCTTTTTCCAACTTGCTCTTTGTGTGCTGAGCTGTGGGCTCGTCTGAAGCGTGTTGCAGATTCCAAAGCGTCAGTATGGCCAACTGCACTGTCTTAAAGACGATTCCATTCTTCAGTGTCCTCTTTCAGCTGTCGTGGCCGTCCTTTCTTTGTATTGCCTTGGCACAGTGATACACAAGGCACATGAAGCACAGTCTTTGCAATCCTTCTAGTGATTTAGTATTGGCATTTATCTTCATGAAATTACTCATCTAGGTGTTGGCAAGGCTGCAGATTGACATGGTCAGATACCCAGCACAACATGAATCTGCAACGCTCCAGATCTCATGAAATCTGGGCATCATCCATTTGGCTGCCAGCAGTGAAACTTGATGAGCAAGAGACAAGCAGAATGTATCTGAATTTTCAGTACAATGTGTCTCACTGAAGCCAAACTGGGAGGAATGCAAGTGGTTCTGCGGAATGTGTGCTTGCTACAGCTGAGAGACCACCTCATTGTAGTCTACAACTTTCTCATGAGGGAAAGCACAAGAGCAGGCACTGATCTCTTCTCTGTTTTGACCAGTGACAGGACCAGAATGACCTGAAGTTGTGTCACTGGAAGTTTAGGCTGCATATTAGGAAAAGGTCCTTCACCCAGAGGGTAGCTGAGCACTGGATCAGGATCCCCAGCAAGCGATCACAGCACCAAACCTGCCAGAGTTCAAGAAGTGTTTGGACAACACTCTCAGGCATGTGGTGTGATTCTTGGGGGTGTCCTGTGCAGGGACAGGAGTTGGACTTTCATCCTTGTTGGTCACCTGCAACTCAGAATATTCTGTGTTTCTCTGATGTTAAATGTAAGGGAAAGTAAGTGCATTCCCTCTGAGGTGAGGAAGTGATAACTCGCCTAATTTGTACAGATAGCAACTAGTAAGTACACCTTGTCAGTTTCTTGGTATTTATATTTGTTTTTTAAGTAATCTTTTTTCTTTTTGAACAGAAGATTGTTCAACTGCTGTATCTTTGCATAGAAAATTCTATGGGAGATGATCCCAATGCTAACTATCATGTCAATCACTGAATGTCATGATAGCACAGCTGAGAGCTTTCTGGACAGTAGAAAAAACATAGAAACAGTCTTAAATGAAAAAAAAAAACACACCAACTTTAAAACAACCATTAACTCTTATATCAAAAATGGATAGTGTTGAAAGGAATTTGGGGAAGAGGGCATGTCTTCCAAAGACTTGAAGAGGACGATGCTTTTTCAAATGTCAAGTAAGACATGCTACTCTAATCAGCCTGTCTTTGCAAATTCTGAAAATAGGGTCCTGGGGTGATGTTTAGTTCTCATCTCTTGAAAGGATCACACTTTCTGTGGCTTAGGAACAAGAATTATTTAGCAGTGTATTCCTTGTCCCACTGAGGGGTGTCCCTCTTCTGCAAAGTGGTGGTGGGTGCCCTTTGGATTGTAGTTCTGCTGTGGTGCTGTGCAGGGGCTTGAAGGCACCACACACAAAAAGGGTTGAACTTTCTCTCTGTTTCCTGGTATTTAATGACTTTGCCATTGTAGAGTATTAGAATATTAGAAATATTATTTATTATATTTCCTATATTACATAGCACATATTTGTCATTGTGAGTAATTAACATGTATGTCATAGCAAAGGTCACAACAAATGTATAGTTCAGCAACAGAGACAAACCATCTCTTTCTTGTGGTCCCAGTTTTTGCGTACAAAAGCTACTCCTCACTGCTGCAAAGATCCCACTGCACGTCCCTAAAATGCAAATATCCTTAGTTAGAAGATGGATGTCAAAACCATCCCCATAATTTACAGGGCAGATGTGTTTCTGGACAGAAAATGTCCTTGATGTATTTAAAAACAAAATAAGAAACTCCTCACTGCAAGGAGTTCAAATACTCCTTTCCCAATGAGAAAGAAGTTAAGTATGCTGTGTGGCACTAAATATAATCTGCTTACAGAGAGGGCATATTTTTGCCAGTAGAGCAATTTATTTGGAAAAACAGACATATCAATCTAAGGTAATTACAAATTGCAACAGGAAAATTAAAGTACGTACTTCAGAGGCACTCGGTGTGGAAGGAATTTTCAAATAGAAACATACTGGGTAGAAAAATAGAATATGTATTGTTTCTGTCCACAGTCTAGATTAGTTGCTGTATTAATATGCACTAATGTACATTTATGCACTCCTGCTAATCATATCCAGAGCACTTCTGAAGTAAATAGACTTGCTGTGTTCCAGCTAGTCCTGTTGTACAAAACATAACACTAATCAAGCAAGTTATCTCTGCAATTAGGGAATAGAAATCACTAGGGACATCATGTATTATGATTTGTCTGCTCTATTTTTAAGATCCTGAAATGCAAATAGGTAATAAATTGTGTTAGTGATAAATTTTTATTATTTGATCTTGAAATTAGTGTGAGACAGGCACCCAAATGGCACATGTTGATAGAAATCGCTGGTTTCTTTCATCCCTTCCCCCCTCCCACTCCCACATGCATGATTCGTTTTTGAAGCACCTAACCCTCCTTCCTTGCCAGAATTACAAGAATGGGGCTACTGTTGGGTCCTGAGCTATCCCAGAGGCAGATGCTTTTCTCTGCTTGCAGCACAGGGAAGGAAGGGACAGAGGGAAGAAACTGGAGAAAGGAGAAATTCAGGAAAGCAAGTGTGATCATCTGTGCAAAACACACTGAAATGCCCTCTCTGACAGAGTATCTGAGACTGGGAGAGGGAGAGCGTTCTCAGGCTGGATACCAGGAAGCAAAAATTTGCTCATGTTATTTGACAAATTGCCAGCAGGAAATCTGTGGCAGGAGCAGGAGCTTGAGTGTTGTCTTTCTCTCTGGAGCTCTAAAATTGGTGTAGAACAAAGCCTGTGGCAGTGGAGGCCATCAGTGCAAACTGAGTAGCCACATGTGCTGGGTTCAGTGGCCAAGGAGAGTGACAGTGGCTAAACTAACTGAGTTTTAAGAAATAGGAGGTTCTTTGCACGTGGGCAACAATCACCTCCTCCACATCTGTTTTCCTGAGCCATTCATATTTTGGCTGGAGCACAGGCTTACATTCCCAAAATTACTTATTGTCGCTTCTTCTGTGTTTCCATTTATAACCTCAGAAAACTCTTGTTATAAAACCACTTCTGCATCCTCCCTAAGGACATAAATTAGGACCACACATTCTGGAAATTGGTAACCAAAGATGGTCCAATCACATAGGAACAGAGGAGATGCTCACATAGATAATTTTTTTTTCAAGCAAAAATTACTTAACAGAGAAATTTAATCAAATATCCTTAGTCTTTCAGACGAGTCTGTGCAAAGCTGTGATGGAAAGATGGCACACAGGAGGATAGAAGGTCCCTTATCAAAGTCCTGGAAGTAGGTAATTGTACAAGCAGCAGAGAAGGATCTGGCCTGCAATATTTGTAACTTCGGGTTTTCTTTATCATAACATATAATTTGTTTTCCATAAAGTAATGAAAATTATACCAAGAGATAGGTGACCACTGGTAGTTTTGAATCCAAATGTTGGTATGAGCATGCAGAGGGAATAAATAGGGAACCATTTCATCCCTCTGGAGAGAGGGGAAATTTCTTCTCTAAAGGTGAATAATTTCAAAGACTGAACACATCCCACTTGTTTTTACAAGTAGGAAAATAACCTAAATGTATTTGAATGTACTTTATTTTCCCTGAATTCTTTGCTTTTGTTCAAGTGATATAAGCCAAGCATATGTGAGGTCTTTCTGGTGGGTGGAGGAGTGGTGCCAGTGTGACACAGAGCTCTCAAATATGCAGGTCTAGGAGCTCTGAATAAAGAGCAGTTGTTAAGAGGGTACCCAGGTGGATGTGGACAGCAGGAATTTATCCATAGCTCAGAAAGAAAACGCTCTTTCCACGTGTGTATTGACCAGTGCATCCCAGGAGTACCTGCTGTCAGGTAATCTATTTATTGCAGACAGGTTCTTGCAGGAAATAGAAGTTATCGGTCAAAATATGGTTCTCCTATAGCAAGATAGAAGCAACTAGAGGTGACCAACTGCTAAAAAATTAGCTGACATGTTTGATCATCTCCCTCCACTCTTTCCTCAGATGGCCCCAGATTCCTGAAAATATGTGGCATTCAGATCTGGTTTCTTTCATGTTTTAATAAAGTGGAGTTTTTTCCCAGCCTTTCAGTGGTAGATAAATCAATAATTGTGATCCTAAGGGGCAGGGGGGGTAACACTGCCAGCCAGATCTTGTGGATCTTGAGCCACAGCCTGTGGGAAACATCTGTTGAGAAAGAGATGTGCAGGTAAAATACATTCAGGCTGCAGAGAAAGGGAAAATTGAGTAAAGAAAACAAACTTAGCAAAGAAGTTAGTCAGAACCAGAAAGGAATAAGAGCTGCAGATATTGGGCAGACTGAACAAGCCAAAGAATGCTGTCTGTTCAGTGCTTCTCTGCCTCCATACTTCTTGTGTCTGCTGGTCTTTGGAATTTTATGGGAGGTCTGCATTTGTTTTCTTATAATGTTATTTTCAAAATTGAAATTCTGTGATTTGTTAAAGTGAAAGGAAGCAAAAATATTACTGGAGCTTTCCATATTGCAATGTTTTTGCTATTGGGATGCTATACTTTATAATTGGTAACTTCTCTTCACTGTTTAATGTTAGCTAAATGAAAAATTCAAATTGCAAATATTAATCTGAAATATAGTTTGTTGGTTTTTTTTTTTTTAAGAGAAAAGTTATTTCCACTTTCCACATAAACACTTTATAGGAAGAATATCTTTTGAACTGCTGTGGAACGTGCTTGGTTTCCATGAGCAGTCTGTCTTTCAGCATCAATAACAGAGCACTTAGAGCACTGATCAAGCAACTTGCTCATTGGAGACAAGATTAGCTTCAGTTGATCATATCTCCTGCAGCTTTTGTTTCCTTTATACCCTTCTCCACTCCTTTGAACAGAAAACGAATGTGTGTTTATACCTCAGAGACAAATGGATTTGTGCTTCTCTGGAAATGTTACCCTTTTGTTTATATAGGATCTGCTTGCAGATGGGATAATCAACAGTGTCTTCATGTGTGCTATTCTAGTCATCAGTGTCAGTTGGTCATATTCTCCTTTTCTTTTAATTAAAAATGGGAGGAGAGAGTTATTAAAAATTCTAAAAAATCCACTTTCTGAAACATCTACCAGTGAGTGCTTTATTGTACAGTCCAGTATGTCCCTACAAAACTCTAATGCCAAAGAAAAAATGAGATAAGATCCTTTCAGTCCAGAGACACAGCTGAACTGCAGGTCTAGTGCTATGCAGAGAACCTCAGCTCCCTGTAATATGTGCTGCTCTTGCAGTCATTGTCATATAGTCCCAACTGCATACCTTGGCTATGTGCCATAGCTCTGTTTGATGGAATAAGCTTGGTAATCTTGGGTGACAACATGGTGCCATCCGAGTGCTTGCTTGAATAGCTTCTGCTTTGTCAAGAGTATCCTGCAAAACCTGGCTGGGTTTTGGTGACTCCAGTACAGGTTTCAGTGCTCTGTCAGAAGAACTTTAGGTCACATCCAGGTCCTCTGGGTCCCATTTTTGTTAATATAATAACTTCTCTTTGCCTTTAATCTTCCCAAATCCTCTTCCAAGCCAAGACCAAGATGCAAGGCTAATGAAGCATCGCTTTTCATGCTGCACCCTCACTGCTTTCTGTAGGTTGCAGTTTTAATGGGTGACAGAGAATAGAGGTCAGTGGAAGAATTCAGTGCCCAAGTTTGTGCCAGGATCACTATCAGTGCACTGCTAGTTCAACAAAATTACATTTAAAAAAGGGAGGGGAGGGAGCATTTTTGTGAGTGGCTTATAGCAGCCCATTTTTGCCCCCAAAAATGTCAGTTCAGACAAGGAAATCAGATGAAGAAAATGAAAGTTTACAGGTGCCATGGTTGAGTAAGTATTTCTTTTTACCTGAATCCAAAGAATGTGTAGCCCCATGTTCAGAAGCATGATATGCAGTTGTGGCTAATGCTCACACAAAATTTTGGATGCAGAAGGACTTTAGATTCCAAGACACTTTTAAGAAGATGTTTTTGTCCCTGTAGTTGCTGAAGTTGTCTGTCTTATTTCTTGGATCCTCCCAGTGCAGCATTTCTGAACAGACACCACAGGATTTGCAAGGCAATGCAAAATGACATTGGAGATACCAGTCCCAGACAAAGACAGGTGAATGTATGATAGATACCAAAAGGTCAAATTCTGCTCTGACATTTACAAAGATGTCTCTGTAGGTCTTGGTATTTTTTTCTATTATCCCTGTGCTTACGTTTTATATTCATGTTGTCTAGATTCTACAGTTCTCATTTCCAGGTACACCTCTGATTTTAACCATCTGTTTATACTCCTCTCCCCTCTGCATGTCTGTATGTTAAAATAATTACTATGTACCTTGATATACCTTTGTATGAAGTTATTTAAGGGTTGTAAATTAATATGTTTATAGAATATTAGCTAAAAACCTGGCTTTCTTAGAAATCAAATCCAGTAAAATTTTTGTAGATAACTTAGGAAGCCTTGAAAAAACGAAACTGGTGGGACAACCCTACTTTCCAGGCACAGCAACCAGTCAAACACTAGCAGTCATAGCTATGGAGTGGAGACCAACATGCAAGGAGGCTTGCTGTGATAAGTTTAGGTTGCAATAGAAAGAAAGCAGGAAAAGATGGAGAACCTGTAAGTTTGGGCTGTATGGGAGCAATTTATAAGCTCCTTGAAAGGCTTATTTTAATTAAGGATGAACAACAGAGGCAGAAGTAGGTAGTCTCATAAGTCTCAAGTTATGGCCCTTTGTGGATAGCATGAAGTTAAAAGAAATTTTGTCTCATTTCCTAATGGTAGCTAGATAAAACCAAGATACTAACTGCAAAATAAGCAGAAGACCAAGACTGTCCTTAAATGAAAAATTTCTAAAGGCCATGAAATAGTTGGTCTGATTTCTGAAGTTTGCTTTTTCTATTTGTGAAGGCATCAGTAACTTACACTTCTTACTACTGGCTGAAAATCATGGGATGTGACAGCTTTGAGAGTCTTCATGTCCAGTGTGCTCTCATATTGACTGTAATTCAAAAGGTGATGTTTGAAGAACTTAAAGATGACAAAGTTAAGGCCTAATTTGTTTGGAAATAGTAAAGTTCTTTGTGCCCCCTCAGTTCAATGTCCTTGTTCATGCTCTAAAATACACTGTTTTAAAGTACTTGATAACATGAAATAATGTGCTGCTTCTCTTTCTTCCTGAATTTAAATCTCTGCCATGGGTTGTAAAAAGATTTTGCAAAATAGAGGGAATTTCAGACTTAAAACTCGGTGCTGTTTAAGGTTGTGGAGGGGCACTCACCTTGTCACAGCTTCCTAAGTGATGGGCAATTGCTTATCAGGGTCTTTTGTGCAGGCAGGATGTTGGAGGCATTACTGTCACCTCGTGTATCTTCCCTTAAGTTAAATCAGAAGGACATATCTGGCTATTAAAATCTAACATCTAAAAAAATGATGTGAACTGCTAGTGAAGTTCCATGTGAAACAACTTGAGTTAAAGGTATTTCTGAGCTTTTTTTTTTTTCTTCTATTGCAAGCCAGAACCCCTTACCCTTCAATCCATTCATAGATGCTGCAGGACAAGACAGCATAGCTGAAGTGGGAATAATCCTGTAGTAATTGCACTGCTCATACCAAGAAACTCAAATTTTCTTCTTTTTCTTTTATTTTCTACCCTTTTGTGGTTTAGTAGCTTCATCAGCAAAAAAACAGGTCACACAGTGTTCGTGGGTTTTTTAAAAAAAATTCTAGAGTTAACAGAGCCATAGAAATGCAAAGCATTCTTATTGTAATAATATTGCTAATCGTTAAATAATTTGTGATTAAGTGTAAATTAAGTAGTAAAACAAAATAACTGAGTGAATAAAAAGATCATTAAACTGAACAGAAGGTGATATTAGGAGCATGAAACTACTGAGAAAGAAGTTTGATATCAGAGTAACAAATAGGTTCTCTAATCTAAGATCTGTATCTCAGCTTGTACTCAAAAAGCAGTTCTTCACTTGTAAAGGAAGCAGGTCTTTAAGTACTCAGAATGCTGTAGCAAGTTCTCCTTCTTGTCTGCCTGTGTGAGGCAAACACGATTGGGAAAGATTACAAAGAAATAAAGGGATATTTGAAGTGTCAGTGATGACAAAGTATGATCCAATTCTGCTGCTGGTCTTTTTAAGTAGAGTGATAAAACTGAATTTGTATGTAAAGTGACTTTCTCCCTTTTTAAAGTGTATATGGAGAATAACTTGTTCCACTGCTGTTGGCTCCTTCCACATGTGAGTTTTGATCAGAACTAAGCTATTGATGTCAGATAACATTTATTCTATTCCACTGGAAATGGCTACGTGATCTCTGCCAAAGAGCGAGGGCTTTTCTTATCCTCAATCTGCAACTTTACTTTCAGAATTAGCCCCGGGCGCTCACAAATCAGATCTCTGAACTGGTGCATCCCAACATGTTTTTTGTTTCACCTGTGAATTGTGAAAGTGCAAACCTTTTGTGTGCATAGAACAGTTTTGTACTCTTTGTCTCTTACTTCAGTGAGTTCTTTGTGCCATTCCCATGTTGCCTACCTTTTTTTTGCTTTTGTGTACAATGCAGCTTGCTTCACTTGTGATGTACTGGAGTTTGTGTGTGTTTGCTGCTGGATGAGAGATTCAACATTTCTCTGATTTTAGTTTTCCATGAAAAGTTAATGACTCTGGGTCATTCTTAAATAAGACTTTATTTGTCTTGACACTACATTTACTGTAAAAGAAAGAATAGGACATATAACACTTTTTTTACAATTTGAAACAAAGTATAATATAGAAAAGGAAAAAATGCAGGTTTGCTTAGATGCTTCATTGAAGACAACAATAGACTTGTTATACAGCTATCTGAATCAGATGAAACTTTCTGACTGATAACATAGGAGTTGTGGACCAATATTTTAGAAGAAAAACTCTATTTTAGGTTTCAGGACACTAAAGAATGTCATTGCTGAGGATTAGATTTGTAACCAAAAGGTGCTATGGTCTTGATGATGGAAAACAAACCACTGACACAATTACAGAGCTCAAGTAGCTGTGCATAACTGCAACCCAGATGCTACAGCACACTTCTAACCACTCAGCCAGTATCCACATTGGAAATGAGAATAGCTTTCAGGAGAGGAATGAGGTTCATCCATTCTCTCTAAATAAATACAGTTATCTTTGCTTGTCTGTCTCATTGTCCTCATCCTATGAACTTATGAGGGCCAGATTTCTTTTCTGTGCAGAGAAGCAAGGCTTGTTGCTGGCTTCTCTAGCTCAGAAGCATCTGTAACAATTTCACCAACAATGAGGAGGTTTATTGAGTAGATACCCACTAGAGGTTGGGCATTTCAATTAGAGAACATCACTCCTTGCCAGAGCCTACCATAACAGATGTCTCATTTTCTAATACAGTGCTGAATTCTCCCTGACATTGGAATTTTCATTCTGGAAATGCCCTTTTGCAGATATAGAGGCAAACTAAATTAATCTGTTGTGATTCACAGGGAGGAGAAAGGGTCTAAGCCTTTTTGTGTGTGTGTTTAGTATATAGCATGGCAAATAACAAACCTCTTGATGGCTCTGTTATGGCTGTTGTTTGTTTTTTAAGTAGTAGAAAAGTATTCTGAAGACATATTGAAATGCAAAGCAGTCAGAGCAATGAGAACTATCTGATGGGATATGTGATGAAAAGCAGGTGTACTGTGTAGGAGGACAATGGAATAGCCTCCAGCACTTTATTTATGAGAATGTCCTTTATCTCTCTCCCTACAGCAGACATGTGGCAAAGCTGTCTGTTCAAAAGTGGATCAAAGAATGCTACCAATACATTCTTCTCATCTCCCATTTATCTTTCCATGTCCATCATACTACTCATTTATTTTAGACTCCAAGGAAAGTTGAAAAATTAAACTTTCTGCCAACTTGATTTCAATGCCATCTTCTTTTGCTTCAGATTAATTGGTGCACAGCATGATGTTCTTAAATAAGATGTTATATAATGCAGTGAAAACAATGGAAAGGCAAGGGGAGATATCCTTTAGTGATAGTACAGCTGCCCCCTTATATGAGTGCCATGGATTATCAAATGGGACTTCTGGTCTTCAGGTTCTCTTCAGTAAAGATCTATTGGTGATGATCCTAAGACAAATAAGTTCAATAGATGTAGGCACAGAAACATAATGTCACTTTATAGTAAAATACTTTTCCCAGAGTCACCAGGCTACAGTTTGCCAAATACTATTTTAGGTGCCCTGTGCACCCTGGAGTTACTTTCTCATGTCAAGAGTATGCTGAGATGCATCTGGCAACTGAGTTGAGACCTGGGTTGTCCTTTCCTGATGCCATTCAAATATAAATTTTCCCTGTCCAACCTTTTTTTTTTTAATAGAAGCATGTTAGAGAAGTATCAGCTTCAGAGAAACAGCCGCTAGTTGGACATTTTCCCTCAAAAAAATAGTCCCTTGTTTAAAAACACAATGAAACCAGCCTTGCTATTATTAGATCCTTTTGGCAAAACCTCAGCTACTCTGTCTCTAGGGGGAACAATAATGGAGAGTGGGGGTGGAGAGAAGGGAAAGTAATGAGAGACTAGCTAGAAATTAAAGTCCACAGAAATGTAGGAGTTTGGGCTCATCCAGCTCTGCCTTTGGATCCATCTCTGTTCTCACTGAAATCAGTGGCATGGCTCCCACTTCCTGCAAAGGAATGAGAAGGAATGCTGAACCTACAGTGCTGTCTGTTTTCTGAGGACAGATTTTGGAGATGAAGAGAAATGGAAAATCATCAAACACACTGTCAGCAATTGTATAATTGACTGTTTGACTGCTGCTGGCTGATAGCTGCAGACAAGAGCATCAGGCCTCAGCCTGCTGTAGGTCAAACTTTGCACTTCTGCACACCCCTTTGTAAAGATGTGGAACGTTCTCCAAGACAAATGCACTAAAAGAAACAGAGTAGCTGGGATCAGCTGTAGCCATGGATTTTATAAATGGTCTGTTGGAAAGAGCATTACATGCTAACATGAGTCCAAATATGAGGTCTGCATTGTTTCTGTTCCAAGCCCGCAGATGGATAATTCACTATGCAAGAGATTTTCATGACCAACATTCCAAGCAGTCCTGTTTGCTTTGGACCAGCTTTCTTTAAAAAGAGAGGGGGGGAAAGTATTAAATTTTGTGTCTGGAAGACTTTATTTCTTTTGGATTGAGTGTAAAGAGAGCAACAAAAAAAAAAAAAAAAAAAAAAAAAAAGTTGCCTGAGGATTCCACACACCCCCAGCTCCTTAAAAGACTGAGATAATACAGGAGTCTTTGTTAAATTCAGTTAAACTGGAAAGTGGCAATTGAAGGTTGGATGGCAATGATTCTTTCATAAAGTGTGATCAGCTATAGAAGTTAATGCCACAAGATGTCATTCTAGCTAGAAATGTAATAAGAGCCATGAAAGTGGCTGAAGTATTAATAATATTTAAAATACTTACTTAAAGAAAGCTTTAAGAGACATCCAAGGCTCTGTGATATGAGCTCATTCTTAGATAGTAGTGAAAGAACTTCTTGTATCATCCTTACTTCTCTCTTCTCTAACTCTATTCCTTCCATCAGTGGCTGTTGTCCAGCTTGCCTACTAAATCACAAAACTCTCCATCAAAGTACTCTGTTCTTTCCTATTTTGGGAAACTGAGCCTGCTCATCATGAAGAACAGTCTCAAACACATTGCCCATGAGACAGTGTTAAAGTACTTCTCTGTGTTTGCCAAGCAATGAGCTATGAGTTAATGTTCCTAGGTGTTCACTCTTCTATTTTCACCTGACTTCTGATTGTGTTTAGCAGACAGTGAAAGCGGTGTGTTGGTGAGGATCCTTTTGCTAAAATCCGTTGTACTGACCTATGGCAACTGCCTGGCTAGAAAGATTCTACCTTAGCATGCTTGCCTATGCTTCCTTCACTGTATTTTGGCTTGTCATGTAATTGGGCAAATGAGCCTTCCTAAAGGAAGGTGCTTCACCTGATGCTTGAATGACTGTGAAGCTGATGAGGGCTTCTCATGTGCATGTTCAATATCTGCGTGCGTGCACACTCAAATGGGTATTGTTGTTTAGATCTTAAAATGCAATCCCACTTTAGGCAATGTTTCGCTTTCTTCCGAAGGGAAGTTTTTTAAATATCAGTATTTAAATAAATGTAAAAACTTCTGCTATTTAATTCACAGTAATAAATTTTAAGTGTTTGTTTTCTCACCCATGTCCACTTACCGTTGTGGATAATGAAGACAGGTGATGTGAGAAGCATTTAAGTTTCTATCTAACCGGGACCAAGATGAGGTGTATGGTTGTAAGAGTTAGGTGATACAGTGCAACCATGCACGAGATACCCTAAGCATTTTTCCCTCAGAACTGAAAATGTTGTTTCAACAAAAAAGCTAATATTTTTGCCTGCTATTTTGTTGCAAAACCATCACTGGTAAAGTTTAGAGGTTGCTTGCCCCTTTCAACTGTAGCCTTGAAATACAAAAATGCAACATTGCTATGGTAACAAGCTGGGTCCACCATCCATAAAAGTAAAGGGCCAGCTATTTGTTTCCAGGGATAACATCTTATGTTTAACTGCCTTGAGCACTGCTGACAGGGTCAATCCTTGTTACAATAGTTGGATCTTCTTGGTCAAACAAATAAAAACACTACCTGCTGAAGCTGACTGTGATGCACACAGTCATAAATTCTTAACATTGACTGATATCTAATGCTGTAGACAAATGGGTGAAGTATCCTTCTGCCCCATCTCCCATGTGAGGTGCAGAGCACTTGTGTTGGTTTCTTATTTGGAGTAATACATGATGTTGAATTCCAAGTGTTTTGTTGTTTGGTTTCTTAAAATCAAGTTTCACTCCAAAGTCCTTTACTGTCTAAGATGGAAATGCCTGAGTGAGACCCAGTCTGGTAAGAATTACCAGGGGCTACTATCTAAGACACTTCACAGGAGCAGAAATAAAATACAGTAATTAAAAAAAAGTGCACAGCCCTCTGGCCTAAAAGATCACTGCATTGTGTCCTCTGCTAGGATTCCTGGCAACCTTCTGGTTGACCTTCCTGCTGCTGTACCCAAATGCTTCACTTGTGCTATTGAAGGACAACACTATTCTCAACACATTGAACACTGAAACACAGGATGGCAAATAGGAGTATTTTTACTCAAATGTATTTTCACATGTTTAGACCGGGCTCTGTCAAATTACCTGGTTGAGTTGCCGAAGTCAAAGGTGTGGATCTTGAAAGTCCAAGTGTCTCTCATCATACCTCTAAGTACTTAAATATACTAAGCTGGGGAGCAGGATGTTAAGACCTGAGCTAAAGTGACTTGGGCAATAGCCCAAGAAAGTTATCCCATAGCAGTGAGATGGGCAAGGAATGCAAATGCCTCTCAGAAAAGGGCAGAGGACAATGGAGGAAAGGCATGGCACAGACATCCAGGGACTCAGAAGTTTTGGAGGGTTTTCCTTTTCACTGAGTGAAAAGGTCACAGTCCTTCTTCCCTGAGATGCTACTGCTGCTTTTGTGACTTGTAGGTATGAACAATCATGCCTGGGGCTAGACTGTGTTTCCTGGTGTGGAGAGTTCAAAGGGATATGTAGTGGGAGAGGGGGTTCCCCACTCCCAGGGTGCTGCCCCCTGGAAGGACCTTGCAGCCACACTGGCTCTGACAGTCCACTTTTCCACCCCTGCAAAGGAAGTGACCTTCCATCCAACAGAGCAGCCAAGCACAGAAAGCCAAGAAAATCTTCAGAGTGATGTTATTTGCATTCATAAATGAAGGAAATGAATAGTTGAGGGGGCCAGAACAATGGTAGGTAAAGCAGGATAAAGGGTACCCCTGTATTTGATGAACTGTTCTGAGGATGAACAGTATCAGGACACTGCCCTAAGGGTATGACTTTAGGAATATTTCCCTATGAGCTCCCTGGTGGTAAAACTGTGTGTAGCTGCCACTGAGACATTAAAGTCAGTAAATGCAGTCTTATGACTAGTGCAATGAGGCATTATATTCTGCTGGGGTTTTTAGCATTATCATTTTATTCCATTTTTTTCAGATTTCAAGTTCCTAGTGCTCAAGTTTTCCTTATTCTGAAATGTTTTCTAGTTGTTCTGTCTGTTAGTCAGGTGAACTTGAGTACAGTAGTCTTAAAACTTGGTCCTCCCCAGCAGAGATGCTGTTTGGGACAGACTCCATAAAAGAAAATAATTACACTTAATGCTAAAAATGCACTACAGGGCCTGCTACTATGGCAAAGTGTAAAGAACCTATACTTTTGAAGTGTACCAGATGTACAAGTAACGTTTCAAAATGCACACGTTGCCAGTGTGTCCGTATTTCACAGTGAAAACTAATCCCTGCCTAAGGTCTGAGGGGTGTGAAGCAGTGTTACTCATTGGCTAATAGCAGGCTTCATCCACTGACAAGTCAGCCCATTGATACACAGCATGAAGTGGTAGCTGTTACTGCAAATGGACAAAAAAATATAGGTTTAAGTAACTTATATGGCTGTCTGCGCTCTTGGCGTACAAGCATTATCTTGTGCAAAGGTTATTCAGGGCCACTTCATCCCTTTCTGTACTTTGCTTAATTGGGGTCCAAAAGCATTTGATGGATAAAAAGATGCTTCTGCAAGCACATTTGAATTGAGGTCTTTCAGATTTCAGAGAATTTTCTCCTCCCTTCGCCAGTTTATAACAGAAGGCACCTGGGGAGCACTTTTCATTCCTCCAGCCGTCGCTTGTGGGCTGGATCAGCGGTGGGAGGATAAGTCAGGCAGCATTTCTTCGTGTTCCCCAGCAGTTCCCTTTGAAGCAATGATGCGATGCCATTCTGGGGTGATGGAAGTCCTTAGGAAGCCTGTCTTCCTATCCCTTTTAACAGAACAAAGGAAATAATTGGTTTGTAATGGTTGCCAACAGCGCAAACACTGTGAGAGGGCTGTTATGTGTTTCTCTGCTAAGTAATCACTCCATGGGACCTCTTTACCAATTTTGAATACACCCAGGGCAGCTCCAGGCTCCTTCATGGCACCCCTCTGTGTGTGCTCTGTTCAAGCTAGCAGAGACCATATCACTGCTAAAAAAAAATAAAAAAATAACCATTGTAATGTCTTAAGCAGCAGCACTGCAGGTGTGCAATGTAGGTCCACACTTTGTGCATGTGATCCGTGCATCTCCTCTGCACGGACCAAGGGACTGTCAAGGGATTCTTAATCATTAATATTGTCGGAAATTTTCTTCAGTGGTTGTTCAAATGGCAAATCCCACCAAACATCATCTTTTCTCAGTGTGAACTTCTGAATTAATGCTGGTTACCTTCTGCCTCCTTGCTTTCTTACCTTACTAAGTAGAAGTCTCTTCTCCAGTAGTCAACATTGAAGCACTGTATCTAGATATAATTTTTGCCTTTGAGTGCCACAGCTAGTTAAAGAAAATTGCCCACTGTTCTGTGTGCTACTTCCTGGGACTTTGCCATCATTATCAGTGTGGAATATACACGTTTCTTCTTGTTTTTTGTGAGAGGGAAAGAGGCATGCAGAAGTTTCATCAAGTAGTGTAAGATTTGGGTGTTTATTCTTGGTGTCCTCAATTTCATCTCCACTCAGCAGTAATAGGACAGATGACTCTCTCCAACAGGACACTGAATGCTCTCAGTTGATCAGTTTCTGGTAACAAAATACTTAGTGAGCTTACTTCGTAAGCAGCATATGTGACATGTGAGGCTTTTGTCCCTGGCAGCTAGATTTTTGGGTCCTACTTACTTCAAAATCAAGATTTGGTGCTGTAAAATTAGTCCTCCTCTACATGCTCCTACTTTTTACTCCCCTGCCTGTTTTAATTCTGTTTGTTTGGGTTTTTTGTTTTGTTTTTAAAGTAGCAAAATTTGTAAAGTGGCCAAAGAATACAAACTACTTGAAGAAAGCTCTCAATCTTTATAGATCAGTCTTGAGAATTTGTGGTAGATTTTATCACTCTCTTAATGAAAATGTTCTTCACTTCTGTGTGTTTCCTGCTCTTGAAATTTCAGTGTGAAATCCCAACAGACTTCAATGGGTGAATTCAAGCTAAGTACAACAAGTAGAGGGGTGTGCTTATATTGGAACATTTCTCACTGAGGAGGAGAAGAGAAAGGAGAAGGGAGAATGACCTTTCCAATCCTGGCTTTTCTTCTTGGAGACAGAAGGGGGGGGAAGGGAGGGAAGACATCTAGATTTGCCAAAGGGCATTATTACAATGAAAATAGGCAAAACTCAAGAGACAAATTATCTTTCTGTAACTAGTCAGCTACAGGTGTAAATTTAGATCAAATCACACTTCTCTCAGGGCAGCAACATAGTATGTGACAGTACAAAGTAATTTTGATATTTAGATAATTTTACTGAAAATAGAGGGGTTTTGAGACTATGAGCAAAGCCTTGGGGGATTTACTTTGTACTTCTGGGACATGGTGGCTTTTTGCCTGGGAGTCATGTTCCTATGCTTTAGAATCACGAGACTGTGCAGATTTCCCATCCCTGCCTCGCATTGCTGCATTAAAGCACAAAGGGGAACACAAGATAATGAAAGAGCTTGCTTTTTTTTATTTATTTATTTTTTGGGGGGTGTGGAGGGTGGTGCAGAAGGCAAATATAAAAACAGCATTCCTGTCCATGTGAAACAAGCAATAATTTATGGACTTCTAACTGGGTGGACTTCATTATGTAGTACTAAATGTTGATTCTAATATCTTAGTTGGCTTATGTTATAAAGCCATGCATGTTTAATTGTAGGGTATCATTAAAAGGGAAACTCTTTGAAGACTGCACAGGCATTACTGGAAAGGATATTGTGATGTGGGAGAGATCCAGTGGTAGGCATCCAATGGTTTGCTTCTACCTGAACTTAATGGATGATAATGCATCTTTTATGTCATGTGTAATGATAAATTTACTCCACTAATAGGTCCATATGCCATAACAATAGACCACTGCTCCAGTAAGTTCCTCTCTTATGAAAAATTGCTTGTGTATTGAGAAGAGGTTGACAGATAAATTGCTGGATGCTACCATCTTTGGTACAGTGATGAACTATGTCTCCAACAAAAACTGTTAAGTCAAAGTCTGTTAATGAAAGAAGGAGGGGAAAATAAGAAATTAGGTAAGGAAGAGAATCATTTCCGTTTTCTTAAGTAAACATACAGAGAATAGAGACTGCTATAAATAATGGTTCTGCTGGACTGATGATCTGCAAAACAATTTTTAAAAATATTCAAATATTAATTTCAAGTAATACACCTCCAAGACAGGTGCTAATCCTTTAGTTTTAATTAATATCTGTGCAACCAGCTATTCAAAATATATTGACTATAATCAAAGAAGATATTCAAATAGTTTAGGTTTTTTATGAACTCAGAATTAATTGGAAAAAATCTATCCCATCCCTAAGATCATTGTGAGTCCCTCCCTTCTCACCCCCACTTCCCTTTCCCCTTCCTACTTTTATCCTTCCTCTTATTCCCATCCCCAGTGTGCAGTGTGGCCTCAGCTTAGTGATGTCAGGGAAATATATTCCAGAAGAAGCTAAACTGGCCTCTTTAGACCCTGGATGCAGATGGCCTTCCATATTTTTTTTTAAATAAGCTATTATTTAATAATAGAAATTGTGTGTAACCCAAAGCAATGTTGTTTTCAGAGCTTCTGGAATAATACATTCAGCGAATATTTGCACTGCAATTTGTCCGGATAATTTTTCTGGCAAACAGTGGAGAAGGTAGATGGAAAGTGGTGGGTGGTTGGACCATTCAGTTGCATTAAAAAACAACTGGTGTAAGAATCCAAGGCTGTTTAAAAAGATGAGAGCAAATCTTGTGAAATTTTCTGTTTAGTGTTACTGAAGGTAAAGTGCCCACAGGTGGGTTACTGTGAGGGTAGAGGAAGGAGTGGGATAACATGGAGTATTCTAAAATGCCCATTTTTGAATGAACATTTATTGTTAGCATTTCTCCCATGGTTGTAAATTATCTTTGAAACTTATACTTAGGTGCTGCAATCCATATATAATATGTATATATATATATAGCTTTTCCAGAAACATCTCTCTTCTTCCCTTTTTTTCTTTTTTTTATTATTAAAATGATTTAAAATTTCCAGAAGAATTTTGCAATAGATGTCAGAGAGTGGCTATATATGGTTTGCAAGAAGTTTAAAATATATAATATTTTAAAAAAACCTTCTCTAAATGTTAAATATTTCCCTTTGTCTTCTGAGATAAATTATTTACTGACAGGTCATATGGCAGAGTTCTAAGTAACAATTCTAACCTGATTCATTAGGTGCAATGAGATTCAGTGGAAATTTGTATTGGAAGTGTGTAGTTCACTGAATTTCTGTAGCAGGACACTTGCATAAAAGATCTTGGCATACAAGAATCCCCAGCCAGTTCTGGGGATCCCATTTTTCCACCAAAAATTTACACAGGAGACAGATGCTGCCCCACACAACTCATGATCTGAATGTCAAACATTTTTTGAGGGACCTGGAGGAACAGAGTGATATGATGGAAATTGATCATAAAAGTTTTGGGCTTAAATCAGCACCTGAACCTCTGGGTTGCCTAATCAGTTCCTTAATAATTCAGAGGTCCTGTTTTGTTTCAAGTTTGTCAGAAATAGACAATGCATCACTACTGGTTAGTGTTTGGGCCGAAAGTCATTCACAAATCTAGACATAACCCAAATAGGGTTAGTTATAGAAGAACAGAGCTTTCTGAAAGAGCATTGCAAAGGGCTGATCATGTGTGCTGCTGAATTGCAAAATCCAAACTCTGAAAAGTTCTTATTTAATTAAAAACCTCTTATAAACAACACTTAAAAATAAAATTAAAAAATCTGATTTCAGGAACAAGAGTTGCATGGGACACTCCCTTAAAGTGGGGCAATAGGGCAGCAGGAGGAGGGGAGAGTGCTGGCAAACAGGTGTATTTACTTTTTGAAGGCAGTTCTCCACTGAGTAGGTGAAGGACCTCTGTAACAGACCCAGGGTAATCCTCTGCAGTGGGACAGTCTTACGTGCATCATTAGCACCCATTATTTTGGCTTATCTTGAGCTGAAATATTTTAAAACAATTAAAGATAATGTTTCTTACAGGAGATCTCAGCAGTGAGAAAAGCATGGGAAAAAAAAATTGATTGTCATATTTCAGCAGATGGTTGTAAATTTGGGCCAGGCAGAATTGTGTCCGCTGTTCCTAATGGGGGCCACAGCTCAGGCCCTTGCACAGTGGGACTGGATGGAGAATGGATGACATTTGTCCAGAAACAAAAATAAAGACAATTATCATCATCATTACAGTCTCATTGTTTGCTGCACCAAAGAATGAACGTCACAACTGTGGGGTTTATTGTAAGGGTTTTTATTAGAAGTTGACCCTGAAAACATGTGCCAGAACTCTGCTTAAAAAAAAAAGAAAAAAAAATTATTTGAAAGATATTAATTCTCTGTAAGCAAAATAAAAGCATTAATTTAAAACTCAGCTATCGTCTTGGAAAAGGCACAGTAGAATTTCTTTTCTGTGAATAACGAGAGAAAATGGACAATTGTGAGCCAACTTCTGCTTTAGGGGCTTAAAATCATCTCTGCTAGTTCATAGAAAAAAATCCAATTAACTCCAGTAAGCACTGGGTCAGGCCCATATTTTATAGGGTATCTTTTAGTAGTAGAGTCTGTCCCAACAGTTCCGAACACACGGGGCAAAACAATTATCAGTGTCAGGCTGCAGTCTATAAGGGCCACATATGCTTGCCTCAAAACTAAATATGATCCCTCCTTTACTAGTGCAGAAACATATGTCAGCCTTCACTGGGCTGCTTTCCTACACATTGGTTCAAGAATTATATAAAGTGAAGCTGGCTGAAAAAAACACATGGTACTTGAAGGATTTCAGATTTTTTTAATTATTAGTTTATCATGCCTTACAACTAACAGAGAGAAAAGTTGTGGTCAGAGCTGTGTGCATCTTGGTTTTCCTTTCAAAGGAACTTCAGGCAATGCTATTGTACTGCATTAGCACTGATTTCTTCTCTTCTGGGGCCAAGGAAATAAAACCTTAAATGGGCTCAAGGGCTGGCAAGCCAGCAACCCAAATGTCTTCATTGATTGAAAACATCTGTAAGCAGAATGACTAGATTTATTTTTTCATTGCTATTGACAATATAGCAGTAGTAAGGCTACAGCACAACAGATCTTATGCAAACAGCCCTTTAGAGGGAGACTCAGCTCATAGTGATAATGAGTAAAGGCTTTTTCAGTTGCAGAGCACACTGTAGCAGCTCTAACCTGGATAACCTGGATACCAAAAAAAATGGTTTAGTGACCACAGTGTGAAGTCACCTAGCTTTTTTTCTTTGGGTTTGAAGCCTGTTTTATTAGCCTACTTTCAAGTTACTCTGGCAATAGAATAAACCATATAAAAAATAATGTAAGACTTTGAGACAGAGGTTGTACCTAGATTCTTGTGAGCACAGAGACCTGCTAGAGGCTACTTAAGCATAGAACATCTTCTGGAGTGTATTTCTGGTCTTGGTAGCCAGACTTTAAGTCTGGCTTCTTTAAGTGCTCAGACTACCTCAGTCAGCTCTACTACATGTTTACTCTTTGCTTTTCCATCCGTTGCCCTAACCTTTTGATGACCAAAATGGTTAGCACTGCCCTTCAAAACCTGGGCAAATATACCCATTTCACCTGTAGCTGGGTTCTCACTCTGGTACGTTATTTATCATTTTGGATAATACAAAAGCCAGGAATTCATTACTTGCTTTTAAGCCCTGTTTACATAACAGGGACATGATTCCCAGTCATAACTAATGTTTTATGCTTATTGTGGTTATCCACTCCTACAGAGTGCTGGAACAGTAGCCAATGCACATATTATTAAATGCATAGCTATTTTCCGGACATTTTTTGGCAAGTCCCACTAAAATACTCTTGAGAATAAAAAGCTTAATTAATTACACTGAATGTTCAGGCGTTGGATCCAAAATACCACAATAGAGAATTTAGGGGAGGAAAAATATTTGAAAAGAAATCTTGTTATGTTCCTGTTTATGCCAAAAGCCATATAATTGTTGAGCTTTATTTGTGAATATAAAAATGGAAGTTTTATCCCCATGATCATTTTTGCAAGGAAAATACAGAAAATATTTGTCAACCGTAAACAACTAATTCTAACGGGAAGTAAAAACTCTAAATTGATGAAGACATGAGCATGAGATAGGAGTTTATCAAGGAATTGCAGGGGATTCTGCCTGGGACAACACAGAGAAATAATTAATTTCACAGTATCATTGCCAGCTAAAACAAACTGATGATTTAAAGACAGAGAACACACTAAAGAAACCTCCAAAAAATAACAACAAAGAATTACTCCTACCTCAAAATGTCTTACCAGTATTTCCTTGACTGTCTTGCTTTCAAGAAAATACTGTCCTCTTTTCTTCCTTTTGCTTGTACTCAGTTTCAAGACTTTTTGTCATAGTCTCTTAGTTCTCTGCCTGTGGCCTAATGCTAATGGAACTGATGGTCACCAATATTCACCAATGTCCTGGCAAGTGGTTTTGAGTTCAGGTGCCATTTCCTCTGCAATCCTTCCTTCTAAAAAAGCTGCTTTTCCATGTAAGCAAAGAAACATAATTGAAGTACAGGGGTCCAATTTTATGCTGCCTTCTGATTTATCCAGAAGAATTTTTACAACCTGCTTGAGAAATGTAATAGTCATTTAGTTGTTATTCAGGTTTTATTTTAAAAGATTTAAATGTTATGTTATGTTTCCATATTTAAATGGAAGCTTTTATATTTGCAGGATGAATAACACCAAGTCTCTAGTGTTTCCCATTGATTTCCTTTGGAAAGAGCTTAGATTGGATGCAGCTACTACAATGAGAGCTACAGTACTGCATATAGAGAAGACCTGGGTGCTACACCTACCTATATGATCCAGGCATCCAAACTTGGAGACAGGGAGGAGAAAAAAAAAAAAAAAGTGAGACTTGATTTTGTGTTTCCTGGCCCAGCTCAGGAACAAATATGTCACAGAACTGCAGAATTGTGAGGCACATTTTTGTGAGCTAAAGTTCAAACCCATTCTTGAAAACAAACAGCTTCTAAATTTAGCGTGCTTTATCTACTCTTTTTCGAGCTCCCTCATTGCCACTTTTCACCCATTAGGCTGTGACATCCATCATACCCTCAGCACAAAGAGGCGAGATATCTGATCGCTTCAGCTGGAGGTGAGGAGGGAGAGCCTGACATCACCAGCGAGTGCCCACCCAGGCAGAGTGCTCTGATCTCACTCCACTTTGAAATATTCAATTAAAATAGGTGTAAAGGATTGACAAGACCCACTGAAAGTGGCTCAATATTTCAAAGAGAAGAACTTGTCACGCTGGGCTGCAGGGTGTGAGAATCTACATAGGAGGGCAACGAGGAAAAGATTTTTAGTTATAAAATATTCAGGAATATCTTGTCTCATCTGGGGAAAGAGGATAAGAATCTGCTGCTGGAAGATAAAGCTCACACGAAGAGTATTTCAAATTTAAACATATCTGTATTATTCATCCTATCTCGAAAGAGATCAGGCAGTCCCCGTTCTTGGAGAAGTTGATTTTTGTTTTTGTTTTTTCAAATCCTGGGTTTAAATCATGGTCACAGTGGCCAGCTTGATGCCTCTGGTTGGGCTGTTGTGAAGTGGGTGCAAAGCCTCTTGAGTTTAAAAAGGTGAATTTGCATCCATAGGTACAGAGAACACAACCGGCCTTTGCACTCAGGGTTAATTGCTGGCTTTTCAATTAGCAATAAAGCAACCTGAGTTGCTTTTGAAATCTGGTCTACTCAGGCAAAAGGAGGAATATTTCCTCCTCCTTTCTCAGCAGAACTGACTCCAGGCTGCTGTCTGTTTTCATGCTCCCTGTTCCCTTCCGTTAATAGTTAAACTGGGTTGATAGCGAGCTTTTAGTTACTCTTGTCATAAAATTATACTTAATTCTCTCCATGCCCACTAAAAACGCATTTAAAGTTTTGCAGCTTTTGAGTAGGCGATGACAATTTCCTGAAATGACAAGAATCATGAATTTACAATCAACTTGGTATTCAGATGAACAGCCACGAGCTGCGCTTGCTCTTGTGAAACGTAAGCAACAGTGTTGCGGGGATTCCCTTCAATTCTCAGTCCTCCTGGTGGTACTTGAGCATCCTTAAGTAGCTGTCTATTTGTTACTTCCAGCAGCAGCTGCTCTTTTCTTACATGGTGTAAAGGATGTGTAACAAGTTATTATGAGAGCGGAATGAGGAATAATTGGAGAATCTTTCTGGATCCATAAGGAGATCCAGGAATGCAGCTCAGAAACATCAGCAAGAGATCAGTGAGGATATGCTGTAGTTTCAATGTGCTCCTTCATCACTGGCACAGTTCATAATCAAAATAGACACAGACCCAGAGAGAAATCTCAGCAAATGCTGGCAGCTCTTCCTCATGTCCCCAGCAAATGCAAGCCTTGTTTCCTCCATAATTTTGCTGTCTAGTCCTTTACGCAGAGCTCTGCTATATTTACAAGATGTATAAGTTCCCTTTTTTCCACCCAGCTGTATTTTAGGCCCCACCTCAAATGCTAACCCAGGGATGTGAAATGTGGTTTCCTGATTACTAGCTCATAGCCAGCATGTCCGTGTCCTGCTGTATAAATGATTTGCGGGAATTTTTTGAAAATGTCATACACACATAAATCTTGAGATGATTCCTACTCGTGCTGGTTTGTGGGGCTTGTCTTTGTGAATTTATGGTTTACAGGAAACCAAATGTGCATCCTACTAGAAATTACTGGAAGAAAATGCTAGTCTTATTTAACTGGAATGGGGAAAGCAGTTTTTCTAGCACCTTTGCAGATACTTCTAAAAAAAAAGCAGCAGGAAAATTATTGGTACTGCATTTCTCTCTTCCTCCCTATGTATCTGGAGCACACAGCCTGCAGCCTCTGGAAGTCTGTGATTTCTGACTTCTCTTGTGAGAAGTGCTGGTCATCTCCAGCTTGAGTATCTTCCTGTGGGCTTGCATTTCAGGGGCTCCAATCTTCTCCAGTGAGTAATTCAGGTATCCTCCTCTGTCCAGTGGTGGTAGCTGTCAGGAAATCACACACCTGTGGGTGTTCCTGTCACTTCTTGGGGTCTTTGTGGTTGTCCAGGATCACTCTCTAGGGCATCTTCTCTTGAGATGCCCATCAGGTGCTCTGTGTGGGTAGTGGGACAGAGAATCTCCTGACTAAGGCATGAGAGTGCAGGTCTCCTCTGTGCACCTCCTCACGTGCAGAGCATGTCCTGCAGCCTCACCACTGTACCCTGAAAGAGCTAAGGGGCTTCTCTGACCCAGTGCCTGCTCTGAGTTAAAGACTATACCATGGGGAAGAGAGGGGAATCAGGAAGGGATGCTGCCCACAAGCGAACTGAGCCCTACTTGCAAGAGAACAGGAGCTCATCAGGTCCTGTGCTGTGCCAGAGACCTGTAAAGCAGGCAGCAGTGTCTACTGAGAGGTTGCTTTGTAGCCCTGGCTGTAACTGTCAAAGCTTTGTGTCATTTTTCTGAGATTTCTCAGTATGTTCCCATTAGAGGGAAGAACGCAGTGATTCATTGTTACCGTATGCACCAAGAGCAGTTTGCCAAAACCACAGTGGCTGGAAGCTTCTGCCTCCTTCAGGAGGGCTACACTCTAGTCAGAGCAGTGTTCCATGTTTCCATCGACACCAGCAGCTTCAGACAGCGTCTCTGAAGGTTGTACAATTCAAGTTGCAGTGTGGAAACAAGGGGAGGAATCTGCGGACACATCCACTAAGAGGACTATTAGAGATGTGCTAGTCTGAGCTTTCTCCCCAGACACATTTTTTGGCTGTGCTCCATGTTAGGCTTAGCTGAGCTCAACTGAGTTGCTTGTGACAGCTCTCCAGTGCTCTCCTTCCTTTATCCTAGCTCAAGGGTCAAAGGAAGCTCTCTTCCCCGTATTGGGGAGAAACAGGGTAAGGGGATCAGTCGGTAAAATGCTGCAACCCCTTCAACTCTCTGAACAGTTAACAGTTCAAGAAGGGGTTGAGACAAGAGCTGAGAGTACTGTTTGGAGGGGAAATGTTAGTTTTTGCCCTTGTTAGTTTTCGCCCATGTTTCTATCAAGATCACAGACCATCAAGTAACTGTATCTTTCCTTTAATAAATGCTTTTTCCTTTCAAAAATGCATGCTGTTTCACAATTGAAATGCTTGCTTGAAGAATGTGCTCCTGCTATTTCTACAGCAGTTATTTTTTGGCACTCTAATAGTCTTTAGGATGTTGCTACCAATGTGCTGGGTGGGTCTGAGTGGTTTGGTGTTTATACACAGATCTGTGCCTGGCTTCCTCTCCCCATGGTTCATTCATATGACGGATACAAGGTATAGCTAAACTCTTGTTTTCTGTGGTATTTCAGAACAGCTTTATTCTTGACTATCCAGTGGAATTTGCAAATAAAGGAGTCTTACCCAGCTTTACAATATAAAATTTCTGTGTTTTCCAATATTAAGTGGAAGGGTTTGGTTTATTTTGCTATTTAAAGAACAGAGGGGGTCTGGCATTCTGTTAAGTGACAGCTGAATATTCATTCTGGACACAATTCCTTGTGTTTCAGGACGGAAACCAAGCAGCATGATTTGAACTGTGTGCTCACCCTCTCTCTTGTGTGTGCACCCCGAAACATGCGGTGTGCCAGTATTGTCTAGTGCAGCTTGGCAGTAGGGTTGTGGCTACTTCAGGATCTAGAAAGGGTCTACGCCTTTGTTATTGTGAGGGAAAGCAGATCCTGGTATTCTGAAAACACTGGTAAAAACTGACATAATGGGAGAAGCAATTCTGTCATAGCAACTTCCTTGTCCAGTAATTAAGAGCGGGTGTTCACACTCCTCAGCTTGTCCCTTGAGGCAGGGATGAGAGGAGATGAACTTCAGAATATGACCAGCTGTCAAGATGGAATTTATTAGAGACTACTGTTATTAGCTCTGGTATTTCTGTTGACAAACAAGCATGAGAGTCTCTCTTACCACCTCACTCTGTCACAGGAGAGCATTAGAAGTAATTAAGTCTTGAAGATAATCGTTAATTACAGCTCTGCCATATCTCAGAAACTGCTGGTTACTCATCTGCCACGGAGTTGGTCTGTGCTCTGGACACTCCACCTTGTTGCCTGAGATGAATAAGGCTGTGCTCTGAGCCAGTGTAGCTGGGTTAGCTGCACTAAAGCAAGTAGAATAAGGTGAGACACATGCACCAGAGTTCTGACTTTTAGACATTATGCATCTGTTCCTGAACATTCCAGCTTCAGTGGACTTTGACTTGGGCCATATATCTACAAGAACGTTGCTGTATAACATGCAGCAATTTCCATAATGGTAAATTCCCGGGGAAGACACAAGTTCTTTTTTTTGTTACACGCACTGTTGGGTTTCAGTTCCAACAGCAAACTAGAAAGGTCTCAGAAATATTCCGGTCAATCTCACAGCGTCTTAAAATATCTCTCCCTAATTAAACAATATCCAATTCATTTCTTGTGTGGAAACAGAATGAAGCAATTCATCTATGTCATGGTTTTGAGCCCATTATGGACAGTGTTTTTTACAGTGTGGATTGAATAAAGACCTACAAAATAAATTATTTCAATTCTTCAAGCTTCATCCTGGCTAGCCTCTCAAAACACAAAATTGAATACAGTATTAAATATTGAACCCTTGTTGAAACTGCTGTATTTGCTATCAAGCTGCTTTATTTTAATGGCTTTTGATGTAATCTTGAGTAACTTTCAGAAATTTTTACTGTTGTCTGATATGTGATTTAATTTGACCAAGCAGATACATATTCGACAATATAAATTCCACCAGGAAAAACAGTGTATTGGTACCGGATAGGGTGTGATCAGTGTTCTGCTACTGAATTTAAGGATATTCTCTAGAATTAGATGAAGCTGCATGGAGTAGTTGGCTGAAGTTACACGCAACTCCACCAGAATGTATTCATGCTGGAACAGTCTATGTTGCAATATTAATTACTTATCTTATTTTACAACTGTTGGAAAAGATCATAAATCAGAAAAGTATGAGCAAAAGTAGTGGAATTCCACATAACTACTCTTTGCTAACTTTTCTTCAAGACTTTTCCCTATCCTACTTGGTTCTGTAGGTAGTGTCTTAAAGTGAGCTTAGATTGCTATTGTACTCTCAGCACTCCCCAGCTCCATAGTGTGCTCTTAGATCAGGACCATGTTGTTAAATTAAGCAAAACATAATATTTGAAAAGCCTTTTAGGTATGTACTAGTGCTCAAGGAAATGCTGGGTGCAAAGATGCAGTCTGGGGAAGCTGCCACCTACATTCAAAAGTAATGTGAGCAGTGAAGGTTGTGAACAGAGCTGGGAAGAAGCACTAAAGTTAAAGTTACTCCCTAACTCTATGATCCTTAAAAACTTAAGTTTTCCAGAAACATTCAATTGAGCAGTACTGTTAAATATAGTGTTCTGCTTCAGCTTTTCATTTTGGCTGTGTCTGTTTGAATTCTCATCCAGCCTCCTCCACTCTGTCTGTCTTGGTAGTTTTCCTGCTTCCTTTTCCCTGCTCTTGGCGCTCTGCTTCCTGGCTCCCTTGCCAGCCTTCCCCCATACCCTTCCTGCCACAGAGCATGGGAAGGGACTTGCCCACTGCAGTGGTCCTGTGAGATCGGACAATGGGACACTTCTTCCTGGGAGGGGTCAGGCTGCATCTTTGGGTGGCTAAAGAGCACCTATTTCTCAGCCTGTTTCCTAGATTTGGGAAAGAGATCAGAGAATGAAAAGGGCTTCTTCTTTTTTCACTTTTTCCCATCCTTCATCTCACAATGCACCCACCTCCTATTTCTTTAAATCTGCATCAGGAAAATAGGCAGGAGGGTGGGGGAAAAAAAAAACCAAAAAAAGTTTTAAAATCATAACAACAGGTGTCTAAGAAAAAGGCAATTTCAGCTGAGGCAGCCTGTGAGTTAAATTCTGCCAGATTCTTTGACCATCTCACTTTCCAGTAATGCCCTTGTCTGCCCTGAGTGCAGTCCTCAGCTTCTCTTTTCTTTGAGTATCCCCACATGTTGGAGGAATTCATGTTCTCATTTAAAATGCTAGTGTTGCTAGCTCTGACTTGTCATCTTTTCTTCAGACACTTTTGATACTTAGATGTTTTTTTTCTAGAAAGCTCAAGAATCTCACGGTTATATGAATAGCTGTTTTTGTTTAAGGATGGTATTTCTCTGGACTTTTTGAAGATGAAGAGAAGTTTGGAAAATAACTTAAATGTTCTCTACAGGCAGCAAGGAGGGCAAATCTCTGCTTATTAATATCCTGGAGTTTGATCAGCCTTGTTGTTTTAGGCAATGTGACACATACTGGTTTATAGCTGGAGGTTGGTAAAGCCGAGTGCCCAGGCTGTTGTCTGTATCTGTAAAGAGCAAAATCAAGATCTGACGTCCAAACAGTCTGTGAATTCACCTTCCTGTGCAGAGTCACCTCTCACCTCAGTATCTGTGTGATCTGAGGTACCACCCAGATATCCCTTAGAAAATATGCACCTAGTTAAGAACTTCAGCAAAATGATCTCCTGTGGTGCATCCAGGTCTGAGGAATGTATCCACACAGCAAGGCTCATGGTTTCTCCCTTAATGCTGCTGGTAACTACAATGGGAGGGGACTGACGACCTATGCAGGTGGAGGAGTTGGACTCTCCTGTCTCTGATCGTGGGCAGTGTAAGCAATGCACCTCACTGACATGGACAGCCTCCCTGGTTCACGCTGTCCCTGGTGATGCTTGAACAGCAGAGCTTTGCATAACCCTGCCTTCAGCTGTTCAAGCACAGCAAAAGAGGTGACTGTGCCAGTGCCAGGAAAGAGAAACTGCTTCTTACAGGGAATAATTGTCCAGCTGGGAAGCAAGGGGCAACAGGACAGGAACTCCTTGTCCTAAGTCTCATCAGGACCAGGTGAACTGAGGGAGAGCACATGTTCACTTTTGCATGCCAAAACCCAGAAGAGGCCAAAAAGATATTATTCTTGGTTAGCAATATTTCCTTCCCATAGCAGTGCATTAACTCTGTAGTAACAAGGACTGAGAGAAAGTAACTACCATAATATTAATTCCTTTCTCTAGTGAGAACCAAAATCTCTTAACTCATAGAATAACCACCTTGCTGCTGTTTAAGAGAGAAGCAGGAATATGGTGTGTCATGACACTTGTGCTGGGGACACATTGAACTGAGTAAAGGCAGTATTCTCATTTTTATTGCCCTGATAATTCTATGTCATTGGACTATATGAATACATATTAAGCAGTGTTATTAAAAACTCCAGCACTTTCTCTCCAGATAGAATTCATTGTGCTTTGTTTGTAGATTCTAACCTGTATGACTTCTGAGGTCATGTAACATCATCCCAAAGATTTATGTGTCTCTGCCCTCTTTGTGCTGGATGAGCAATGGAAATCTCTAGGCAAAGACACTTGAGCTCAGGAAAAAGAAAGATCCATTTTTACTATGCCACTGCAGTAGCTGAGAGACCGGAGTCACCACTGCTCTTCCTGAGCAGTATCACTGGTCCACAGACTTGGTCCACTTGTAGTTAAAATGCACTTTGATCCCGGGTCATTCAGGTGGAGGAGGGGACACACACAGTGTTTTACCTTCATGTGCTCCAGCACTTTTTTGCAGAATGGCAAAAGCACATTGCTCTAGACCTGCACAGGCCCCTTCACATCACCAGATCTTCACCCTAGAAGTGAAGCTCAGTGACAGTTCAGCCAGTACTGTGGAAGGGTTGAAGGGGGCAGCGCATTTATTCTCTTTTATAGGGTTTATGATGTTCCTGGGCCTACAGTTTTAAGCACTTGACAGCAACATATTAGGCAATCTAACTAATGATTGTTGTTGAAACAGTTACCCAATATTTTTGCCTTGAAGCAGAGGCTGTGTATTTCTTTTTAATAACAGACTTGTGTAGTCCATAGAAAATGGAGCCCAGATCCTTAGATGCACTAATTCAGTGACTGACATGATTAGTTTCTTTTAAATTATGAGTACCCATGTGGTAGTTTGATGTACTAAGTCAGTCCAATGTTTATTAATAGCTTTCATTTTATATTCGCTTCCTTATCTTTTTAATAAAGTGAGCATATTACTGAATAAATGTGGTACAGTTTCTCTGATATCACCAAAAACGGATGTGATGACTGAATCATGGCCACAATTAAAATAGAACAGATAAATCCAGAGACTCAACTGAGCAAATCATGGATTAATATGGCTGATAACTTGTCAAGGGTTATGCAAAAGGTATTTGCTTTGTGGTGCTTTGGCATGAGGGAAAGTTGAAGGAGACTATTTCATTTCAATCCAGGACTTGAGCCTGTCCTAGGCAGCATGGTGTGGTGACCTAGACAGAAAAGATAACACCAGTCCCTTCTGGTCTTAGGTCCTTGCCAAGTGAGACTGCCCAAAACAGATGGCAATCCATCCTGGTTCGTTTAATTTGCCCTCAGCAGCTTTCTGTGAATGCTCTCTCGTTAAATCTTACTGTTGTAGCAAGTTTCTAGTTTATGGTTCGTTTTTGTTACTTGCCCCTTCCACAGAGTAATACAGAATCTGTCAACACAAAGATGCTATTTAAATCCTACACATTAGCAGTTTTTAAATTACATTCCTTGCTGACTGCGGACTATGCGCAGCTGATGGTGGCAGATCCAAAGAGAGGGGAGGAGTAGAAGGGAGTGCTTTTGGGAAATGATAACAGCTAAGAAGTAAACATAATTAAAAGTTCCCTAAAATGCATGTGTTCACATTCACTATTGGAACATGAAAACACTTTTTCATCATGATAAAATGTCTTTTAATTTTCTTTGTTTAATTTGGTTTTGGCGTATTAATGTCCTGCGGTTCCCAGGACCCCTGTGATGAGTCCCAGCCGGAGGAGGCAGCATAGCCAGTCTCTGCTGGAAGCCGTCTGTCAGGTTTTTGGGTGGCCTGACCAGGCAGGAGAGGAGAGGCAGTGACATTGATGCTCGCCATAGAACTGGTGCTTTCCTTCCTTCTGTCCTGCAGTTTTACACAGACATTTCCCAATGAAGTAGCTTTGGAATCCTTAGTGTCCTAAGCACTCTGTGTGGGTAGGAGGGGACACACTCCCATCTCACTGGTTACTAGTGGACTCTATATTACAGTGGAAAATCTCATAGTCAAACAAGTATGGTTGCTGCTTTCCTGCTCAGTTTTTTTTTTCTTGGAATTGGCTCACTGTTGTAGCCAGGTGTTCTTCCAGAAATGCAGATTATGGGGAGGCACTGGGTCCATGCCAGGAAGAAGGGTGTTAATGCCACCACTTAGGTTAATGGACATTAGTTCTGCTGACTGTGGGTCTAATGATCTAATCTGCACAGTCACTGCCTCTTCCTTACAGTTGTTATTCCTCGATCTAAATTAGGAAACTAATAGTTGTAAGATCATAACTTGCTCTAATGACTGTTCACCTAGAATCAGAAGTTGCTTTTGCATGTCTCCGAATAGATTGCTCTTTTAACCAAACAATTAAAATTTTCCCAGCTCAGCTAGAAGCTGAGCCTGTGTCCCTCATGTGTAGTCTAAACTGTATGTAATTAGCTCTTTAATTTCTATTAGACTATGAAACAGCAGTCTAAGGTTCATCAAAGAGAAGACAAATCCCATAACCTTTATAGGAGCAGTGTTAGTTCTGTGTTTGTGTGATACCAGATTGTGGTCACAGTGGCAATTTACTCAGTAGTAGTTTTGCTGCTCTTTGCAAGGACTCTAACTTCTGATTTTCCTCCAAAATAAATCCCTTTTTCAGAGAGTTGATTCTTGGTGATGATGTAGAGAAAAAGCTAACAGTGTGTGTCAGAGTAGAAACCATTCTGAAAGCAGGCAGGAGCCGAGCGTGTGTCCGTCTGTAACATATGGCTTTCTGTTACTGAAAGAATCTTTTCCCCTTAAGAACAAACCCTCCCTTCTGCCCCCACCTCCTTCACCTCACCTCCTTACCAGGAGCAGCACTTCAAAGTGCCACAGGGCAGGTGGACAGACAGGCTGTAGGGACAGTGTGTCACCAGCCTATTTCTCATTTGCGGAGGCTGAGCCCAGGGAAGGGGCAGATATGTTCATAAGGCCATGTGAAACTTTGTAGAAATACTTTCCTTTTAACATCTTTCATTGAGAATCGCTGATTGCCAGTGCCCTGGGGAAAGGGTCGATGTAGCTTCAGTAGGTGTTGTGCTTGCCCTATGTTATATTAATATTTGTCCCTCTCCTTAACAGAGGGGGGATTGAGGAATGGCACATGCGTTGGCTTCTGTATTCAGCTTCTTACTGCAATTAAGTGTTTAAAATATCTTCTTATCCCCTGGTACTATAAATATTTAGACAGCTTATTGTATGGTTATATTTGTGCATGCCTCTTGTGATACAGGCTGATGAGGATTTAAAAAAAAATGTCAAGAAATTGGGGAAAACTGAAAAGGTCCATGGGCTTTTGTACACTTCCAAGACATATGTTTGTCTGTATTGTGTGTAGCACTCTAGGCAGTTTCTATACAGCTAGAACATTTCACAGTTTCCTTTTCCTGCAACAATCACCCTACTCATAGTCATTTTTCATTAGACTGCAGTAACCCAGGTGTGCTCTCTGTGTTCCAGAGACAAGAAGCGAGTCTCAGTCAGATGAAATCTAGAAAGAATGAGGCACAGAAACACAAGAGTGGGGGTGGTGAGCATGTGGAATCAAATGATCCTGGCAGAGGCTGCGAAAAATCTCATCATTTTAGATGCTTGGTTGTCTGTATTAAATTAATTTATTTCACCTTTTGTCATCGTGTAAAATCAAATCAGATAAATATACTGCCAATTCATGCAGACTTGTTAAACGGGCCTTCAACTAATGTGAGCAAAGATACCTTTTCATCTCTCATAGGAAAAAATCCTAGTAAAAATTTAGTTTAAAAAATATAAATGGTGTTGTTTTGGGGGTTTTTTGCCATTCATGCCAAGGTCAAAGTCAGCCCTTGGTTTCACAGCAGACAGCATCTTTATTTTACTCTAAACATGGATATTGTACATGTCTTGTATATTTTAGAAAGTTCCATCCTAGTAGCCCATGTTATGCTGTTTCAAGATGTTGGCCTTTGTTTTGTCCCTGCTCTTCAGGGGACATCCAGAGTCATTTGACTGCAATGAGAAGAAATATACTGATACCAAGACAGTCTAAAAGACAGATGAATCAAACCACATACCTAACTCAGATGAAGTTTATTCACTGCTTGAGTTGAGTATAGATTTTTTTTCTGATCTCTGTGCACACAGATGAATTTTGTTTCCAACAGTCATCTGCTGGGAAAATAGAGATATGCCATATTTAGCACAATCTAACTCAAAGTGCAGTGAAGTGTGTAGAGACATTCCTGTTGATAACTGAGATTTAGGTTGGACCCATACAGTTTTGAACAAAACTCACATTATATTGATTAATCAAACTTGCAAAAGCAAGAACATTGTAACACCTTCCAAATTGCATGACAGCTGTTTGCAGAGGTGGCCTTCCAGCATATGGGAAAAGCAGAATCCATCCAGCAAATGAACCTGTGTTACAAAGCCAAAAATTGCCTCTAGTGAGCAACCTCTAACCAAGGAGAAGGTAGCTAACTACCAGCAGTTTTCCAGCTGACTCAGAGAAAACAGCTGCTACCAAAACAGCAGTGTAACACTCATCATAACCACAGCCAGGTTTTTTGAAGTGCCTTCTAGGTATAAAGCCAGAAGTTAGCAGCACAGCGTTTGTAATTTGCAGGCATTGTAAGGAATGGAGCCAACAGGGAAAAAAAAAAAAAAAAAAAAAAAAAATAATCAAACAAAAAACCCACAAAGCCAACAAAATAAAACAAAAATAAACAAAAAACCCCACACAAACCCCAACAACAACAAAAAGTCAAATTCTGCTTGCACAGTAGATGCAAAGAAGTGAGTTTATGGGGAAGAAACAGAATGCCACTTCTTGCTTTTCAGTGAGCATATATACAGCCAACAGCTGTTGTATCTGCATAACTTTGTGAAAGATGGGGCTACTTTTCAGAAAGCAACTTATACCAGATGTCCTCAAGGAATGAGCAATTCAGAGGTGTGATTGGAACCAAACTTTGTGAGCAGAGGAATGATCAGAATTTTTTGCTGGTTTGGTCTTCACTAGTTTGGCCCTGTAATAGATAATGTTGCCCAGGTATAACTTTTCTCCAGCTGTTGGGGATTAGTGGATTAGGTGCCATTCCCTATGTCTGTGGCTCTTAATAGGTAATTGCCACATATTGTTTTGTTTGGAGACCTATTCAAATTTCTTAAATTTGGGAAGTTAATTTCATAATGGGTAAATCTTGAGAAAAAAGTTACTGTGGATATACCATAGTAATCAAGAGTAGATGCAAATCAAACTGCAGGCAGAGTAATGGTTCTCTGAAAATCTCAGATATCCTGGGATGCTGCCTCTTCAGATGCTTTGGACTCTTTTCCTAAAGCCTCATTCTGCAGCTATGAGCTGTTTCTCTAGTGCTTCTCAGGCTGATTACATATATTGGATCTCCTGGAAGGAAACAACTGTTGTCAGAGGATAGCTGGTCAGGAAAAAAAAACGAAAAAAAAACCCCGGAAAAAAAAAACGGAAAAAAAAAAAAAAAGAGAGAAACAAGATATGTAAAAATAATATAGAAGACTATACCTAAGTGGGAGAAAAGGAGGCCTGTAATAATAATTTCCTAGTTTTCACCAGGCTTAGGCATCTTATTTTTGTTTTTGAGATTCCCTCTGTGTGCCTGCATTGTGTATATCATTATCTGTAGTGTATTTCTTCATACAGGCAGCATCCTTGTACAAATCCTCATCCATAATCACACAAGTGTGTTGAAGAGCACTAACGTCTCTCCAGATTTTAGGACAGTGTTCTAACTTTGGACTACCCTTTCAACACATTGTGCATTCATGCAAAATGCAAGGTGTATACAGCAGCTGATGGCAGCTGCTACAGATTCATCAGTACCAGATTTGTGTCTACTGGTGTTTAATTTGTGTCTAAAGACCCTTGACAAGGGTCAAAGTTTCACACAGATTTCATTTGTAGTTGGTATCATTAGTTGAATCTCCTCTTGAGGTCCTTTGGTGTCTATTAAAAAGGAGCTTAGTTCAGAGCATGGCTAGGGTCTCTGTCCTTTTCCTATTTGTCTACTTCAGTGAAACTTCTAGGAATTTAATTACTTTTGAGAAATCTGTGATTCTCTCGTTTGGTTGAAAGCAGACAATTAAATAAATAATGTATGAAGGAGAAAAGAGTTGCATGCTCGTAATCAGTGTGATCCCATAAGCCCTGTTTCCACTGGAAAGAAGGCTGAGACCTGACCTCCTCACCGTCCTACAAAGCTGTTTCATGTCTCTAGCAGTGAGGACGTAGCAGTAGCTATCTGTGCAAAAAAAGAGCAGTAACTGAAAATGATTAATGGTGCTACAAAGAAAGCACACATAAGAATTTAATACTTGTTTGTTTGAAGTCTGTATGAAGCTTTTTTCCCCTAATGTTTTCACAGTGCACTTATATGAAATAATTTAGCCCAAATGGGCACATACACTCAAAACACTCAAAGTTTGCAGTGCAGCAAGGTTAAATAATTTCTCAGGACAAGTTAGTTTTCTTCTGGTTTTTCTTCTAGTTAGACATGAAACAACTGTAATTTCATTAATAGCTTGCAGTCTTCCAGTACCAGTGGAAGTCCTGATTTGAGTGTTTAGCTTTTCTAGCAATAGAGAGATGATCTCATTATCATTCAATGAGCCAAGCAACTTTTGCTGGTTAGAGCTCCTAGAATTAATGGGACAATGATGGTCACCATTTTGAGCGCTCCTGTGATTGCTTCCTGAGGGTATTACCTGGGAAGACTCTCTTAACATCAAACACCAGTTACTATTTTGTCCACTGTTGCATGATAAAAAACAGCGAAGTCTGTAATCTTGCTAATCTACTCTTTGCCAAACTGCACATTATATAAATAGGGCAAGGGAAGACAAACCACTCCTTCCCATTTCTCAGCATAGATCAAGTGACAGAGTGGGAAGTGATTTCCTCTATATTCCAAAGGCTTTATTACTTTTTATAAAATACATCATAGCCTGTTAAGAGGAATGATAAATTATTAAATCTAAATTACAATTCTCTAAATCAATACACAATATACATTCTGGTCACAGTATTTTTTCTCTATTCTTCACTTACTTAGTAATTAACAAAATTCTGTAACGTGCTATGGCTCTCCTAGGTATTAAAAACAGAGAGAGTATGTGGTAATTGCAGTTGAAAACCCCAAGCTAGCTATTTACTTAATGCTGATGTATCTTCATGCTTTGTCACTATCTACAGCACTGCTGTAATTTTGCTTTCATTTTGTACATTTTCCAGAAATCTTTCTTCTAAGCTGCTTCATGGTCTTTAACAAACATATCGTTTACAGAATGCAATAGAGCATTTGCCTCTGGAGCACCATCTCTCACGGGTGGGGGTTCTTTAGTCTTGGCTCTGTGGCTCCTCCGCAGGCTCCTGCTTGCCCTTTGTTGCTGCTGGGCTGGGAACACAGCCAGACCACAGCACCAGCCCTCGTGGCCCTTACACTGCATTTGCTGCAGAACCTCCTGGCACAGGGGAGGGACAGGCCACATGCTCGATTCCTCCTCTGGTGTGAAGTCAGAAATACATTTGAACTTGGATTTGGGAAGCGTTCCCGAGTTTAGATCCAGCCGTGGCTTCCCACTTCTCTGGGTCAGCTGTTGCCAGCAGATGTGCCTTGGGAGAGCAGTGGTGGGCAGCTCAGGTCTGCCATGTGCAGCTTTTCTAATGCGGCAGGGAGACATTGTTTTTTAAGTCTGTACTGGGTCTGCTTTCTAGCACAGAACAAATTTCTGCAATAAAATGCTGGTTTCCTGTCTTTAGGTACCATAAAGAAAGGTAGTAGTGCAGACATACTGTTGCTTTTAAGAAACTGTTTTCTCTACATTTCAAGGTGCCAAGTTGGTTAAAAGTGGTCTTGGAGGTCAAACAAGAAAACAGTTCATTTTGGTTCTGCAAAATAACCCAGATGTGCTTATAACAACAGTCAAGACGATCTCACTAGGCCATCCAGACTTCACTCCCCACATCTTTTGGGCCATTTTACATTCTCTGAATGATGTGCAAAAGTCATATGTATATGTAGAACAGATAAATATGATTGGGAGGAGAGTTTGGATTGGATCTATCTCATTCCTGTTACAGAAAAATACACTATTATGGCAACACAAACTCTTCACAGTGGTTAAGCCTAAGAGAAAAGAATTTGTATTACATACAAATAATCTTTGCTCGAAATAAATATTATGGACACAAAAAAGTGCAACTTTGTCCTCTGGGGAAAAAAACTTAATAGTTCTAAATAAAACTTGCTGCTTGAGCTATGGAAAATCCCCAATGCTGCCAGAAGGTCTGTTGTACAACACATAGCACATCACTTGTCCCTGCCTAGAGTTAATCTCTGTTACTGCAAGACTGCAGAAAAAATACTCCACCTGGGTTCGTGAGCCCTTGAGCGTTCGTGTTACACCACCACATTTAACAAGCAGTGTGAGAGCAGCACCGCTGCTGCAGATCGTTCTGCCTTTCATGCTCCTGAAAGCCTTGAATCCGGGATTATTCTGCTTCATTTGCTGAAGCCATTGGCACTAACCTCAACTCTGAAGATAGGAGATGCTAAGGAATTTCATATGCAACGTTCACATCCAATCCAGATTGTTTAGCTTTGTATTTGGACAGAGTTTAGAAGGTGCTAGTCACCTTTCTATCTTCCAAATATGATTTTTGCCAGCATGTAGCATTAAACAGCTCCTTAGATTTGATTGTGCACAGTTGGAAAGCATTTTGCCTCAGTATCAGAGAACATTTCAGGCAGTAAGCTATTAAAGCAACCATAATTTAAATTAAAAAAAGGTGCTTTGGCTTGAGTGGGGCTAATAGGCACTGTTCTCAAAACAAGGGCTGAAACTTCCTGGTGCCACCTGGCAACTAAGATGGGGACAATGTTGGGGAGTTCAAACCACTCTGATTCCTAAATGTTGTTCAGACAATCTTTTTCAATTAGTCTTGTGTGCAGAATTTCTGCTTTCTGGTCACTCAGAAAGTACTTGTTTTTTATTTTTTTCCTCATGGTCCCATATCTGTTCAGAGGTGGATTCAGGAAGTACCAAGATAAATGGAAGGGTTTTACTTAACTGCTAAGTAGGCTTTTCTAAATCTCCTATGCTGTACAGTTTGCATTAGTTTTAGATTAAGTTTATTTTTTAGATTATCCACACTGGTTCAGCAATCCCTTCTAAAGCCCAAACGATGTAATAAATAGTGGCTGAGAAAATTGGGAGCCAGATTCCATGTGAAAGAATCTTTTTAAGGCACACCAGATGTTCAGAATGGGAGACTGAATCAGGACATGGGTCCATAAAAGGAGAAACATAATAAGCGAAATTTATTTTATCAAATTTCTCTTCAAAAATTCCCATCATGCCTCACCACTATTAGAACTGTTCTGTGGGGGAAGCCATGAATTCATTAGATAGCCCATATTTGCTGAACCACCACCTTGTCTTCTACACTTCAAGGTGAGCTTTTCTTTAATAGTTTCTAGTGCTGTAATAAAAAGAAATGAGCATGAGATTCTTTAAAGTTCATAGGGAGATAGTAGCATGTAAATCAAGGAGTAACTATATTAGTCATGAAAGCTGGTGGAAAAAGAAAAAACCAACTAACTAAAATAACTAAGTCACATTGATTTCAGTGGGATCAGAATGTCAGCCAACTTCCTGCCAATGCTAATACCAGTCTCTACCTCCTTATATGGGAGGAATTTGTGGGGGGGAAAAAAAAAAAAAAAGAGAAATTATGGCCTTGTAGGAGAATGAAATATTTTTTTACATGACTCAGAACTTCTGGTACCCTATTAATATGGGAAAGGCTACTGTTCAGGGCTGTAATTTACACTAATATAGTTGAAGTTCAATGGTTCTTCCTTAAATCTGAAAGCAGCTTGATGCAAGGCTTTGGAGAGTATCATGGGTTGAGTGATCTTCATCTTCTGTAAAAATCACAGGTGATGAAACCACAAGAAAGGAGTTTGACCCTTGCTCAACCCAGCCCAACTTCTCAACTAAAGTTCATTCTTTTTTTTTTTTTTTAAAGTCTGAAATACAAGACATGCCTCTATTCAGAACAGGTGGGAGACCTAACTCATCTGACAAAACTTACTCCACTATTTTCCTTACATTTCCTCTGTAGCCTGTGGTAAAAGTAGAGTAGGAGGAAGCAAGAGATATGAACACACAGAAACTTGGGAGCAGGGCCTGAAATTAGGAAGTATTGTTCCTCTGGAGGACACAGAAGGAAGGCAGGTCACTCAGAACTCCCTAATGTTGGATCGTGTCAGTACATGCCTCATGCCTTCACCCTTATTTCTTTGTTGCTGTACATGGTTTTGGCACCCGGCGTATGACAATAATACTACATTATGTTACCTTATTCTACTATATTATATAATACTGTACTATTTTACATACGCTGTTGCTTGATGGGGGTAAAATACTACAAGCCTGCATTTCTCTTCCTATTATAATGGGAAGCAGCAGCTCTATGTGTTCACTTCTATAGATGCCTTTATCAGGCAAGACTGAGAGAAAAAGGTGTCATTAGTCTAATAATGAGTGTGTGAGCTTTTAGCAATTATGTTTTCTCCCTACCTTGCTCCTGGAAAGTGCCAGGTACCTATAGGGAAAGAGATTATGAAAGTAAGTTGTATTTTCGCACTAACCTAATGAGTACAGAAACATACAGAGATGGAGTTTCCTTGGCTAATTATTTAGTCAGCAATCACTCTAGTTTTCCCTGCCATGAAACCAAGAAACAGAGGGAGTATAATAAATATAAAACTGGTGTTGCTGACCAGGAAAACATGTCACAGTTGGATGGCATAGGCCTCAGGACATGCTATGTGGAAAACTGCATTTAAAGCGATGACAAAACCAAATTTAATTAAAATTTTAATAAAATTTCAAGCAGAAGTTCTAATTTATTTACTACATGGCAAACTGTCTGAGTAAAGTCATGTTGTAAAAATCCTCTTCCTTATTTTAAGAGTTATTTAATAGCTAGATGAATTTGATTGCTTTTGGTTTTGTTATCTATCTTTACTAATTGTTATCTATCTTTTTAGATAACTTTACTAATTTGTTATCTATCTTTACTAATTCATAAAGTAGGGCTTAGGGCTTAGGCTTGGGATATAAATCTCTACCCAGACTGAGAATGAGATCCCCTCTCCCCTTCCCATCCTCTCTTCTCTCTTGCAATTAAATGTTATCTACTGTAGTTATACAGTACTAAAACTTCATTTCAATCCTCTGTAGAATTTCTAACTGTGAGCATCCCTCCTGGACCCCCTCCCCTTAGGGGTGTTAGTTCATGTGTGCTTGAGAAAATCAACTCTAAATAGACATAGCTCAACTGTTTAGTTAAGAAAATCTAACTTATTAACTACATAACCCCGCTGGGACTGGCAATACCGCTTCTTGCACAATAACAGGGGTACTGCAGAAGCATTATCTCAGCTTTTTCCAGTCTGCTTAAACAGCCCTTAAATCTCACTAAAAGAATTAAAGGGGAATTTCAAGCGTGCTTTACTGAAAAGGGGTTGCATTTCAAACTTGACTTATCAAAAATAATTAAGCTAAGAACTTTTATATTTTTGGGCAGGTCTGGAGAGACGATACCCCAGTTTCATGCAATCCCTGTCCTGTCACCTTCCCAAAATGCAGTTTGAGTGGTTATTTTGTTCCCAGCATGCAGCGGAAGCAGCTATTGCTCACTAACCAAGGTGCCTCAGCCCTGTGAAAGCCATAGGCCTCATATCTTGAGAGCCATCTACTGGCACCTTGTCTGTTATCAACACATTGCATATCCACACACCCTGCTCAGTTACAGAGCTGGCATGTAGCAGATTTTACATCCTCCTGCTACGATGGAAATAAGAACTATTTAGAGCAGTCTAAGCTCAGAAATCATCTACAGGGGATCTCTTGGAGTCCTTCTTGTACCAGACTCCTCCATGCACTGCCTGCTGGTGTACAGTGAGGCAGGGGCTAATCCAGGATGGGGGGAGATTGCAGACATCTTCTCATAGCTGCTGTGTATTCTTCCTACATGGCACCTAATAGTAATTGCCTTGCTCCAAAGTTGTGGTACATTTTAGGAAGCAAAGGAAAAACAAGTGACAAGGCTGTAGTCTGGTCAGTGTGCTATTTCCACAGGAAGCAGAAGCCTTTGCCAGTTCTAGTCTGGTTCTTCCATGCTCACCAAACTGGGACTGAGACCCTCCACTAGGGCTGCAGCAGGAGAGGAGCAGACAATCTACTGAGACAACTTATGGCAGAAGGTCTTGCTTCTCCCAGCAGCATGGGACCACTGGCTAATGAATCAGGGTGCATACTGTGCCTCCAAACCTCATAGGACAGGGTCTTGGAGTGGAGTGGGGTCAGCAAAGACACAGATCATCAGCAGAATTAAAAAGGGGTTGAGAGGTTGCAGAGAGGGTTGAGTAACTTTGCGGATATCACAAGGGCAGAGATATCTTGTTCACCTTAAGTTTGGGCCTCTCAGTATTAGTAGATGCAAAAGTTACTTTTCACATGTTGGGCAGTGAGTACCCAGGATGCTTTCTGTTTTTGTGTCACAGACATATAAAAAACTACTCTGCCACTTTTTTCAGAGTACATATGAGTGTTGTTTAGGACTGCACTCTGCCTTTAATTCCTCTTCCTTTAAGTGGGAGCTATTAAACTTTCTGTTTAAGGCAACAAGGCACTCTATACTATTCCAGAGCTTTACTTGAAGTACTTGACAAATTGGTTTGGGTTGGTTTGTTTTTTTTATAAGTTACCTTTTATATGTATGATTTGACATCAATGTTTTAGTTAGTGAAGAATCTTCATTTGCATTTTTTACTGTTTTGAGTTGGTATGCCTTCAAATAAAAGTAACTATTATTTAGAAATTTCCTGACTGATCACAAAAAGTGTTTCTATCATACACAAGCAATGACATTTTGAATAAAAATTTAATTACATAGAGTGAGCTGTTTTCAGATTTCAACAATATTTTTCTGTACTGCTGTTTTGTTTCATTTAAGGTTAAGTTAAATACATGTGTGACAGCTTGCAAATCAGATAGGAGATTAGTGTGGCTTGATAGAGTATTATACTTGGCTAAGCATTGGTGCCATACACTAAATTGGAAACAAGATTCGTTTCCATTAGAACATCATCTCTGTGCTTGCTGTTGGTAGTTTGTTGTGTACAATGTCAGTATTGACAAAGCATCCCTTTCAGATCCTGAGATAGAAAATGCCAAATGCGTAACTCTTCTGGGCCTCCCCCTTCTCAGATGTGGAATCTACTTTCATAATACATAAATCATTAGTTTTTATGCACGTGTATGTGTGTAAAAATTTCTAAGGATGCTGACTTCTGATCCTTGTGCAAATTCTGTTAATGAAATCCTTCAAGAGTCTTAGCACTTTTTCTGGTAGACCTAATTTTTGTTTATGTCCTATTCCCAAAGACAACCAAAAATGCTCCTGCAACCCTTTGTTCTCTGACCTGAGACAGGCCACATGAAGGCTGTCCATCAGGCTTTCACTGCTTAGTGCACAGGACCACACCACCACTCTGGCATAGCCACTTTGGCACAATACGACAGCAGAGTAGTTGAATTTATCTTAATATTCAGCTGGGGCGTACAGGTGCCCTTTATGCCCAAAAGCCTCGTGTGCGACAGGTAACAGTGTCATTGGTTGCACACTATGGCACCCACACCATGTGCTTGGATACTGTGTAGGGAACACTGACAGTGGCAGTGCATGAAATGCTCAGACACTGCCCATTGATGCTTCTCGTAAGTAGGGGCAGTGATGTCAGATCTCTGTCCCTACACAGAAGAACAGATATGGGCAGGCTGTTATCTGTTAGTTAGAATGATTTAGCAATATATCAGGAGACATGGAGCAGGGCTTACAGATCTGGGCTGGCACAAGGTGCTGAATACAAAATGATCGTTTATTGTTTCATAATGCATAAAGGAGGAGTAACAAATGATGTTAGCAGGTGCCAAGTTTAAGAAAATTGTCTTCTCACACAGTACATGAAGCTCATGACCACAGGTCCTCCTGGCTGCCATGTGTTTTTTGTGGTTCATGGGAAATTCATGGAAGTAAAACCTATCAGGAGCTATTAACCACAGGGACACTAACTCTTGTCCCTGAGCAGTCCCAGCCTCCTGCTGCATGTGAGAGTAAAAACACCACTGCAACCTTGCTCTGATCTCCTACTCTTAGCTATATGTCAGAGGACCCATATGAGATATCTCAATGTGTAGTGTCTTCCATAGGCCTTCAGCAGTGCTGCCTGTTGCAGGAAATGACTCATGGCATCTGTTGAACAGCTGAGTGGTACCATCTCCCTGTCCTCAAGGGTCTGCTGGAAACAAGCAGAAATGGCTCATACAACTCCATGATGAGCAGTACCACATCTGTCTGTGGTTGGGCTCTCTTCTGTACAGATAGACACAGTTCAGAGGTTTCTGTTGACAGCATTGCCACACAGAGACAGGAGGGATAAGTGAGACTGCTTGGGATTTGTTCAGTTAAACTATTACTTCCCCTCTGAGGTTTGCAGGAATTGTGTTTACATAGAAGGATACTCTGCAGTCAGTTGAGGTGAGCTAAATGTAACTTCTGCAAGCTCTACCTTAATAGAAGGTAAGCCTAAAAGTTGACTCTGAAATGCCATTTGAAAGTGGTGGTTTGTGTCTCTGGGTTGTTTTTCTTTTTCATCAAAACAGATTTATTACCTGCTAGGAAGAAAAGCAACCTCTACAATTCCAATGAGGTAAAGTAGGTAGAAAGACCAGTGCTATGCTAAGGCTGCATTTACTTTCACATTATAATCCTTTCTTGCTCTTTGTCTTAAAAACAATCTGGGCAATATAGCCCAAAGATAGAAAAAGAAATAATAGATGGATGTTACGTTGCATTGGACATCAGAAATTGTTCACATGGCAAAGAAACTGATGTCACACAGAAATTGTATTGGTGAGTAGATGCTGTGGGTTTTCTCCTTGCAGGCCCCAGTTCTGCATTTGCATTTAATAATGTCCTGGGAGAAGAGCTGCAAAAGTAAAGCTCAAATATCTCCACAACAGTAAAGGTTCCCACAACCTCTTTCTGTATCTGACTCTTGAAGGGCTGTCAAGCCATTTAATCTGCTGCAGTGCTGTTTGTCCTGGGAGATGGAGGTGATTTCTACTGCTAGTAACAAAACGTCCAGTGCTACAAAAGTGCCTGTAAGAGCAAAGCTTTTTGTAAATCAGTCATGGAAAAACACCGTTAAGTTGGTTAACCCTGGCAGTAAAACAGAGTTATGAATTTCTTCTTCTCCCCTGAAGATGTTTTGTTGCTCTTCAGAAATAAACACTGCTGAATAACCATGACTTTATATAAATAATACACTCCCTCCTACAAGCTGCATGGAATGTTAAATTTCCGGGATGGACTATAAAGAGGTATATAAATCTTTAGGATCCATGCATTTCACTCCGTCTATTAAAACTGAAGGGAAAAGGAACACAGTATTTATTTGCATTTTCCATGCCCTTTATGCAATTTTTTCTGACATCAATTTCATGTGTGGAGCAGCACAAAATAGTGTTCCAGTATATATTGCAATACTTTGTTCTGTTTCTTGGCATGTGCTGGCACATTCAGTTGAAAGCAAAGTGTAACACAAGACAGCTTTTTTGGCAAAACAGGTCACCAAAGTAGTGGAATGTTTCAGTCAAAACTCAGAGTGTGAGACACATTGCTTTAAGGCAAGTTGTCTTTCAGGCAAAGCTGAGACCTTTCTTCATCTTTATACATGAGAAGTCTTGCTCTGAAGCAGTTAATTACAATGAAAAATATGGCATTCTTTTCTCATTACTGGCCATGAATTGTACTTGGATTATATACTAGTTCGAGTGATGAACAAGAGCCATATTTCTCTCACAAGTAAGAGGGGGAAAAGAGTCTGTCAGTATGTAGATGAATGCAATCTACTTGTTGTTTATAGACCCAAAGGATCCCTCAGAGCATTAAAAATCCATGTGATATCCAAGAGTGGTATACTTTGCATTGAGATATGTGATTTAGCTGAAAGCTGTATAAAACCTGTAAAACTGCATGTAGGCAAAGAGCTCCCTACTTACTGCCTGTGCGTTCGAGTGAAGCCATGTGTGCTTTTCCTGCACACATGAAAAATAGATGATTATAAAATCTGCCTGAGATTCACAAACTTCTGACAGAAACACGTGTCTAGGCTAAGTGTGCCAACTCTTGGTCAACCCAGGCCTGAAAAGACACAGACCTGAAATAAGCATTGTTCTTCCATACTGAGGGGAGAAACTTCAGCTTCATACACAGCAAGTTCATAGAGGTTGTGTCCTTTGCTGGTCTTCTGCTGGCGTAGGTAACATCCTTTTCTTCTGGGATGGGTCTTTCAATAGGCAACTGATCTCACAGGGCTTTTCTGGTGGGGTCTTTTAAATCCTCTTGTCAAGAGAAATTACCATTGAAAATAAGTGACCCCAACACTCCATTCTCTTTAGTATTGGCTGGGACCTTATTTAGGCAAGTCTGTTGTAGGTTAAATAGATTTCTTTTTTCTTTTTTTTTCCTAGGAACTAAGGCTAGTGGTGGTAGCCTGCAGCAGCTCACACACGGTGTAGCTCTCACTTTCCCAAGACTTGTGCAGAGTGGGGTTTGGGATTCTTTTCAGTTCTGTATAAGTGTTTTTCGTAAACATGCTGCGATGTTGTGTCAACAGGGAAGAGGCTAACTCAAATGTCCCTTGTACATTTGGTGGGATTTGTTCTTAGCAGCTGTGGAACCTTATCGCATCCTTTTAGTGCTGGCTCAAGGAAAACATTGTTTGTAAATATTAGCTGTAAGAAGCCTTTTTTCCTTGATATTCTTGACCAAGGTTACCTTCCTAGGGCCTTTAGAGATTTCAGACATGGGTATAGAACGTTTTAAAGTTAAGGATCCATGAACTTAGCTTTATAATCTTTGGATAGACAGAGAAGAAAGAGAACGGGTGTTGTGTACCCGCAGCTTGTGTTGCTGAGGAGGTTTTGGTACACTCATCTGTACCATTTGGCTTCTCCCAAGTTCTGGGAAACTTTCTGGAATCTGCAGACTTCCAGGAGCAGAACAGCCAAGATAAAGTACAAGTGTGAATAACTGAGGTTACATAATTCATCGCCAGTACACCGTCTCCTAGCCAAGCACAGCAACAGAAGGCATTACTCACAGACGTGGCTACGTGGGATTGGGATCAGGTGCAGTCTGGCCCTGGGCCTCTGCTGCCAGCTGCTGCTGCCCAGCCCCAGCTTAAGGAGTGCAGTGCACAGCCAGGACAGACCCTGCCCTTGCTTTGAGATCTCTGAGAACCTGAAACATCTCAAACAGCTGCTTTTCATCTGGGAGCTGATCATCTCTGAACACTTGGACACATGGCTTGACCACGTGCATTGGATAAAACTGTATCAGTATCAGCTGCCCTCAAAGCCTCTCATCTGCCTCTTTCTTGTAGTATAAGCATGTCAGAACTGGACAGGCCTCAGACAACTCTGCAAATTGGGTTTAATACTCAGGAGGTAGTCTGCCCTCATCACTCACTAGAAGGGCTCTTCCAAGAAGGGTTGAGATTACTTTTGCTGCTTATCTGGCATTGGAGCCAAACATGTAGCCACAAGGAACCGCACCAGTGGCTCAATATCATGACCTAAGTATTTCACTGATATGATGCTGGTCGCAATTTGTACCTCACACTAGCATAACACTGTCTGTGTGGTTTACCTGTAGTAGTTTTAGTGTAGTGGTGAGATGGGATGAGCACATCAGGGAGTACAAGAATGCAGATATTAACTAGCCTAAGTGTTGAAGTATAGCTGGGAATAACGTGTTACTGAGAGATTGTGTGTGCAGTGTCGCATTAAGAGGGTAGAATCCTTTGGAGCTAGGAACTACATGAAAAAATGATTGTATCTCAGTCTCTAATTCAAAAGAAATTGCTAGAGAGAGTGATTGAGGAAAGGGGCCTGTGGGTTTAGCTGTCCCTTTTGGAACAGACATGTATTTTTATCATAAAAATGGTTTTTTTAAGTGAAGTTTTCATATCAACAATGAAAATCTTTTTAAGGAAAATACCAGTGCTAGTCAAAGCAAAAACCATACTGCCATGCCTTAAGCAGATTTCCCTTCAGACAGTTTCAGGTTCATAGTTCAAGCGTCATGTTGTAGCAATTACAGGACCTCTGGTGGAGCTTCCATATACCAAAGTCTCAGAACAAGTATACAAATAGAGGGGCTCCTTTGTCTCCCCAGGCAGTGCCTGTTGTGTGAGTGGCTGAAAATAAAGCAGGGTAAATGTTAGTCAGAACTGTGTGCCTGAAACTTGGTTGCTGCAGCGTTATACAGCACTCTGGGGAGAACAGGGGCCATAGCTGAGCTTCTGCTGCTGTATTTAATGATACTCTGTGAATGCTGGATACACTTGTGGTATCATCTTAGGTGTGAGTTATTGTGACAGGAGGGACACACCAGAGAGGGTCTGGCTGCTAGTCTGGGAAACACTGACCTAGCAGTTTTATTCCCTATATGGTCTGGTTAAACTGGTTTAAAGATGAGGCCAGTGATGCCTGTAGCTATGTGGAAATGAAGGGAGGTTGGGGTGGAAGAAGGGAGGAGAATGGAGGAAAAGAAGAAAAAGATAATAGAAACTGTGAGACATGGTAATTGCAACTAGGAGAATGTAGAGCAGTGAGACCACATAGAAGAACTAGGAAAGTGGGAAGAAGAAGCAAGGGGGGAGCAAAAACTAGGAAGGGAGAAGAGGACAGTCCTCTGGTGAGGCTGCGTGACTGTGGTACTTGGCCAGTCAGGACATTCTTTGTCTTTAAACAGGTCAGTGATCTGTCAAGCAGAGAGATGAGTTTTAGCAAGCAATAATGAATATGGAAAAAAGAAACAAGATAAAAAGGAATAGGGGAGAGGGGAAATATGAAAAAGGAATACAATAGTATATGGAATAACAGAATGACATGGAAAAGTGAAGAGCTAAAGGGAAAGAAAAAAATTGATCTGGCACCAGGTGTTCAGCTGGCAGATGCTCTACGAAGCCCACAGAAGATGAAGAATAAGATTCAGTGCAACCACTAGCAGGCAGTAAAAATTAGTATTTCTTTTTTGCTAGGTCCTGCTTAGGGCTTGATTAGTAAATAGGAAACAGTAGGCACAGTTTTGCGTGGATCTTCATCAGAGCTTTAGCACATATTGGAATGTGCAAATTGATACCCTTTAATTGTAGCAAAGGCTTCTGGAGTGCAGGTAGATGAGGTCAATACAGATAGCGGCAGGTGGGCAGAGGGGGGAGCAGACATAGTTTCATGGGGAAGAAAGGAGGCAGAAGGAAACCTGTTTTAGAGCTTATGGAGAAGCTATATGGGAATTAACTGAGCATGAAGTATTCCTTGGCTCCCGTGCAGTGCACCCCTATATGAAGGGACACTAAGCAGTAGTACTGCTGTGTGGATTTGCGTGGACTCCTCAAAGCGTGGTTGCATCGAATATGTCAGCCAGTATTTTTAAAGAGCAAGTTCTAAATCTATAACTTGGGGGTCGGAAAGGAGGTCATACTTTCGGGAACAGCAAACTTCCAGCAGGTCCTCCTCGCACGCGTTTGGGGGTCTCATGGCCCGCGAGGGGATCGCGGCGATTCCCGCCCGCTCGGCCGTGCTGCCCCGGAGATGCCGAGCATCGCTCCGCGGGCGGAGGAGGGGCAGGGCCAGCCCAGCCCAGCCCGCCCACTGAACGCAACACGCCGCGGTCCTGCCCTGCCCGGCCCGGCTGCTCCGCGGCCGCTCCCACCGCGGGGTCCAGCGCCCGTGTCTAGAAAGCGCTTCCCTGCTGCCGTCTGCAGAAATCGATACGATTTTTTTTTGTTATCATTATTTTCCGGTCTAACGCGTCCTTGTCGCCGCAGCCTCCCCATCCCGCCGGCGGCACGGCCGCACGCTGAGCACCGGCCGGGGGCGAGGGGGTCCCGTTTACCTGGCAGGTGTCTGTCGGCTGCGCTACTCCCGGGCGGCGGCGGGCCCGGAGATGCGCGGAGGAGGGGGCGAAGTTGGGCCGCCCCGAGCCCTGCGGTGGGGCCAGGACAGGGGCTAGGGCCGGCGGCTCCGAGCACCGACCGGGGAGGGAGGGTGTGGAGGACACTGCCGCTGTGCCCCCGCCAACCGTCCTGGCAGCCGCCTCCTAAAACTGAAGCTCCAGAGGGGAGGAGGGAAGGAGGATCCGCGGCGCAGGGCGCAGCGGGGGAGGCGGCTCCCGCAGCCCCGTGGCATATCGCCGGCTGGAGGCGGCGGGATGCTGATGCGGGGCCGCGCTCCGCGAGCGTGCGTTAGGTGTGGGGAGCAGAGCTGCCCTCCGTGCCGCCGTGGTGGTGCATTTTCCTCCGGCTCCGTCGCGGGGATGGTGGAATGGTGCTGCAGCCCGAGGAGACCTTGGCCGCTGCCTGCCGAGGCTGGGCAAGATCTCCCTCTCTCTCTCTTCTCCCTGCTTTACCCGCCGTGTTCGTTTCTTACCCTCTTCACCTCGCCGGCCCTGTGCCCGCTCCAGACCCCACAAGCCGCAATGGTGTTTTATTTCCCTAACGTCGCATCCGCGCGTGATTAAACACCCGAGTGAGCGGCCGGCAACTTCGGCTGCGCCTGGGCGTGTGCGGCGGGCTTGTCTCTGCATACCCGTGCTCCCGGGCGAGCCCTGCCACCTGCGGCTCGGCGCCGGGCGCGGAGAAGCGTGGCGCTGCCCGGCCCGCGCCCCGTCGGGGCTGCCCCGCATCTCCGCAGCCGGCGGGGCAGGACGGTGCGGCGGTGCTCCCGGGCCCAGAGAGGTGCGGAGCACAGGGCGCGCTGCCCCTGTCCCCCCCTCTCCCCTGTTCTCCCCTCTCCCCGCGCTGCCCCGGGCGCTGCCGCGGGGGCGCAGCGGCCCCGCCCGCCGGGCCCCGCATCCCGCCCGGCCAATGGGGGCGGCGCGGCGGCGGCACGTGACGCGGCGGGCCGGGACCTGCTGCTTCCCCCGCGCAGAGGGATGCGGGCGGCAGAGCGGGGCAGGCGGCGGCGGCGGCGGCTGCGCGGCGGCGGCCCCTCCGCGCCCTCCCCCCGCTCCCCGCCGCCCGGCCCCTATGGCAGCCGCTCCCCGCCCCG
>JAWWLV010000183.1:31028872-31072377 GCA_035041135.1 Platyrinchus mystaceus
TTTTTGGTTCAAACTTTTAGATTAAAGGGGTAATTTCAGTGCATTGCTACAACTTTGCTAGCGCTTGCCTACCGGCAGAGAAGGGGAAAAAAAAGAAGGGTTTCCTAAAGTCTTGATCAAAGTCTTTGGCCTCTTTTTCTTTCTCTCAAGGAGGAGGCTTAGTGGACAAGGGAGCAGCCATGTGCCTTAGATTTTGCCCGTGGGATGAGGCAGAGAGTTGGTGCTCCAGAACCCCCCTGGGCTTCTGAGAGAACTGGCATTGAGCAGCCCTCCTGAGCGGGCAGGGATCTGGGCACTGAAGGATAGAGCAGGAGGAGAGACACAAGGTCTTTTCCCTTCAAAGAGCCAGATAATGCAGTAGCTCATTGTGGGAAGAAGGTGATAGCAGGCATTCATTTCTTTTTCTGTGCTGGGGAGACCTGGCACACCTGTAAAAGCAGTGCTTCCCAGACCCATGAGGGCACTGTAGTGAAGACATCTTTCTTTCCTCTTTCCTCAGTAGCTCATTTGGGAGAGAGCATCAGGACAAAAGATGAAATCAGGAAAATTCAGGACATGGTCATGGGGAAAACACCATTATTTCTGTTACCTTTTTCAGCCACCTTTTGCATCTGTCCTATGCAGCCTTGCTGTATAAATCTACCATTTTGAGCAGTTCTTGCAACCAATTATTTAAACAAAGGGTTTTATTTTCTTTTTTAATTTTGAGCAGTGATGGCATGTACAAGCCAGTTCAGATCCACCAGACCTTGCTGTTAGTAAACGAGATCTAACAGTTCATTGGGTAATTGGATCCTAAAGCAGCCTTTCCAAACTCTTTCTAATAATCTTGATGCTAGTAAATGCATGTTCCACTAAGGAGGAGGATAGCATGGCAACTTCACTCCCTTCCCTACAGAAGAAACTCCTCTTATTTTTGGTAACCCTACAGGTGTGTATTTCTGTACTTTGCCTTGCTTAGGAAGTTTCTTAATGAATCTCTGGGCTTGCCAGTTTTGTGATGTTGCACTTTCTAAATTTGTGACTCTCATCATTCCAGCCAACAAAATGTTGAGAAGAGGAAAAATAAAGATAAAGCACTCAATGTTGAAATTGAGCAACAACCTCGAGAAAAATGGCATTTTAATTATTATCTGAAGACTTTGAATAATAGTAATTTAATGGTTTATTCCAGCTAGTTATGATCTGATGAGATGTCACTGTTTTGCAAAGATAATGACATGAATTTACAATTGGTCTGGCCTCAAGCAAATGGGTTTTAAAATTTCTCCTTGGTGGTGAGGACTTAGTAGTGACCAAGTCAAGTAACTTTGCACAACTGTTGGGAACAAAGCTTCATTGGCCTTAGTACCACAAAACGAGGCAGAGACTTACGAGGACATTACAGCATTCCATGGCTTATGTTATTTTCATCTCATATAGAGACTTTGGAAAAAAAAATGGAGACATGAAAAAGATGGCTTGAGTTAGCTACATTCAGATTAGATCTATAATTTACTCAGGGATGACATCAAAAGTAAGGTATGCTCTAGCACACTTAACAAAGTCTTGCTTTGCATGCATACAAGACATACTGTAGCACATGAATATAAATTTCTTTCTGTTTTTTTTCTCAGATACTGGCTCAGGATCTGGGGATGGAGGTAAGAGCCATAGTTTAGTATCTCTGTGCTTCTGTGTACACACATTGTCTTTCACAATTTCAGATTTTAAGTGGATATGCTTTGCAATTTACTTGTCGCACTACATATTGCCTTTTGTTCAGCTCTTTCTTTGAAAAAAGTAGTATTTTGCATTTTAGTCAAGTTGGAACCTAATCATGACATGCTGTTTTCTAGGGAAATTCAGAAAGCTGTGTTACTTCTAATAGGACTTGGAATTATTCATAGGTTGTGCTAGGAGCTCTATCTCCATCTACTGTTACAGTCGCACTCATTTGTTTTATGTTTAGGATAATATTTCTTTTGTTTCTAAAACATGAGCCAAACCCTTGGCTCCTCCTCACTGGAGGATTCAAGCCAAATATTTTGTGGCAACAGAGAGCATTCTTTCAAAGATATGAAAAAATGTCACAGGGAAAGAACAATGTGTTTTTATAAGGACAGCAACAGGAAAACAGAATGTAGAAATAGTCCAAGCCTTTTGTGGCATACAGGGGATACTGTCAAAAGTAGGCAAACTAGCCTTTAAGTTGGGGATTGTTGTTTGGGTTTTTTGTTTGTTTGTTTGTTTTAGTTTTAGTTTGGGGTTTTTTTGGTTGGTGGTTTTTTTGTTTGTTTGTTTTTTTAGTTAATTTTTTTATTTCTTGGCTGCAGTCATTAATGGATTTGCTTGTTTGACAACAATCCTTCTTGGAAGTATAAGTGTTGGGTGTGGTTCGTGCCCTGCTGTGGGATGGGGAATGTGACTTTTGGGTGCTACTTGCATGTTGGGGCTGGCAGGTCAGGCTTCTCTGTGAAGGCCAGGGTTAGTTTGGATAGCTATGGAAGATTGTCCTTCAGAGTTACCCTCGTTTTTGCCCAAGTTCCTTGAGCTCTAGGACCCCCATGGCAGCAGAAGGGCAAGGTCAGCATTGGGCTGGGATGCTGCTGGACTCCTCCAGCTGGGGCAGCCACCAGACCTGAGCCAGGTTTCTGCTTAAGACATAGACAGCAGGTCTGGGCTCTTACCCAGTTTTATGGCTCGTCCTGGTTGGATTCAGGTTTTTCAAAAACAGTCATATTATTTGGCAAAATATCACCTTGTTCTTGTTTAATTTTGGTACCCAGTATATTAGAGAGTGCAATGCGTACATAAAGTATTATTTTTACCTATGAAGTGGTCAACAACATGAGCATGAGGCACCTGCAAGGGACCTGATTTTCTGATATTGGACTCAGGCTCTTTTCTGTAAGTCAGGACACTTTAAAATGCTTCAGATCTGGCTCATCAAAGACCACAACATAAAATATTGCTATTGATTTTCAAAAGTTTTTTCCAGCTATTCCTATTTTACTCTAAGGTCCTTTTAGATTGTCTTTCTAAACCATTACACCAGAGAAATTCCTTACTCAGTGTTTATCAGAAATCTACAGTTTGATTTGTTTGCATGACAGTGTTTTCACACTTAGGGTCGTTTAAGTTTTTTAATGAAGTTGTGCAAAATTGGTCATGCATATACCAAGGAAAATAGATAAGATTTCCAGTTTGTTTTATAACCTGAGATTAGCTCAGTTGGTTAGAGCATGGTGCCAATAACACCAACATTGTGGGTTTGATCCCCGTATGGGCCTTTCACTTAAGAGTTGGACCCAAGGATCCTTGTGGGTCTGTTCCAACTCAGAATATTCTCTTAAATCTGTATACTGAGGAGGTGGGAAAACAAACCCAGCCACTTTCTGAAAGTAGTGAATTCCATTCTCAAAAAGCATAGGAATTTAAAAGCAGGGTTTCCAACCAGTTTCATTTTAGAAGCTAAGGTTGATAGAATTCTGATGAGCAGAACAGGACCTTGGGACTGACTGGGCAGGTACTAAGGAAGCAGATTCCTGAAGGAGAAAGAACCAAGTTGGTACATGTGTTTAAAGGTCTACAAAGCTGCCTTGTATTATTCAAGATTTACTAGGCAGCTATGGTGGTTCTTAAAGTACAAAAGTATATTTATGTGCCCTAAGAAGCTAAATCCAGCCAAGTAAATATTGACACTACATCACTCTTTATTAGACATGGTCTTGTTGTAAAAGCTGTAATAAATTTTGGATGTCATCACAAAAAGTCTTGTAAAATCCACTCCAGCAATCATGAGTGGGATATGTTGCTATGAGAAGCCTGAGGTCCTAGGCAATCTTTTGTGGTTTCTGCTTTTCTGAAAATTTTCCTTTCTTATACCAGTAGCTGTTAAAAAAGCATTTTTTTTTTAGCAAAACTACTGGGACCCTCCCAGCCAGTCATACCTCTGCCTATTTCAGCAGAATGGGGCTGTGCTGGAGGCTGTAGGTGTCAGAGGTGCTGGGTACATCTGCAGTGAGGCACCTGAGATACCTTGAGCACTGGGAGCCCTTAGGAACAGTCCTTCTCTTCCTGATTTGCCTGGTTTCTTGTTCTGTTGGGGTGCTGACAGGTCACAGGGTAGCGCAACACTTCAGCATTGCTCAGGTGGTTTCCCCCGTGACTGACACCAGTTCAGCTTTCAGTACTGCTGTTCCCTCAGCAGAGCTCATCACATGAAATTAGAATTGCTAAAGGGTTCAGAAATAGCTGGAAAGGGGTTGGTGCAATGGACACACAAACCTCCTTTTCTCAGGAAACTAGACAGGGCTTGAACAATACAGCCAGATGCTGTGTTTTGCTGCCATGTTTTCCTTCCACATATTTCCACCTGAGTTTGCAGAGAAATCTTCTCAATTTATTGTGTAGGATTTGGGGTTTTTTGCTTTCCTGTCAGGCACACTGTGATCAGAGAGGTCCCAGCTTCTAAGCACTTCAATGATCTTAAGGGCTTTTCCAGAAGTGATTTAGTTCTCCTTTATGCAGCACTAACATACAGAAGCTCCCTAATTTGTGAAGTGATGGGGGAACCTTAATCTCATTTGATTACTGAGCCTTCAGCATGCACTTTTGGGGCTATCCAGTAGATGGGTAAGGCAGTAGGTGTTCAAGTTTCTTTCTGCAGAAGACATTTTTCCCTGTAAATGAAGACAAAAAATGCAGAATCAAGAGCCATTTCTGTGTTTTGATTGCAGAAGCTGGGAGTGGAATTACTTAAAAACTCACATCCCAGAAAGATACTAATCAGAAACGCAGAAAGGATGAATGTGAAAGAGTTTATACAGAGAGTAATTTAAAGAGATTCCATTCATTTTCATCTATGCTGTTCTCTAGACAACAGGGTTTTTTTAGAACCCAATGATTCATGTTTTGGTCTTGAGCAGCTTTATAATGAATTCTTGCTCGTTTCCTAGCTTCCTTCTAAGAGCGACAAACTCGAGATGCAGTATTTCATTATAGCTCTTAATGGGCTAAGGACATCTCTTCTTGGTTTCATTTTCACACTGAACACATCTTTCTCCTCCCTGCATTGTCTGTACTCAGTCCTGCTGATTGGCTTTCATTCACAGTCCAATGGGTTTGCTGTGGGTGACTGTCACACCAGGTGTTGCTGTGATCGCCAGCAAGGCAGTGCATGGGCACCTACCTGGAATTAGTTTCAGAGCCTCATTCAATTTCCATTCAAGTCCTGCTGACTTCAGTGGGAATTGTATGGGCCCCTGGGTACACAGATCTTATCCTAGTATGATTTTTATGTTAATTCATTATGATCTATACTAAAGCAGAATGAAAAAGCAAGTCATAATTCATCAATATCATCATCACCATTTATTTTACAGTAGAATCTAGAGGTACTAATTATAAGATTAGGACTCCAGTGTGGTACACCCTGATACTGTGAGGCTCTTCACAGTGAGGGAGAGAATAAAATCTGTGAAGCAGAGTCTGGATATCCAAGTCGGGCAAAGGCTGTGCATCACACTTCGTGCCCAAATTGGGAATAACCCTTGCCACTTCGGAGCCAAGCCAGTGCTGGGTCTTTTGAGCCACAGTGTTTGTCAGCAGACCCATATGCCATCCAGAAAGAATCAGAGATTATACTGCTTTAAACTGAAAATCAACAACCTCACAAACCATCTTCTTTTTTCTCTCTCTCTCTGCCTCTCTTGTTTTGTGTGTGTATTTTAAGGATAAGCATGGCTTGTTTGTTCGTTCTTTCAATTTATCCCTTCAATCTTATCCAGAAAAAATTGAAGTCCTGCAGCTCTTTGTAGGTGCCAACATGTAGATTTAGTGATAGATTTGGTATTCTGGTCTGCCTTTCATGTTGACTTAGAGATGTGTGAGTAAACACGTATATATTATAAATCTATATGGGGCAGCAGTCATCTTGAAACACTAACCCAGAGAAAACAGGGAGGAAAAAATTAACACTTTGAATCCTATGCTGTTCTTTCAAGACAAACCATAATTCAGCATGTATATCTTTTTTTCTTTAATCAACAGACAAATGACTACTTTGACCCAATTGCATTTGCATTTGTCTCCATGCTGGTTTTGTATGACTACCTTGAATTCAGCAGCTCTGCTGCTTTTCCAGTGATTTCCCTTTCTGCTTTATTACAATGTTGATTGACGGGCAGGGCTATGCAGAATACAGTGAATATTGCTGTAAACACTGTCCTAGCAATCACTCTTGAGCCAAAATGCACCATAAAACCTGGAGAGTATATTGGTTTGAATGAAGCAGTGTATAAAATGCAGTGCTGATAAACACACATATATACACGTGTTCTCAATACATGGGAGAATACTCTGACTGTTACAGTTTAACCTCAGAAAGAAAGGGAATTGATATTTTGAGCTAGGTCTAACAGGCTCCTCTCATGTGAATTTAGAGTAGCTGCTGACCCCAGATGCTGTCGTCAACTGCAATAAGGCAATAGGCAAGCTTCTTCTACTCTAATTTAATTTGGGAGATATAATTTAAAGCAGCATCAGAAGATACAGAATCAACTATAAGCAACGTGAACTGACTTGGTAAATACCTCTGGAGGAAATGTTTAAATCTTAAATGATTGACCTGACGGTGGATGGTCAAATATATGTCTCCTTTGTTAAACGGGTTTTTACCTTGTTAACCTCAGCATGGCACTGAGCCCAAACCAATAAGCTCCTTGAAAGGCTGGGTTTATTAGCTCAGGCTCTTCGCTATCCTAACATGATTACATGACTTCTTGTTCAGGGCTGGTGCACATCTGACCTATATAAGAGTTAGGTCAGGAAAAGGCAGTTAATGTCTCTTCGTGGCCTTTAAAACTTAAAAAAGGATGAAGTTCCCATATGTTTTTGTTGACCAGATGAGAAGCACTTGGCTATTCACAAGTGCCAGGCTTCTAGGCCCCTGCCTAGAAGGCATTTTGTGCCGGGTAGGATGCATTAGCAGTTTTGGAAATCCTAGGAAGGTATGAAGTTGATGGGAATAGCAGCTTTTGGATTCCTCTAAGGCTCTCATTTGAGCTAAGTACTGAGCTCATCAACCCTGCTTGACTGAGATGTTCAAGCAAATCCCACAGCTCCTGTGAACTTGAAGCTCTCCAGAGTTGTAGATGAAGTATCAGTCTGGAAGATGCTGGTTTGAGGTTTAGTTGCCTGGGTTCTGCCTGCATTTCCCTTGCTGCGTCTGAAGTTAGCATGCAAAAATCCAATGTAAAGTGACGTGTTTTATAACTGTTAATAATGGGCTGAAGTCTTTCCTCTGTTCTTGCTGTGAATGCACAGGTCCCTCCCATCAAGCAGGATATCAACACTGAGAAATGCCATGGGAAAGAGTTGACCGGTAGTGAATGATCTGTGGCCTGTTTTCAGCCATTCATGCGAAACCAAAAAAAAAAAAAAATGAATAGAAGATCCAGACTTCTGTAGGCGAGAAGTATGAATGACATTCATTCATAGCCTCTTCCCTACATTATGTAATTCTTTATGGTTTTTATCACTGCATGTAAGTAGCTCAGAGCTGCACAAGGAGACTGTGAATGGAAGATGTTCACCTACATCAAAAAATACTGAGGATGCTCTGGTTTTGCTTTAAGAATAAAAATTGCTTTTCTGCATCAAAGTGGAGCAAAAAAAATCCAAAATGTGCTGTTTAATCATGTGCAATCTATAAATCCACAAATAACTAAGTCATCAAACTATCAAACAAATCCAGTGATACTCCAGCAAACAGATTAAAATGGGTGCGTCCAATCACAAATGCTCATTTACTGGTCTGTTATTGTAAACACAGCAAGAGAGATGTAGTGGTCTAGATTTGTCTGCTACATCTCTGTAAACCTGGATTAATTTTTCTTGTGACAACTGTGGAGTCACTAGAGATTTGCTGTGATGACAGTGAGAGGCAAGTCTAGCCCACTGTTTTGCTTTTCTATGCAGAGAGTTCTTCCATAGGGAAAAAATGGTTTTTAAGCTTTCAAATGGCTTTACCACACTTACTACAAACACCTTACTTCATGAGGTAAGAGCATGTGTTCAAGCACATGCTTAATTTTTATCACATCCTTAAATGCCATTTAAGTTTTTTTTCTGAATGTGGATGTCTTACACAAGTGGGATCTGAGGCAGCCTTGGAGTGACCAGAACTGCCTCAGATCCTTGTTCATCTCTTCATAATATATTCTGTGGTTTAGTGATTGAAGAAGCTGATTCACTGTGAGCTTGCTTTGAACTGGTTTTGGCATGACATAGGATTTTGTTAGATGCTCTCATGAGATCTTTAAAAGAACAAATGGGATGGAAACTGCCAAGTCTCTCTAAAGGTTCATGTACTTGCTTTTCTTTAACTCCTACATTTCAGACCTCAGCTGCATCTGGCAAATTTAATATATTCTGCACTGGATATTTAAATTCCCTTTTGTCTAAGAGGCTTTCTTTCCTTCCAGAGATTGGGAAATAAAACCAGAAATTTTGCCTGCTGTTTTTTAAGTCAGTGTGAGCTTATCTTCAGGAAGGGCAAGACTGATTCCCAGACACTTAGCAAACTGGACATTACCACCTACTTTAAGTAATTGCACATACAGAACAAGTTTAATGAGTGTGGTGCAAGCCCAGGATTCCAGAACAATGCATAATCAAATCCAGAGGAGTTAAAATTTTATGGTACATCACTACCAGTTCTTTAGTCTTTTAGCCCAGTTTTTTTAATAGCATTATAGAAAGTGCTTAGTTTTTCCCTGAAAACAAACCCATAAAATGTGTTTAGGCCTTGTTGCTCAGGAGAGTACTTGAACAGAAGCCCAAAATGTTCAACAATAGGGAGATGTCTGAATTGCATTCTGAAAATATCGTGATTTGGGAAAGAAGTCAAAACCATACCATGTTATTTCACATGAATTTTTTAATTCCTAGGACTTCTTGATCTCATTTATTCTAGCTGCATGGGAATTAGATAATGATGGTGCCCTGAAACAAGGCTCTTTTTACCTCTACAGCCCCAAATATCTTGCAGGTAGGAGTTTAAAGAAAGCTAGTTAAGGACCTTCAGTGTTGGTTTTTGGTAAGCCTGAGAACACGGGGAAGTTCTAAAGGTCTGAGAGAATGTAGGTGCATGGATATTCAAAAAGGTAAGGTGGGAAAAATCCAGGTGTTTATAGGCCTGCCAATCTGACATTGATTGAGGTAGAGCAGGACATTCAGTCCTGGACCTGCTCAATAAAGAAATAAGTGAGAACTAATGCTGAGCAATGTGGGCTGATGTAATAGATCCTGTCAACTAATTGAAACGTTATTTATGAAGCTACGAGTTTACTTGATACACTGTATGTAGATGTCAGTGAAGTATTTGGCATGCTGCTGTATGAAACTATGATTAAGGGACAAGAATCATGCAAAATTGACATGGTACACAATTAGTGGAATAAAAACTGCCTTTCGTGATGTAATTATAAGTGAATTTATCGTTGTTAGACGGACAGCACAGGGATCAGCCTTATGCTATTTATTTGTTTGATTGCTTTACCAGTGACATACATGGGCACATACTTTCCTCATCCATCAAGTTCTCAACAGATATAACTGGGGAAGTAAGAAACGAGTGGTTCAAGGTTGCAACTAGGTACACTGGTGCAAGAGCAGGTCTTCTGATGTAGCCAAATGTAAAGCCACAACCACAGAGCGAAGATGAGAAGGCAAAGGAGTGAGTGGGGAAAGGCCATTGGAAACAGTGGTGCCACAAAGAAAGCTGGAGTTTTAATAGTTAGTGGGCTTGTGTGAGTCCTCTGTGAACACAGTGGGACAAAGGGCCACCATTAGCCTGGTGGCTCAGACTCTTGAGCAGGGGTAAGGATGTCAGATTAGATCCACCATTACCAGAGGTGGTGACTGCAGCTCCAAAAGTACTGAGAAGCAGGGGAGAGGGCTGTGAGCTGCCAAGCGTGACAAACAAACATTGCTGTGAAAGCTTTGATGCCTTTGGCTTTGTCAAGGGAAAGGAAAGGGCCGCATAGGTCACGATCAGTAAGTACCAGTGTGGGGAACACAAATGAACAGCAGGGCTCTTTATGCTGACAGACGAAGGTCTAATGAGATGCTGGGCTGGCAATTAAAGCTAGACAAACTCCGAGGGAAGTTTAGATGTGTGTTTGTAAATGAAGGCAATAGCACAATGAAGTAAGTGATTAAAAGTTTTGTAGGATGCTGCATCACTTGAGATTTCGACACTGGGGTGTCTGGATTGCTCTGCTCAAATGAGGATGAATTTTAAAGTCCAGGGCCTCTGTCGCATGGGAGATTGCAACATATGTTTAGCAGACCCTTAAGTCTAGGTACCATAAATTAGTTTACACATGGAATAGGCAGAGTTTAGCCTATTTTGTTCAGCAAGATTGCTGTGTTAAGCAGTCTGGAAAAGGATCGATTTTTGTGGATATGTTTGTTCATTTCAGAATCCACAGAAGTGTTTCTCTGCCCTCTCCCATCTCACTGTGTGCATTTACATATGCAGGTAGGGGAAGCGGTGTGGGTTTTAGTAGCAAGTGGAAAACCTCATGCATAAGGCTCTGCTAATTGCTATTTATTTAGAGATAGGCCACACCACACTGCCTTTCATCCTAGGACTTCTTTATCTTGCCTGGCACTGGATAACTTCAGTAGCTCCCTATCTCACCTGAGTCATGACAGGCCCCTTTGGGGTTCTCCCTGTCCTGCAGTACTTCTCTGACTCCTGGTGTATTTACTGGTCTACCCCGAGGTGGTGCTTAGAGGGAGTCCTGAAGAGGAGGAGGATCACCAGCTGTCTCTGGAGGATCTGTCCAGTATGCTTTTCCTCCTCATTTCTCCTGGTGTAAAGGGGCAAGATCCAGGGGAGGATCTGTACCCAGAGAGCTCTGAAGTTGCAACCAGTATTGATCATGATTAAATATATTTGATTTTTATCTGTTAACTACAAAGACCCTCCCTGCATTTGATGTGGTGTGTATGATGAGTTTGGGAGGCAAGAGAGAAGGTACCAGAGTAGGCTGGAATTGCTTTGGCTCATACACATTGTCTGTAGATTCAGCTAGAGAGTCATCTTCATATTTGTTATAATTGGGCCTTGATAAATAAATAACTTATTCTTTTGTACGGTGCCTGAAGTTTTCATCAAAAGAGGAGAGAGCCTGTTATATGAATCACAAAGGCCAGTGCAGGACAAGTCTATGCTGTAATTCATTTAGACAAATGTTGAAGTGAATTGATGGACTCAGATTTGTTTAGATTAGTGGCCTTTTGAAAAATGAGTTGTCCTGTGTGTACAATTTTTCAATCTGTTTACATCTAATTAGCTGTTCAGATTGGCTAAAATTAAGCGGTGTCACTTGTAATGTGTTCAGAGGTGAGGATATGATAAAATAGGCTCTTTTATAATCTCTCCAGAAAGTGGTTTGGAGCACTAGCATAGTGTGAACTGAGGGTATATGGAAGACCAGTCTGTTAATCAGCAAATATAATCAAGCTGCAATCTCAGAAATGTAGTGAATTGTCTAATCATCTTTTTGGTACTGATTCAAAGAGGGAGCAAGTTTTTCTGTCATCCTCTCTTATGACTCCTTTTTGGCAGATATGCCTGGCTGTCTGGGGCATGGTGTTGGGATGGCTGCCCCTGTACACTGACATCTTTACCTGTTTCATTATTGATTCCTGCATGCTAGATATTCCTCCCTGGAGAGAAGTCATTTGAACAGCTTGAAATCTAAAAACTCATTGCTGCAATGTCAGGTTTCTAATTCTGCAGCTCAGCTGACAGCTCTGGAAAGTCCCTTTCAAAGGCAGAAAACACAACACTCTTCAGCAGACTTTGTTCTGTCACCATACGGCCCCAATTCTATTTTATTGCTCCAAAGCCTACAGGCTTTCACATGTTTCTGACCAAAAATTCTGCTATTAATATGTAAGCTTCTCGGCAATTAAGCTGTGCTTGTTGCTGCATCAGTGCTTTTAGACCGTGACCAGCAAGCAGCACCTTCTGTACAGCAGAAGCAATTCGATTCTCGTGCTTAGTCATGAATACATGTCTAAGGAGATTTTGGCACAGGTTTTCTCAAATATTTTTGAAAGTTTTTGTTAGCATTTTCTTTTTTCCTTGGCATTTTCTAGTAGTGTGCAGAACAATCTGCTGCCCTTGTGTAGCAAACCCCAAGAAGTACAGCATTTGAGTATTTGCAAAACTGTGAGCTTTTCCATGGTGAGTATGAGGTGCTGCCACCTGGCTCCTGCCTCCAGCTCCCTGTGGCACAGCACAGCAGTGCTGTCCCCTCTCAGCTGGCCACTTGGCCCTGTAGTACAGGACATCATAGTGTGTTGTATCCCCTGCCCCATTTGTGCAAGGAGCTTCGGTGGGGCTGTGGCCCATCATTTTGGTGATGCACCTGTGTATCTGAGCTGGAAATGAAAGCTCAGCAAAGTGGCTCAGAACTTCAGTGGCAAGGGCCTGCCATTCACTCTGGTGCCACAGAAACAGCAGGAGGGGACCTTTAAAAGCTGGTGGGAGCATTACCCTGTGAAGCCTTTGCAGGCAGCACCGGAGAACCATTTTTTAATGGACAATAGTATGTATGAAGTGAAAAGTTTTGGTTTTAAGGCATTCGTTCTTACTTGAAAACAAACATGAGCTGGTACTGGGCAGTATTCCAGAGGATTTTCCATGTTTTCTTTGTGCATAGCCATCTACCCCCTACCTGAAGGTTAAGTACCTCCTTTCCCATCTCAACTCCTGTGCTACAATTTATGAAGTAACTTTCTAGACTGTTATAGTCATTTGCAAACAATTACAAAAACAGAATACAGGAAGGTTCAGAGTTGATAAAAAAATGGTTAGAAACCTCTACACGTAATAGCCTGAAAATTCACCAGGCCTCTTCATCATATTTTCTTGTCTTCATCTTTAGGTCTTTGTGCTTTGTTCCTTTTCAACTTAATTCATAGGAAGGAGAGATTTTGCTTTGTCTTAAATAAGGAATTGAACAGCTGCTAGGGGCAGGCAAAATCTTTCATTGTATTTCATTAGATATATAAGAAGTCTTTATTAAAGAGATTATTAGTGCTATCTGTGTAATTAGAAATATGCACGTCTATTAGATTTAGGTGATATATTGTGGTGAGGCATATAATCTGCATTTTCTCTCTTCCTGTAAAAGTGCTGTGACTTCAGGATCAGGGCCTCATACAGTCATCTCTGCTGTTTCTGTGTTTAATGGCATTGTGCAACTAACTGATGAAATGCTATTAATTTGAAGGGACATAGAGGGAACATAAGATCCTCAAGAGACTCTGATCTGACAGCAGTGAACAGCATGGGAAGTTGTCAGATTGCACAAGCTACTAAGGTGAGGTTAAATTAGCGCCCCACTACTTCTACAATGGTAGTAGGTGCTAGCACGTATGATACAAGTGTCACTGTGTAAATCCCTGCAAATTCCAGTCTTAAATTAATGGCACAGAGAATTCATTTAGCCGTGTCACTTGTCAAATGGTAGTGTCTCAGAGTGGGACAGGCAATGAGAATTCTTTGCATTTTTTAAGACTTAATGTCACTTTTACTGTTTTTCATAAGGGGTTAGACTGGTATAGCTTGATGTCTCAGCTGGGCTTATAAGCATGCTGAAAGTTCTAGCAACCCTCATCTTCATTACCTCCCACGAGGGGTGTGGTAGTTCTAAGTCTAGGCCTTCCTTGGCGACTCGTTTGTAACCACGGAAGTGGCCATGTTCCCGGTGTTCCATACGATTTTTACGTAAACCAGGGTATAAATAAGAAGGGAGGAGAGGCCTTCGCTCTCTTCCCTTTCCGGCGAGGTTTGGAGACAGCGGATCCCCGCAGCCGGTCCTGCTCCTGTGGGGGAGCCGGGGCCTGGCTGGGCCTGCTGTTCTCTGCTGATCCCGACTCCGGTAGCGTGGCAGTGGTGCCTAGCGCGATTGTGCTGTCTTAAGGAAAGTATTAAGGTTTTCCTTTGGCTAGTCCTTTATTGAGTGTGTATACTAGCTCTCTCTCTCTCTTATTTCTGTTCTCTTGCGGGGTTTTTTTTTCTCTTCCCTTGGTTTTGGGGGAGGGGGAAGCTCTCGTGGTGGTGTTTGGGGACTTGGCAGGGAGCCAGCTCCAAACCACCGCAAGGGGGAAAAATGGTGATGAAGGTGTTATCACATTGTGGAGGCTAAAGCAAGCATACTGTCTGGGTCATGTATGTACATAAAGAGGAGAAGGAGTAGACATTTCAGAGCACCCTGGCCTGGCGACCCTTTGGGGCACATGCTGGGTATGTCCAAGAGAGGTGTCGAAGGAACACAGTGGAGCACAGAAGAAATAATCAGTAGTGAGGAAGGGAAAGTTCTTCTGTTACCTCATCCCCTGGGTATGATTGCATTGTTATTGTCTGGAAAGATTTAGTGCCGGAGGATTTCATAAAAGACAGTAATCCTAAGGCTGAGTTACAGAACTTCTTTCTTTAAGGTAAGCAGTCACACAAGGCTGGTGTAATGTAGCTCTTAGCAATAGCAGACAGTTACACCATAAACACCATCGAGATAAATGTAATGTTTACCAGAGGCAGCCATCAGATGATTTATCTAAACCTCAGACTGCTGCTGGCCAGATTAATTTTTGGTGTGTTTTACATTGCACTGTCATTAAACAAATACGTTTAGAATAATAATCCCCTCCTAGCTTGAGTTTCTTCAAAGTGCTCAACAGATTCTTCTCTGTTTGAAAGAAAGGCGAAATATGTGTTTTTCAAGAGCTCCTGTTGCAACGGCCAATTCACTGTATAGTTTACAGGCATTGTAGAGGATTAGCTAGAGAGTGCTCCAGAGGTGCTCTTCCACTGTCATCCTACAGCTGACAATGTCAACCGAGGGAGAAGAATGTAGGTAAGAAATGCAAATAAGCCAGAGTGAAAATGTTGCTTTCTCCTTTGGCTTGTCTTTCAAAAACAGAAGGTATAATTTCTGATCCTTTAAACCTACCCATGAATGAAAGCATGTTAGGGCATGCTCCAAAACATTTGCCTACCAGTGTCTCCTGTGTAGAAACTATTCTGAATATCAAAAGTTGTGCCTCTGCTTTTACATTCAGAATTGTAATTTTGTGAAAAAATTCAAGCTTTTAAACCAACCACAGTATCCCTGTGAGAAAAAGAAGAGAAAGGTCAGTGAAGCTTGTCCTTGATGAGAAACAATCCCAACTGATGTCCAGAAAACTGAAATGGTAAACTGAGCCATGCTTATGTAGGGCAAGCATGATCAAGCTTTTCACTCATTTCTGGTGCTTCTTGACAATTGTTTTCAACTAGATCTAGTTTTCAGCTAGACTTAATTGAGGTCTTGCTAATGAATTTGTAGGAGTTTACTGGCCCTGGAAGTTTTTGCACTCAGTAACGCACTCAGTGTATTATATTAAAAATGTATATCACAACTGAAGCAGTTTTGTATAACAAGCTTTAATGCAGCATCTGCTTATTTGTGCCTTGGGGATGTGAGACAACAGCAAACTGCTTACTGCTTGAGAAATCAGCACAGCACCACAGGCGTTGCTCTGGTGTTAGAAGTCAGGGCAGTGCCTTAATCTGGATGCAGATCAAATTGCTATGTTGATAATTAGAAGACAATAAGCCTGCATGAAATTGAACCAAGATGTATTGAAATCAGGTAGTAATTCTCCTTAATGCTGACTGGAAGTAAGCCATGTCAGAAGGTAACCAGAATGCATTATTGTTTGGCATTATAAAAAGGTCCATTTAAATAGCTGTCTCTCACCTACGGCTATTTAACCTTTTGTAGGTAGGAGCATTACGAGGGAGCCTAATACATATTTTGTGTGCATTATTCTGCATAAATGCATGCCCACAATTTTTATGTTTCTATGTGCATATTCATCGTGAATCAGACTGGGGTCAGTGTTTTTCCAAATCATGTCAGTGGAGATGGCCAGGAGCAGCTGTTTCCAAAGAAGGTGAAAGAAGCTTCATCCTTGAGCTACCCTAGAGGGAAATGGCTCACTGAAACCTACCAATGAATGCTTGGCTCGTGAAACAAGATAGGAGTGTAAATGTGAACATGAATGGTCTCATATAAAAAATGTGTTTGTGTGTGAGAGCCAGCTGTGAAGAAACCTAAATGTTGGGGTCTGGCAATATGATAATGAGCTTAATAGTGATCCCTTTGCTGAAATGAAACCTATTTCACTGTATGTCCTCTTTTCCTTGGATTCTGAAAGCTGAACACAAGACCCTTTGGGATGCTGGGGACCTTTTCCTGTGCTGGCCCTTATCTTGTTTGCCTCTGTCTTTTCCTTTCAGCTTCAACTCATTTGTAAAGGATGCATGTTGTTTTAGGGAAGCACTGCTACTCTTGAAAACATTTTATTTCCCAGCATTTCAACTTGTCCATTTCCTCCCTGTGCTTTTTGTACACAATTTTCTGTGCTAATAGGACATCATTAGTTTTATTTATATTGAGTACTGTTACTAATTTTTAGGTGATTGACTGTGGTGCATTCCCATAACCTGACATAATTGGCTGCAGTTTGCTGTATTTTTTCGCAATGCATCCTTCAAAACAGATGAACTTGTGCTTCTGTTGATCAGTAACTAAAAGGAAGAAGCTAAGGCAGCATTTGGAAGCTCAGAGATACAGTACATCTATGAGCTCTCACTTGGTCTGATCAGCAGCCTTATGGTGGGTTTAATTTGGAAATCATTATTTGGACAAAACTGGGGCAGCACTGCATCTCAGCTGGTCCTGAATAACCTCGCAAACATCAGCCTCTCAGTGTCTGTGCAGCCCAGGCAGCAGATGCACTGTTTATTTACAGACAGATGTAACTGGAATCTCAGATCTGTGCCTAATTTTGCATTGCCATAGTGAACAGTTTTAAAAATACTGTGTGGGCACCTTGCCACCACTCAGGCAGCAGGACAGGAGACACATCCTGTGGAGCTCAGCCAAGGTAACAGCCAAGAAACTTCCCGTTGACTCCTCTCCTGTTCCCATCTCCAGAGCATCACTTCAAGTGGTGGTGGCAATACAGAGCAGAGTATTAAGAGGAAGTGTCATTTTTTTTTTGTGGTGTTAATTCAAATATCAAAACGATCAGCAGAAGCTCTTGCTGAAACTGAAGGCATTACTGTGCTGCCCACCTAACCAGATGGGTAGAGTGGAGTTGTAATACCCTTTATACACTCCATGCCAGAGCAGTCTGGGTGTAGGCAAATAGACATGACCAGTGACATTGGCTGGAGATTTATAACTTCCAAGGCTGCAGCTGTAGGACTGAATCTGGTGGTGTAGCTGTGCCTGAAACCTAACAGCTAAATTAATCCATCTACCCAGCCACAGGGGTATGTAGGCACTTAATGCTTCCCCTAATCATGTAATAGTGCAAAAGGAAGTACAAGTGATCCAAAACTTTGATCCCTCAAGTCTGATGCCTCGGGAAATGCCTTTGTTTCTGAATTTATTCAAGCACTTATGGATCACTTGGTCAGGTGCTCACACAACAAATGAGTTCTTGAAAATATGTTAAATGTTTTTCATCCATAATGTCTTGAAAAAGTGTGGTGTAGCCCCGTCAGATATAATGGTTTGTGCTATTCCTCAAGGGGTTCAGGATTCAAAGAAGAGTTGAACTTAGTGCCTTCTGCTTAAAGGCATTTAAATAGCTGATCCTTTTCCTGCTTTGTTCTTTTGGAAGCTCACTTCCTTTGAATTTGAGGCATTTTATGGCTATTCCTTAGACCAGTACCAGAAGGAGAGAAGAGCCGTGTGAGTGTTAGTGTTTGTATATCACATAATATATAGACACGTAATAAGTAAGACCACATTATTTATATTTTTTTAAATCAAAATAATTGGTTCGTTTATTTTTAAAGCTATGGAAAGCAAGATTGTTCTTTTTCCTTTTTCTTTTTTTTTTGTAAAGGCCTGCAGCAGGCACAGAGTATGAAAACCCGCATTATTAAAATTGACAATCACAATAATGCTCTAAAATCCACAGGAAGAGGCTCTGATGATTGAAAAGCCAAGGAAATAATCAGTAGTCAAGGGCAGACAGGGTTCCTAAAGGGATTCCAGCTTGTAGAGAAGAAATAATACACCAGGAAGTAACAAATGGAATTAATTGGTTCTTCAAGTAGAACAGTTACAGGAGGAAGGAGGATTATACATATGTATTATTATTTAAATAACGTGAATGAATAGAGGACTCCAGACCTGCGGGTAGCACATAAACACTACTAAGAGATCCTGGGCTGCTGAAATAAATCTGCATTACAACTGGGCAAGGAAAGAGGAGAATAAGGTGCAGCAGCTCCACTTGAACCTATCTTGGCTGATGATAAATTTGTTAAAATGCTAGATGTTCAGGTTTTAAAATCACATTTTTGAACACTGAAAAGTTCCATTAGCTTTTCATTTGTTTGTTTATTCAGGGGTCCTTGGTTGCTCTGAAATAAGCAGCTTCAGAGCTGGAATTCTGCAAGCCTGACATTTAAATGGCAGTTTAGTGTCCTATTATGCAGTGACTGTACTAGAAACTGAAGTTGTCTGTGTACAGTGGATTGCGTGTCCTCTTCCATTTCATCCCTGGCTCAAGGTGCGAGTTCTGTGTGGGAAGCTTATAAGAATTGAGAGATGATGATGTTTGTAGTTGGGCTGTGTGCTCTTTAAGCAGGAAGGTACTGGACAAACATAAAATACTGTTCTAATTGTGAAGTGGAAAATCTTCAGCAAATCTAAAGTCAGAAACTTGTCATAGCAGCTATACTGTTTCCATTAGAGGAAATCCCTATAGCATCTTTTAAATCGACTCCGTGTGTTTCTCCTAAAAGGCATAAACCATCTTTTTGCTTTTCCCAGCTCTTATAATTAGCAAGGATAAAAATGTTCAGGATTTCAACAAGCCTTTCTGCGGGAGTGCAGATGTGACTCTTGGTGACTCAAACATTTCCCAGAACTTAAGTTATCCTCCATGTAATTATTCCAAAGAATTATCCTTCCAAAATTAGAAGAAAAAAAACATGCAATTACAACTGTAATATTAACATACTTAATGTCTGCCTAATGTCTGAGCATCAAGTCAGAGGCTATATTTTCAAGCAGTATAACACACTGTAAGCAAAGTGAATTGGGCCACGCAATGTCTTGAACAAAGATGCTAAATATATGAGCTCTGCATCATTTATGCCATGATTGGCCATGGAACTTGAAGAGAAACTGAGGAAAGTTACCTTTCATTCTAATTAGTCTTTCTCTACCCTCTTTCTCCTTTACATATTGATCCAGCTGTTTTGTAAAGCGCAGCAATCTCAGCTCAGCTCACTGTGGGCTGCCGAGGTCCTGCCCTGCCTTTTGCTGGCCTTGCGCTTTTCCCGGCCCCTCGCCGTGCACTCTCCATGCATCACCCTTCTGAAAACACCTTGTCCTCTGCTGACTGTTGCACTGCAGTGGCTCAGCACAGGGCCAGGCATGGCCCAAAAGTGCCTTGGGAAGGGGCTGAGGAAGGGCAGGCCCCTGCTTTCTCCGGAGGGTTGTCAGGGGAGCTGGAGAGGATGGATGTGCCTGTGTGTGATGCCGCATGGTTAGAGTGGTCTGCCAGCATCTTGCTTGTCAGGCCCACTGCTCTTTCCCTTATGGAAGAATTCACTTATTAATCAGAGTGAGTGTTGCACCCACCAGACCTGAACTGTCATGGAAAACGGGGAGAAGAAGACAGATCCGCATAGAGATGTATGTATGAGGAACAGCAGTGGAAGAAGAGATGCTGTTGAAAGCCCTGGAGATGCATTTTGTGTAAAGGGTTAGTCAAATAGAAACACCAGGGCCTTAGATAAACTCAGGTTGCATAAAATGAGCATCATTTATGAGTTGGTTTTTTTTTTTTTTAATATAACAACTTGTTGGACTCCTTCTTTTTTTTCCCAGAAAACTTTGTTTTCTGCTTTAGTAGCCAGTTTGACTCCACCTATTTAAAAAATGAGTTTTCAGATTGCTCAGCCTGATTGAATCTTGCTGGACTTTTGTTCACAAGGAGCTGTGAGAGCTGGAATAAGTGGAGAGGAAGGCATATACATGATAGCAAATGTACCTTGCAGAACGGTGTAACATTTATGTGACATGACGTGTTCATGCGAATCAAATGTGCTATTTTTACAGCATGTATTAAATGTGAAATTTTGACTGGTGTTGGAGCAGTGCCAGAATTCCTGCCAATGTGCCATGTAATTTTATTTTAAGAATGAAAGGTCTTGAATGAGAACCCTGTGTTTCCAGCAAATTTATTCCATTTGTCTAGGGTCAGCTGTGTCCATAGGTCATTGCCCCCTTTGTGTTTGATTTCTTCCTTACATGACATTTGATTTCATCTCAGAATGTGAGCAGAGAAACCTTAGGTGGCTTCTGCAGCTGTAAAACTGTGTACAGTGCATGAGAATGTCCCCTCTCTGTGTGGTGTGCTCCACATCTTCAGCCAGCGTTGACTGAAGTTGCTGGAGCTGTGTTAGCGTATGCAAACAAAGGAAGAGCCAAACCCAAGAGGTGTAGTTGGTCGACAGCACCCTTGGCTGTGAAATAATCCTTTCTAAAAGTGGGGTGTGAGTTGGGTTGGAAGTTAAACCAATGGTACTGTGTCCAGTGCAGGCCTGGGCCAGGGCTGCCTTATTAATACAACTGTTAGTCTCAGAGCATGGAAAGTAGTTTTTGGATGCCTGACTTGAGACATAGTGAAGGGACCTGTTTTGCCATAAAAGTGTGAGGCTTCAGAGGAGTCGGCTCCTTAAAGTCATTCATGCTGTGCCAAGGAAAATGCCTGTCTCTTTAAAACATAGGCATGGCTTTGATCCTCCTCCGTCAGAATGAGGTGATTAATGCCAGGGACAGACTGACACTGGAGGAAAGGAGAGCCATGATGGCCATTAGACTCCTGAGGGCCCCCACCAGCTATTGCTGTGTGCTGCAGTGGGGGCCAGGTCAGGCAGCAGAGGAGCATCAATGAGTCACTGCTTTGGCTAATTGGGGTCTGTCAAGTTCAAGTACAAGACGGGATCACTGGGGACAAAAGGAGGCAACACACAGATGAGCTCAGCAAAAATAACAAGTGAGGGGGTGAAGTGTGTCTCGTCTCTCATAATATCCACCTGAGTTCATATCTCCAAAATAAAAAAAAATAAAAAAAAAAATAAAAAAAACTCCCACAAATATAACATGATTTCAAGAAATTATTTTATTGTAATTATAGCTAATCCAATTAAAGGTGATTTGTAATGACTGCAAATTAATTACAGAAATGCTGGATTTAATGAGTGGATTACTATTTGTTTTGATAAAAGAGAAAATGCAAATACCAAGCTAGAGTATTTAGTTCACTAAGATCATGCTGAGCTCAATACTGCTGGATTTACAGCACCATTTGTTTCCACAACTAGGGAGAGCATAGTCCCAGCTGAACAAATCGAGCCAAATATCAAACTCTTTTCCTTTCAAAGAGTGTATCTGTATGACAGGGTCAGACTTGCATGATTTTTGTATAATGGAAATCAGATGCGATGTCTGAGGTCAGAACTTGGTGTGATGAATTGGGAAGTACAGAAGTATCTCTTTTTCTCCTTTTTTTTATATTTTTTTTAAAAGTTTTTAGCTAATTTTCAGTATAAGCTTGTGATCTTGTACATGGGGTCCAGGGCTTTGATGGGCAGCATTTTGTATGGAGGTTCTGTCTGGGGGACACAGAGCAGGTGGCACAGCTCTGCTTTTGCACCCTCCTGGTCACAAGTGGTGTGAAGTTATCCTGCTTTGTACAGGACTGAAACACAGGAGAATTAGAAAGCTAGCGCTGAGGGCTGCTTGTATGCGTTGAAGATCGAAGAAATGCTTGTTGATAAGGTTCAAGTCTTGGGAAGTCAACAGGTTTAAAAAGTTAAGAAGAGCTCCCAAACAGAGAACACAAGTGTCTTGAGGCTCTGATGGGGGAGTTTCCAAGTTCCCAAGCACTGCACAAGTAAAAATGCAGAGTCTTGTTCCAGAGAGGTGCACAGACTTCGGTCAGGTGGTTCCTTAGCGGACGTGCCATCTCCATTGCTTTACATAAAACCCTACCTTTTTCTCATCTCATCAAACCTGTCACTTAACTGTGGCTGCCCATGAGCTTTTGTAAGTGCCACCACCTCACCATTCACGTGATCCCCTGCATGTCTCTTGGACTCGCTTCATCCTCAAAGTCTTTGCAGCTTGAAGTCAGTCTCGATCACGCAGCTGTATTAACAAATTTTTTTCCAAGCAGCCAACGCTTTGGTTTTGTTATGGAAGGTGATTGACTAACTAAATGGAAATGAGCTTCCTTCCCAGAAGCTCTTGCAACAAATTAGCAATGGAAGAAACTCTGGTTCCTAAGGAAGTCAGAAACTACTGAGCAACCTGTAATCAAGGTTCTCCTAATGCTGTGTTTTAAGTAGACCCATTATCATAGCAATGTCTTCCTGAAAGCATTTAGACTTCATTACCCCATTAGAGAAATTAACATATTTTAGCTGATAAGCTTCTGGCGCATTCAAAAACTTGCAATAACGCTGGGTGTTGAAGCTACTCTAAAACATGCTTTCATTAAACGGGGCTTGTGCCACATAGGAAATATATAAATAGAAAACCTATAATTAAAATGCCACATTATCTTGTTCTAAACTTAGTGTGTCTTGAAATTTAAATATACAGCACTACTTCAGAATTATCCAGCAGAATTTTTCCAATCTTATGAGCATAGCAGGAAAGAAACTGGATGTGGTTTTATTTCTTCTGTTCTTTGGTTGTTTTTCTAAAAAAAGAACAGAATTTCAAATATGACTGTAATAACTGTCTTTTTAATTAAAGTTGTAATACAACTTTTTAAACCAGTTACTGACTCTGAGGGGTAACTGATCATCATCATGGTATTCAGAGGAGAGATTGCACAGGAGAATGTCAGAAGGAAATGACAAGGAGAATCAGCAGGGTCAATGCAGAGTCAGTGTAAGTGTGGGTGATTGCAAAGCCAAAAGAGAAGAGCTGATTTATGGCAGAATTTGATCTTGAACAAAAATGAAAAATAACAGAGTCCATAAATATGGATGTAAGGAGACCTTCTTTTTTGCTTTTTGCAAAAATAGCCAAAATTCAGATTTCTGAATGCTTTCATGGTCAGAAGAATGTATAAAGCCAGTTCCTGTGGTTTGGTTCACAGCAGCTCTCTCCTCCAAAGGTCCTTAATGCTGCAAGTATAACATGGTTTCTGGTACAGCCTTTCCATCAGTGGGAGCTCTGGCTGGGGTTTCTCATCTGAATAAAGCTGCTTATTCTCATGAGGCTTGTAGGGAATTAGTATTCTTTTAAGATCTGAACCAAAAGTTGTGAGAGTCATGCAGAGACTGACAGAAAGAGAAAATCAAAAAGTTATTGTGCTTCTCTAACAGTGATAGAAGTGGCATGTGATCTCTGGAGGACAGATTTAACTACAGAAGAGCTAAAACATTTTTGTATTTGTAGGTATTTGTGGTGCAGGGCTGCCCTGCTCCGTTCCAAATCATATTCAATGCCTTGCTGTAATGGAGTTGTGAAAGCTCAAGCTGCAGCCCATATGTAGAGTACTGCAAGGGCCCTGAGGTAAAAGGGAAAGCATCCAAGGAGAGGGGATCAATACAACCACTTGATTAACAAAAGGGTGATGTAGAGCATAAGGCTGTATCGTTGGACAACTTCTGATTGTAATTACTGTCACCCCTTCCAGGTCATTTCATGGTCTTCCCATGGGAAGAGATTTTACAAGTTTTGTCTTTTGAAGTAGTCCGTAAGTGTTTAAAATTTAAAAACAAACAAACCAAAAAAAAAAGAAAGCCCGTCCTTGTTCCTCATTCATGCACAAAAATCTTGGACCCATTATTCTTTGCACACTTTCATAAGTTAGATATTTTTCTGCTTTTTAAGAGGGACTGCAACAGGCAGAGGGAGGCATGCAAACACGCTCGTGTCTGCATGGGGCACTGGGCAGTCTCACACGTGCAGGTGCAGGTTTGAGTGCTTGTACTACTTAATGGGCCCTGGATAATTGGCTGCCTTATTAGTTAATAAATGACCTTCCGTATGCTTCTGGAAAATTGTATCTTGATTGATTGTAGGCATGTTGTGTGTTTTTGTTTGTTTGTTTGTTTCTGCTGATAGGGAACACCCCAGAAGTGTGGTCAGAGGCAATCTAGGTGCCATTCCCTGGGCACAGCTGTGTGATATATTGGCTGAGCTCAACACAGAAGTAGCAAGTTCCCATTCATCAGACTGAGCTTCAAAAGCATGGCAGGGAGAGAGGGTTGTCTCTGTACTAATGATCTAATATACACTGTTTGTATCAAAACTGTCATAGCAAGGACACTGGTGGGAGTAAGAATGCAGTCAACTCAAAGCTGTGCTTCTGGCGTTATCTGGCACATTTGCAAAATACATCCTCAAAAATGTAATTATACAGAATTCACAGAGGTCTTATGAAAAATGTGTCAAGTTGGATGTTTATTCTGATGGTAAACCAACTCTGACATTCCTCTCTATGATGAAATGTGATCATGTGTGGGTGTGTAATGATATGTATTCATACACACGTAGGTATTTGCATATTATATACAGACAGAACGTGTATGGAAGTGTATGGGTGCATATTTATATATTTGCTCTCTCACAGAGAGAGCAGCAGAGAGGTGATTAGATGCCAAGGATGGTAAATTTTCACTATAACTTTGTAAGGCCAATCTGTAATTTTCTGATATTGTATCATACATAAAAGCTGCCCTGTGGCTTAGGCTGAAACCTGCCTTCCTCCTCTGCTATAAACCTTTGTTAAATTCGGTATTTCAAGTGGGGTTTTGACGTCATGGGGACCACCTCACAAATGCACCACCACTGGGTTACCTGCAGTGGGAAGGCTGGTGGGTGGCAGGGGGTCATCTCCAGTCTGTGCCAGCTGTGCTGGGCACAGGACAGCCTGGGAACATCCTAGACTGGAGAAAAGACCCAGGTACGGGTAGTACAGCAACCAGAGAGTGCTTCCAAATGCTGCCTTTGGCCTCTCTATGCTTGACTTTTAGCACAGCATTTGACTTTCATGGCCTCTGCTAAATTTATAGACGTGGTTATGCCAGGAAACTCTGCTCTGAAAACGCTTACGGGCTCCGCAGAGAAGACAAGCAAGCGGGCAAGGAAAAAGTAGTAGCTCTCCTTCCATTTTACTGCTAAAGAAGTGAGATGCAAGAGATTAATGGATGTGCCCAAGGTCATATTGGAAATCTGCAGCGGAGCCAGGCACTGAATCCAGATACTCTGCATCCCAGCTCAGTGCTGTAGCCATATTTTTTTTCTGCTAGTATTTAAAAGAAATACTGTTCCTGGAGAGTGGAACAAATCAGAAAAATAAGCTGGTAGTGGGCGAATGAGAAAAGGTCATTTGTCCTATTTCATCACTTTGTTGTCCAAAGATCTAATTACTTTGGGAATTACCTCAATGGCTTTCAGTCAGTGCCTGTCTGTCTTAGGTCATTCCACACACCTCACCTTGTCAGTTTAAGATGCTTTGTAAAGACTTTTTTTCCCCCTCTTAATTAAAAAATAATGCTCCTGGCCAGCTCTTCTGCACGTGTTTTTCAGACCTATGCATGAGGCTGAATAGTGGCAGAACCAAGCACTTGTACTCCTGACATCTGATGATTGCTGGCGTAAGAAGCGAAGCACTTTTACCTGCAATATATCAGAGCTTTCCACAGATTAGAGATGACTTATAAATTACACTGTGGAACTTCTTCACCTGCAATTGAAAAGTAATCGCCGAGGTGCTGGGAGGTGTGGGCCATTTAGAAACACAGAATTTCTACACTGTGCAGTCCCTCATAGCACATTTTAAAATCAAGAGTTACTCTAAATTAGCTTGTTTTAAAATAATGTGTTTCAGTTCTACTATTGCCTTTCACTTTCAGGATCTTTAAGGGTGCATTTTTGTTTTCGGGGTTGGTTTTTTTTCTGCAGTCATAGAGTCAGGCAAGACTTCTCAGTCCTTCCCCCACCTGCTCCTTTTGTCTGTGTTTTTGATTCCAGCACCCAAGGCCCTCACAAAACCAGCAGGTATCGTACATATCACAACAGAACCATGACAGTAAGTGGTTCTCAGTGTACAGCAGGTTATGCAGACAGCTGAACTGGAAGAAATAGAAAATAAAAAAGAATGGGCTCACTCTCAGTGAATAGCACTTTCAATCTGAAACATACTTGGGATCATTCCCCAAGAGGTCCTCTCCCCCTCAACTTTGTAACTCTTCCAATTCTTTTTTTATGCTGACCCAAATTTCTGGATGACTGATTTTGGGTAGGACCATGTGTATACCCCTGAGTTCTCAGGAAAAGCTTCTCCTGGCCTGGCCTCTGACTCATGCTGATCTCTGCATGGAAAGGATGGTTGCCTACTCTAATGCCAGAGATACTGGGGTTTCATGGAAAGACCAGTTACTAGACTGAACACTATACCGCACAAATCTTAAACCACATTTTGCCTTGCCAGCTGTTAATTCCAAGTGAGAACTCCAGAGGTCCTTCAGCAGCAGGCACAGCTGCTGGCACGTGGCTAGCCAAGGCTGGCTGACCTTCATGGCCTGGGGGATTAACATACTGTGGCCCAGGAACTCTGGTCAGGGGCACAGTCTGCATTTTGCAAGATGGGCAAGTACTGAGAAGAACAAGTCTTTGCCCCTAGAAGTTTACAATGTAAGTAGGCCAAATCTCAGTTAATGGATTGAAAATAATTTTTTACAAAGCTATAATTAGGTTAGATTGTACCTTACCCTCCTTTTTTTCCCCGTTCTGTGAATGGAGTCAGTGACCTAAAAGCTTTGTGCCTGACTTCATCCCTTTGTTTCTATAATTAACGGTGTTTACTTAGTATTTTCCTTACTGCTGAGAGGGACAAAAGCTTCTTCTGTTCCCCTTAGATGCAATTTATATGATACTGTAGTTATTTAGAATTAATGACAATAACTGTGTCCATTCTAGGCCCTTATGCTATTAATCAGTCTCCCTCAAATTCTGCATACATTAATGAGCTCACTTGGATGGCAGGGAAAACACAAGAGTGAAACTGCCTCATTTCACAGCCTTCCCAAAAATGCTCCCTCATTTTCTCTTCTCCCCTTCCTTCTCTCTCTGCCTTCTCTTGCTCCTTGTCTGTGCATTCTGCTGAACCTGATCACTGTAGTGCAACCTGATCTAAGAGCATAGTTGCAAATTCAACCCAGAACAAGCTTAAAGTGGCTTCTGAAAGGAAGGTAGAGAACAAGACACTTTCAGATACAGCTTACAGCATTTATTCAGTTGGGGACATGGAGGAAAAAACTCTTCAAAGGAAGAAGTCTGGCTGTTTTCTCAGACTTTTTGCTTACTCAGTGTTAGGGCATTAGCTTTCATCAAAGGTCTTAAAAGCAATGGACAAGCCAGTTCAGTGGTGACTAAGCAGAAGAGCAGCAAGTGAAGTCCAGCATTTTTGTAACAGTTCTGTGGCTGGGAGAGGTCGCAGATCTTTATTGCCTTTATTGTAAGTAAAATACCATGGGCTGGGTTTTATAAGACAGCACCCAGTTCACCTGAGCAAAAGAAACCAAAAAAAAAATCAGCCAGTGAAATCCAGAGATGCAGTCTTTGCAGAGCTCTTGAGGGTGCCAAACAGCAGTTGTCACCCCAGTGGGAGTGACTGTGAAACGCTAACACTGTTGAGGATGAAAGGTGTAAGTTAGGGATTTCAGTAGTGCTCTGATGAGATCCTCTTATTTGTTGGCAATTCTGAATCAGATTTACATCAAGTCCTAGACTAGCAAGCCCCAAATTGAATATAGCTGTGTTACTCTGCGCTTCCTTTATGTCAGCAGCTAATTCAAGTTACAGTTGACCAAAGGTCCTTTCACAGTCACCTGGCAACTTCTACTGTATCACATTAATCATCCTCATAAAGATGTGCAGAGGTGAAAGAGCTTTTACCAGTTTCAGACTGAAAGTGTCTTTTGAAAGAATAAATGGAATAATTTTGTGGCATTTAAAATGCCACAGTGCCACGCTTCAGTCTGCACATCCTTGAGTGAGTTTAAAATTGTCCTTGCGTTAAGCACAGTTAAAGGGTCTCTTCAATGTGCCTGTAACAGTCTGCTGCAATTCACACAAAGGATTGCTTTTTTTTTCCCCCAATGGGACAAGAGCAGCAATATCAGTTTTGAAACTTCTGGACTGATATGTCAGCTTAGTCCTTTACTCAGCATGACCTTTATCATCCCATATCTCATTAGAGCCACAGATTAGTGATTTGTCTTTTGAAAGATCAAAATCATCATTTCTAGATGCTGTTTCATATCTGTATATTTATATCATATTCTTCCTTGGCATTTCAGTACATGGTATGAAGCATTGGTTTTTAGGTCTAACAATTCTGAGAGGGGAAGAGCAAAACACTAGTAAAATGTCAACATTATTATGGCTTAAAGAAGAATATTACAGTGTTCACAGTCAGTGTGTGTCTTGTGATGAAGCTAAGTTCCTCTCTGGGAAGAGTACAGTTATTTTCATTTTACAAATAAGCAATTGAGATATAAATAAGTATAATAGTTTTACTGAGATTGTAGAAGGAGCTTTGAGAGAGCCAGTTCATCCCTCATAAATCTGACCAAATCATCTAATGGAGGAAGAAGATTCATGCAGGAACAAAGAAAATGGAAATCACTGGGTGTGTGTAAGAAAAGATCCATAACTGCCCCAGATTGATGCTTTCAGAAGCATCATTCTTGGTACCTGGAATTTGATTTCTTAAGTATTTCCTACAATGGAGCAGAAAGCATTTTTGTTTCTTAATACTCTTCCTTGATCAAAACTATGTAATAAGAAGTATTATTTGTTTGTGATCACCATAAATACTGACGTGTCCATGCATTTTCACATAGGCACAGTGGCAGAATTATATTCTGCCTTTTGAAGGGATTGTATATGGTCAACTAAAAAGCACACAGAATCACAGCTTCTCCCTTGATCATGTGTGACTTTTGATATAATACTGGTGTAAGGGAGATGACCTGGTTCTACATTAAGGTGCCTGAAGAGGGAAGAAGCTCAGTGTCTCCGGTCACCCCTGGGCACAGGGCAGGCAGGACAGGCTGGACCAGAGGACATGCAGAGCACTGAAATTAGGCTCTTCCTCTGAACTGCTGTGCGCCCTCCAAAGTCTTTTTGTGTTTCTTCCCTGTTGCTGTATGGACCTTAGAGATAACAGGTATCAAAGCTGGAGTGCCTGAGGGAGAGAAGTATTTGTGAACACCTATTGCTTTGTCTCTACTGGCAGCTTCATGGGGAGAGGGCATCAAGGCCTGGCCCCTCTCACCATTCTGGGCCTTCCTGCCCAGAGCAAACATTGCCCTCACCTCCCCGGTGCAGAACGCCACCTGGGGCCAGCAGGTGGGATAGTTTATCCTCCACTGGTCTCCCATATGGCGGTGTGGGGAAAGTTTTGACCTTCTCAGCGCTGCTGTCAGGAGGTTCATGTGGAAATGATGCTCAAGGACTTCGTGATGCATCTGGGGTTGCCCATGGGACACAATGAGCAGGGAAACGCAAGTTGATGTGCGTTAAAGTCAATTTACCATGTCTGGTAAGAATTACTGTACATCAGTGGTACCCAGGGAAATTGAATACAGCTGCAATAGCTAAAACATACCTATTTGTACAGTGCCTGGCACAGCTGAGCTATGGACGGTCCTCAAAGCATAGCAGGAACCTCCCACATCATCTTTGCCTGTCTTAATCCTGTGTCGGGCATGGTCCAGTCTTATTTAGTAGTGAAGAATCAGCCCATAAATCAGATTACCAGTATTGGGTTGTGTATGTAGCAGTTCCCTTTTTCTTGCAATTGATCATAACCAAAGTCGGACAGAAAATAATGGGGTTCATATATTAAATATGACATTTTATAAATGTTCAGCACACTAATTCTCATAGTATAGGAGGTCATATTTAGGTCAAGCGATAAACTTAAAGAATGATAGGGAAAACTATTTTTTTTTCCTTTTTGAAATTAGATTATTTAGCAAGAACCAAACTTCATAGTATTTGTTGAACAAAATGCATGAAAGTTTATTAAGCAAAATAAATAGAAGAATATCAAAATATTTAATCACACAACTACAAAGGAAGGAATGAAACAGCTTGGCAAATTGCATTTGCAGCATGGTAAAATGTGTACTGTGTCTGCATAAATAGTAAATCAGCATTTTTGTAGCAATACTTTGTGAAGCCTCAAACTTGATGTGTGTAAATATTACAAAGTACAGATATATTTGAATATAAGAAGGTAAATACACCAAACCAAAGTCCAAATTGAGGCAGTCACCTCCTAATAATTATTTGTAAACATCCTGTTAATCTCAGAACACTCTATTTGATGTTTCAATACTCTGTTCAGCGATGATACATTGCAAGGCTGCATTCAAATAGTCATTAGTTTGGAAGTTTCCGTTGTTAGCAGGATACTGAGAAGATAAATGATGAATTGTGGTTTCCTGATTCCATCTTTTCTTTGCTCCCCGTAGGCCTCGTGCTGTCTCCTCTTGATTTATGCCGGAATCAGAGCTTGCTTTCAGTCTGACTGGTCTAGTCCGAGTGCAGACTCGCTTCTGGGTCTGTGCGCGTCAGGGAAATCAAACCTTTTGGGAGCTGCCACACATCTTGCCTCTGGGGCCTGAGAAAACCTCCATCTCAACACCACTAGTTTTCTTTTCCATGGCTCACAGACTCGGCTGTCTCTAGAGGCCTGCTCTGGAGATCATTAAAAGCATTGGGAACGCTGATATTGGCTTAATGGGTCCAGTTGTAGGTGCATGTTATCAAGAGAGATGTAAATAAATGCTTTGGGAAGGTGGCTTCTTTCCCAGCTGTGCATAGCAAGGGGTGGCACTTGCTCCCAAGTTTTGTGGTTTCATCGTGGGCTCTGTGGTCTTTTGAATTTATACACAAGCTTAGGATCCTCCACATGTGATTTATTGAAGGTCTGAGCTCTCTTTGATTGCTTTTAAGGAGTTTCTCTTGCCCCTCTGTGGTAGAAAGCAAGCTGGCAATGCAGTCTAGAAATCCAAGGGGAAAAAAGGTGTGCCTTGGATTTATTGTTTTTGATGAAAGGCATTTTTTAAGCTGGATTCATGGTTCCTGGATCCTCTCTCATCAATTTGAGTGCTTGTCCTTGTCCGCTGAGCCCTTGCTCTGCAGCCACTCTGCTTTCTCGCTCCTCTTAACAGTGCTGGGTATTAAGGTGTTTTATCCTGTGTTCACGCGGTTCACAGTCATCCAAGGTAACTACAAAGAGTGAAAACACAAATAAAAGCCTAAGGGAAGCCTGTGATTAAAATGGAGAAAAGTATCTGTGGAAAGGCAAGTCCAGGATTCACTCCAAATGTCCAGCTCAAACAGAAATCTTTTAATTGCAGATCAGACCCTGAACACAGATGGCCTGTTCTCTTTCTTTGAGTCTGAACCTTGATAAAGCACTTTGACATGAATGGATCTCTGGGAATATACAGCAGGTTCCCAGTACAAGGCAGTAGTTCCAGCACTGCCTGAGCAGTGGAGGAGCTGCTTACTGCTCAGGGCCTCTGCCAGCACTTTGAGGGAGGGAGTACAAGGGAGGTGAAGGAGGGTGGCACCTAAAGAGGAGCTTGCTCCAATTAGCAGAAGGCATCTCATCAGACTGAGCTAAGCACTGAGCACTTGGGGTTAGCTCCAGTCTTGCCTTTCCCCCTGAACAGTTACATAATAAGCGTTTGGAAAAATAACTTTGCTTGGCAGAACACGGTGTATGGGAAATGAACCCATTTCTCATGATGATTTAGATGCCACAGATATTATGATGTTAAGGCTCTTGTTTTAAAGGGTTGCAGGCTTTTAACAGAGATCACAAGGAACATCATGCTTTGGGATTTAACATTTATTCATTCAGTTCATCAAGTACTGATATGCACATAGTACTTTGTTGCAGGCATCACAGTGCTGATAGTAGCCTGAGGTTATGAACAAGAGATCTCTAGACAGTACAGAAAAGGTTGGCCTTGCGTAGTTCTAACCCAGTCGTCATATAATTTTTCCTTAGATCTGACTTGCACGTTCTGTACTTTGAACAAATACAAGCAGTGCTTTTGTTCATGTCCCCTGCTTTCTGTTGATAAAGGGCTTTACCAATTGATTCTTGAAGCAGCAGTGAAATGGGTGATTTTTTTTTACCGTGAGTTTCAGCCATGCCAGGACTGTGATAAAATCACCAGAGCCTAATCTGTTCCGAACACCGAAGCAATCAAAATGAGCTTACCACTAATTTCAGCAGCAGCCTTTGAGTTAAAATTATTAAACACCTTCCATTCCTTTGAAAACGTTAACCCAGCCTGGATCTCATTATTGCAAAGATCGTGCAGTAATCAGAGCAGGGTTTTAGCTGAGTTCATAATGTCAGGATTTCACTGGCCCCATTCAGGAGGAGGGAAGGGGACTCAAGAAATACAGTATAATGTTAACAAAAACTATATCCATTGATTTCAGTAAGGAACAATATTTCCATGTGCATTTCCTTCTCCCTTGTGCTCTCTTTTTTTCCCCACTTTGAAAGATGTTATAGCAGGTTTTAAAACCTTACAAAAATTCTGTATTTTTCTTCCAGAGAGGTGAAAAGTTTAATGTATAAATTTAAAGAGAAAAGTTTTATCTCATGCTAATTCCTGGGTGTGGATCTTCTATCAGGAAAAAAGTTGTCCGAGTTCACACTCCAGATCTCCTCTGATGAGAGCCAGCTGAGTAGGTTCCATATAGAGGTGGCAGAGACCAAAGGGCTCATTGTTCCCAGTTCTTTCCAGTTCCTGACATGTGTCCTCTCTCTCCACACCCACAGTATCCTATGATAGCCATTACACTTTTCTTGGCCTCTGTCTTAGGTCAAACAGGCCACAGTCTCGTGTAATTTTTCTATTTCCCCTTATCTTGAGTCACTTAGATTGAGAAATTGGAATTCCTTGAGCATGATTAACTAGAGCTTAGGACAGTAATAGTAATAGTATTGATACTTCTTTGTTTCTTCTGATGGTGAAAACGTCATCTCAGAAACTCTCAGATTTTTTCACCTGTCTCACAGTGGCATCACACAGAGATGTCTCATGTTCTGTCCATCACTGCCTCATTACCCCTGTGGTGTTGCTGTATCTGCAGGGTTTCTCATGACTAAAGGAGTTCTGGTCATTGTTGCTGCCATTTAAATTTGACTCTAAAGTCTAGATGCTCAGGTATCACTGGAAGTTACTTGATGCTGGAGGTGACTTTCCTGTTGACTTCCTCAAAAGGTCTTATGCCCAGTTTGTTAGGTCTTAGCAAGTCTGTTAGTGTCCATCCACCACTTCAGCTGGAATTGTTCTTCTGTGTCACTCATCTCCAAGGAGGCAAGGAATGCAGGTCAGGCATAGGGTTGCACATAGAGATGTCTTAATTTTGTCACAGATGCTTCCTGATGGATAACATGAACAGTGTCTGTGCTTTGACGTGCGCTGTGGCTGTTGCTCATAGGAGCTTTTTCAGCATTTTGCTGAGTTGGAGTGGAAGAATGGAGATGATGTTGGTTTTTGTAGTCAAGAAGCTGATGATGGTTGGTCAGCTGGATCTTATCAGGCTTGTTCTCGGTTAGTGCCCTTTGTAACTGTACAGCACAGTGCCAGGAGCTGCTGTACATGATGTGTTTTAATTTGCACTAAGCTGTTTGTTTTTTGGGGTTTTTTTCTCAGAGCTCAGATCTCTCTATACTCACAGTAACTATTATCCTAAAAATTTTCATGAAAGGTTATTGCAGTTCTAAGATAATTTGATGAAACAGCACTCTTAATGCAATTATTCACAATAATAATGATCACAGAAATGAAGAAAGTACATGTTGAAAAAATTTATTAGAGAACTGGTAAAAGCAATATTGCTCCCATTGTTGCTTAACAGCATTCAATTGCTTTGCATTGCTCGTTACAATGAAATCAATGGCTTTGTTCACTATCACCTTTTTTTTCTATTTGTGTAAATACAATCTATGTTAATGAATATGATATTTGAGCACATCCAAACTGGTTTGTCTTGGAGACTGCGAGTAACAGTTTATTTATAACCTCATCAGAATCAGATCAACATGCAGACCAAGCTTTTTTTCTCTCTCTTTATTTAGAGAATGGAATAATTTCATATGGTTATACGTATTTTGCTAGAGTAGAAATCACATAGTGCTGGTAAGATCATGGCACTGGATTATTTGCTGTGTCACTAATATTTTCAGTAGTGCTGCAAGCTAACCCTTTAGAAATCAGTCAGTGCTTTTAGTAAACGGTAACATCTAATTTTTGAGTGCTTTTACAAAATCCACACAGTTGATGAAAGCAGATTAAAGGAGCATGAAATTAGTGGGGCTTACAGCTCTTTATGGTTTGTGAGCTGAACTATTATTGGTCTCCAGACCTGATTCAGAATCCCAATAAATGAAGGCCAAAGTTTCTTATATTTAGATTTTCTAAACAGAAGAGCTTTTAAATTACCTTCTTCACACTAGGTGAACACCAAATCTCTTGTACATTTGTGTATGAAATTATCCTCTGTTCTTCTCTTTAAGCTGTAACAAAAAAGAGCAAAATGTTGAATGAACTAATACTTTGGCATGAATTTAAGGGCCAATAGTGATTATTAGGGCCTAGGGAGAAGCGTTCCCCGGGGCCACATTATTGCCTTGATGTCTAATGATGGGCTGGCACTGACTGCATTTGGAAATCAAATAATGCATCAGACTGTTAAACTCCCATTAAAACGGTGGTTTCTAATATGTCTGTGGATTGGAGCTTGCATTACTGTATAAATCCCAGTCCAGAGTTAAAGAAGAAGTGCTCTGCAGGAGCACCTAGGAAAGATCCAGGCTTGTCTACTGATGCAGATGACTATTTTCTATGACTATTATTTATTATGGTAATATCCATATTGTTTTAAAATCCTTCTGGCTGAAAAAGAAGACCCAGAGAGTTCAAATTCTGAAAGCAGAAAGATGAGCAAGTTGGAGACTGGTATTACTAAAAGGCTTCAGGATGCAAGCAAAGCTGTAAAAATTGTTTGTGGTCATAGCTTAATGTAGTAACTTCCCTCTTTCTGCATTGCTGATCTTGTTTCTCTTTTTGAGTATGATTCATGTCAGAAAATGATGTTCAGGAAGGTGTCATGAAGGTTTATTGACTTTATAGGTCTTCTTGGAAAGCAGCAAAGTAATGGACGTAAGGGTTTGTAATATTTGCAAGAGCCAGAGAGATGGGATGGACACCAGATGACCAGGAAGGTGCCAGTTATTCAAACACATGGCAGGGGAGCAAGGAAAAGTGCCATGCTGCTGCAGGAGGTGTAATGTTAAAGCAATATTGCACTCCTGAAAAAGAGGAGGCTGGTCAAAACACTGGTTTGAGAATGTTTTTACTGGCTGAGAGTCTTGTGTGTGTTTGCAGGGTTAGAGAGTCAGGCTGTAAGACTGCATGGAAAGTACTCATATCCCAGATAAGCAGACAACTTCTAGAAGCAAAAAATGGCAGGTGGTAGAAGATCCCCTCTGCTCCCCCACAGCAGGAGCTCCAAAAAGTTCTGATCAGTAGTGGCCTTGTGCAGGTGGTTCCTGTCTTCTGGGAAAGTGAGAGGTCTCTGGGATTTATTTAATTATCTGGAATATTTTTCTTTTCCTAAAGCTGGTGTCTGAAGAACTGTTTAACAAACTGACAGCAATGCATGATCTTGTCACTCACACTTTATACACAAGAATATAAGGTACACACACTTTAGTCTCTCCAGATGAGTGTTCAAGATGTAAAAGGCAGGGCCACATTAATTCCAGCCACATGTCTGAAAGGAGGTGCAGTGACAAAAATGTTTTGTTTGCTATAAGGTTTAAAATTCATGCTGCCAAAACCTCTTCAGTGTTTAGATTATCTGCTTTCATGACAAAATTAAAAAAAAAAAAAAAAAAAAGAACAAAATCGTTTCTGATACAATTAGGAGCAGAACAATCTGTGATTCCTAGAAGGCTCTGCTAAGCAAGGTTTCCACAAATGTGAGAGGCTATTGCTTAGAAAAAATTAATAAAAAGGAACAACATTTTCCAGATGTGAAGTTATACTTGCACTTTGACTTCTGGTATTGTTTTCATTTTTTAAAAAAAAATGCTTCCAGAGGCTTTATCACAAAAAAAACTGGTTTTACATTTGACGCTCTTAACGAACATGGATTCTCAGTCACACCTAGATAAATTTAGCTTTTAAATACAATGACTTTTATTCTTCTACTTTGCTCTATTTACAGTTCTGTAATTATTTTCTTTTAGGAGAATAAATAGTGCTTCATCTTCACAGTCTGTAGAGGTACACAAATGCAAGGCCTACCGCCTTTGCCACACTGAGATAATATGTAGCACAGAATTGGATTCCAGATATGTCTAATATAAGGAAAATGCCCAGTGAATTGCAGCTTATGCCCGTTCACCTTCTCTTGCATGATGGCAGAATAGATGCGTTGTAGCAGCTAGGGATGGCAGGGTCTGCTGCCATTGACAAGAGACCCTGTAAAAATCAGGTGTTTGCAGTGAGCCTGCACTACTGTGTAACGTACAGTTTGAGTCACCAAAATGCACAGAAGAAATATCTGAAAGTTTTCATTTGCAGCAGAAGTTTTTGCATTGAAAGCCACACTGGGGTTAAAAAGGACATTTTTTTATTGAAGAAATATTAAATATCCAGTCAAATTTAGTTTCTTATGGTTTCATTTTTCATCCATTCACCAAGAACATTTGGTCGCTGTTTCTATGTTTCAGTTTGAGTATAGGGAGCCAAATGTCTGAAGACAGGTGTCAATGTGCTCTTAATGGGCAAAGCCAGAGTGTGATCCGTTCCATCTCCCAGACCTAAAGCTGCTTTTGTGGAGAGCTGGAGGGTGAACCAGCAAAGCTGACAAGCAGTCTGCACAGCAGAGAGTTTCACCTGAAGCCTTTTGTATGCTCCTTTTTTATGTGCTGGGTTATTGCTGAGTTATTGCACTCATACCAAGGTACATAAACGTTGTGGGGTGGTTTTCTTTTTTTCCTTCTCCAAATGCACAGCTGCAAAACCCTCCTTGCTGGGAGAAAAGGCAGTCTTAACAGCTACGTTTTCTTCAATCTCTTTTTGTTTCTGTTTGGTGTCTCTAGCTGAAAAATATTTTAATCATCAAAGGCTTGATCCAAGCTAAGAGAATATGCACATCTCTCTGTTTTCAGCAGGAGCTTACATTCATAAACCGTTTTTGATTAATATTAACACCGGGTTTTAGATTCTCAGTTTGGATGACAGAAGAGACCTTTGAATATAGCTTGGCTGCATTGCCTGCATACTTAAATACCTTCACATATTTCAAGACTGTGAGCAAAATCAGCTGTGTGCCCACCGTGGTACTTTTGAGGACTCAGAGAAGGGCCAAGAAGTGACCTCTGATGAGATCTCACAAAAGAGACAGAGCACCATGATATTATGCAATATCACAGGGAAAGAAATCAGAATGAATCCTTTTAATCAAATAAAAATCAGAGTATTAGGAATAAAAGATAGGGGTTTTTTATCTACAGGAAATGAATTCCCAGATGAAAAATTCTCACCAGATACTCCCAAATGTATGCTCACTTCTAGCTAGCATGAGAGCAAACATCAGATTTGCCACTTCATCTGTAAACAATTAGTCAATTGAGAACTCAAAGAACCATCTACCTTATGATGTGTCAAAACCTGAAACTGCTGGCAAATGATGTAAATCTCAGTCCCATTAAGTTCTCACTAAGGCTTCAAGCTTAATGTTGGCACCAAGAAAAAGTAACTGTTGGCAAGTGATGGTACAATATGCTAAGTGTTAAAAGTAACAATGAAGCTATTGTACAGTTTGCTTAGAATTTAGTGAATTAACACAAGGTAGATCCTGTAGGATAGCTGTTCAGTTCACTGATGGCAGTTGAGATGTTCATGGCTGGCAGAGAAGCCCCTGAGAAAGTGCCCTGACTTCTCCGAGCTTGGTTTATTTTGCCTTTGATTTAGAATACTAGCCTTTTTTGAGGCCAGGCTACCACAGGCTCTTATGATTTCTTTATCTAATAGCCCAAAACTTTCTAGAAGGTCAGCCATAATACCTCATTTACCTAATCAGATCAACACTCCACAAAGGGGCATGAGACAATGAGCTGTGCAAATGCTGTTCTGCAGCTGGTAAGCTGTTGTAATCTGCTGTGTGAGGGTCAAAGCACAGAGAAATCAACATAAAAACCAATGTTGATTTTGGTAGATCATACCCTATGGCTTACTGACACATGCAGTTTTTGCATCTGGTAGCAAAGAATGCTGTAGATGTTCACCAACAAGTAATATCTTATGGTTTGGTCTACATGAGCAACACTCACGATCTGAATGGAAGATTATAAAGGCCTTTGGGATTTCTAGTTTTTCCATTCCTCTTTTTTAAAGTACCATTTGTTATCACAATTAAATTTCTGCATTTTATTTGTAATGATTTTTTTAGCAAGCAGTTGAAAACACAGGCCAATTCTTAACTGAAGGAATGTTCTAAAAGTCCATTTAAAAAAAAACTGGCCAAGATAAATCCAAAGGCATGCGTGGCAATATAAAAATTTTAGATAACTTGTTTGTCATTTTTTTTCAGCTGGAGATTTGTACACCAATATTAATATTTGGAGATAGAAAAACTGGTGCAGAGAATTTAAAGTATCTTTCATGTTAATGACCATATTTAAGTTGATTTGCCATGTGTGATTTTTTGACTTACAAGAGATTTTTTCTTTGTGTCACACAGGGATATGTTCTTTCTAGTTAAAATTATTGGTAGGGTCTCTGATTTTCTTTAATAAAGAATGGCTTGCCAGAGTCCCTTTATTACTTGAGTACTCCACATAACTATTCTTACTATAATCCATAGGAGTCTACCAGCATAACTGTGTATTTAGTCTCAATCCTTCTGTTGTGTAGTCCAAGGATATATGTACTGCAAGAGACCACAAAGTTCATGATACTTATTATCCTTTAAAGTACTGAAGGTTGCCACTTAGCTGAATTTATCACAGGTCTGTGTAACTCCTTTTGTGATAGTTTATGGTGTTCATAACTTTGAAGTGAATCTTGAAGAAGGTATTGAACTTTCTAGACTCGGTATAAGAGATGTGATTATACATGTGATCTTTCTTGGGATTCTAGAGAACTGGACCTAGTGACTCACTTGGTCCCTTCCAAACCCATTTTTCCTAAGAGAAACAAATTTCTGAGATGGTGAGAATGTTGATTTGGGATTTTCTCGTTGGATCTGGTATCAGACATTGCTATTAAATGATTATAAAGGCCACTGTAAGGGGAGAGGTGCTGACTTTCAGACATAACATCATTAACTTGTGGTCATTAGAAAAATCCCATGATACTTTTTGAAAAAGTAGAGTAGTTAACCTTGGTGGCTTGGCTGAACTCCAGCTTTTGTAATTGCATCCTGCCTAACTAAAATTGCATTGCATGCATTCAATTGGATGTTGTATTCTTCACCTTTTACCCCAAGCTGCTGAGTAGTTCTGTTCAATATATTCTGTATTTCAACCCAGAAATGTCTTAATTCAGCATTATTTGTTTTGAATGATAGTTCGTAAAGTGCTTTGAAATCCTCCTTGCTGAAAGTTGCTGTCTACCGTAAATGTAAATTTTCTTTGTTGCCAGCTGTAAAATCCCACAGGATTTGACATCAAAAGATCTATGCCTTGCCCCATTATGATTTGGCTTGAAGGGCTCCTGAAAAACCCAGGCAGAGCATGCATAACACAGCCATTTTCTGCAAGGATGCCAGGCAGAGAACGTGCATCTTCCAAAGCCAAGCAAGTAACATAATCTACCTATGGATCAATAGAATGCCCTTCAGGGACACTGATACTCTGAGGCAGTCGGGGAATTAGCGACGTGGTGTGCAAATACTGTGCTGGTAATGACGGTCGTAGCTTTAAGAGAGCATGGCCATGCTTGAAATACTGCAAGAGGTTAAAATTCACCACCCTGGTAGACTACAGGCTTGTCTGCAATGTAACTTTTGTAGGCAGCCAAGGGAAGCTTTTGCTTGTTTGCACTGAAACGTGTCAGGAGAGTTTGGAGTGGACTGTGGTCTAAATATAGTGGTGATTGTTTTCTAAGCAGATCTTACGTTTTTTTGACAAAAGTCTTCCATCCATGCATCAAAGCAAGTGCACTTCAAGGGACTTCATCTCTGCAGATAAGGCTATGTGATACAGGAATTAGGAAAGGAATAAAGCTGGAATTAGTGCTAAATCCACAGTAATATTCTGCTGTGAGATACTTCGACCCACAGTTCTTTTCAAGTTGCACTATGTGCACTGCCAGCCAGCTGTGTGTGCTTGTAATGAAACATTAAAGAAAGTTTCAGGCACCTGAAGGTGAAAATCACCTGTTTATTGTTCTCTGTGTAATATCTACTGTGAGAGTCAAAACCTGCCCATGTCCCCAGAAAGCAAGCAGGGAATTCAAGGGTGAACGTGAAAGAGGAAAGAAAAAATCTGCCTAGGGAAAGGGGTAATAAAGACAAAGCTTTGTGCTTTGCCCAAGAGTAAATTCGGGATTATTTTCCCTTCAGGTAATTCTCTGTACTTCTCCTTGATTTTTTTCTTGTGGGATGCAGGCAGACTGCACCAGCACAAGCAGTGCTGCTCTTGGGATAGCTTTCCCTGGTTTCTATGGCTTGATCCAAAGCTGACCAAAGCCAACACAGTGCTCCCTGTGGACTTCAGGGAATTTGAGAGTAGAAAGCTCAAGTGCTCCGACGGTGGCTTTATTCTGCCAGTCTCTTTAGAGGAAAGATGCTTAAAGCCACCTTTCATCCAAAAAAGTCTGAAAGTTTTCAGGCTTTCATGTGCTCAGACTGGGGAAGTTTTTTTCCCTTTATCCTACCTTGAGCCTGTGGCCCCTCTTCATAGGCTCATAACCTGCTCAGTGTTTGATGTGTCCAGGTGGTGCATCTTTCTGTAGGTCTTATGTGGAGCCCAGCAGAGTTGTTGCCAGTGGAAGCAGGGGAGGCATTTTCCAGACAGTGCTGTCTCCTGTCTTGTGGAGCATTGCCACTCTACAGGCAGTATTCTATTATGTGAGGCACAGCTTATAAATGGCATTAGAGGACTGTCAGGTGTAACAATTATGGCCCAAGGAGCAAGGATAACGATGGCTTTGTGCTGAATGTGGAGCTAATCAGGGACCCTTGGCATCAGGGACCCTTGGCACCAAGCATATTTTGTAGTTCCTTCCCCTGGCAGGAGTGACAGACAGAGGTGACAGCCTGCCTGCAGCCTCCATTGCAGGGGTTTTCGGGAGCAGGGAGACCTTCTCCCATCCATCATGATGCTTTCTGGTGAGACTGGAGCAGGCAGGGAGAGGGGAAAACATGGGCAGTTTATAAAACAAACAGCTGACCTCCTCAGTCTCCTGGCAGCACGACTGCAAATCTGATTTCAGATCATGTTCCTATATAAGTAGTAGCAGCCAAGTTTATTCCCACAGAGCCAAACCCCTTCCTTAATGGGATGACTTTCCTTCCCTATCCAAGGAAGCGCGGTACCCACCCTTCTTCATTTCTACAAATGGTTCAAATTGAACCCACAAAGCTTATTTACTCAACTATGTGCCTAGCTTCGTGAAACAGTGAAGTCTGTGAAATGAAACAGGTGGTTTTGTTTCTTAAATACCGTAATTAACCCTTGCTGTTGGCTCTCTTAACAGCCACTTGTATTCAGAGCATGCAAAACTGCTACCCAGACACTCTTGTTACAGTAGGCCTGGATGTACTTATTATATAAACTTATTAAATTGCTGTCAGTATCCTGGATTGTCTTAGAAATGCAAAATTCATAGAAACATCGACTTTATAGTTGAACTTAGTAAGCCCATAGTTTTAACAGGTGAAGATATATGATTTTATTTAGGTGGGCAAGACATAAATCTTAGTGTAGTTTGCATTGTTCCTCCAAAGCCTGGTGATGGGGGCTCTGGTGTTAGTCATTGTATGCTGTGCTTTCCATGTGCTCTGGGAGTATAGACCAATTTTCTAGTTATCTGCACACCCACCTATTTTTCTCAGGTATTCTCCAACTGCAGCCATGAAGATAAGTTTACATTAGACTTCATAGAATATATGACCCTCCTGGAAAGAGCTCTTCTATCTCTAATGAAGTCCTGTGGTGTTGCCATAGTAATTTCTTCTTACCTGTCTATGGAATGCCTACCCTGTTTCATCACTGCAAGCCCTGTCTTCTTCAAAGCCTTCTGCTCCACACTGGGATGCTAATTTTCTAGAGGAATGCTGGCCAGCAGTGAGAGCATTAACCTGGACTTTTGCAAAGTTGAGTTCAGAGTTTTATTCCCAAAGACTGTGCTGAAACTGTCCATGTTCTGGCCCTGTGTAAGGACGACATACGATGCATAGTCCCAGCTCCTACTCTCAGTATGTGCAAAGTGAGAAAATCCAGGTTTGTGGCCCCAGAAAGAAACCAAGTTCCCAGGCCCTGGCCGGGCAGTGGGAACACACAGCTCTGCAGTGTCCACACCATGGGCAGCCTCGGTATGGCCTCCCTGCTTAGATCTCTTCATGTGAAATGTGGACGACTCTCTTCTCTCTAGGAGATGTTCCATGTAGATACATTCGGATATAGATACCTTGCAAAAGAAACCAAAAGAGCAATTAAGCGCCAATGAGACACTGGACATGGTCTTCAAAACCATCCTCTGTCCACTGCCTTCAGCATTCCACAACCACTGTTCTCCTTTGTGAAGTTTTCTTTAGCTCAGGACTCACCCATCTGCTGCTGCAAGTTAATGTGTGCCTGGGGGTAGGTGTTTCCATGATGGTATTGCTGAGTTCTTCTCTGGCATTCAGCAGCTTTGAGAGCAGGTGACAGGTAAATGAGAATGTGGTAGCTACATTTTGGTTACTGTAGCCATCCTGGCAGAACAAATGTCCTTGTGTTCAAGGGACACCTCATGAGGGGATGAGCTCTTTGGTGTGGACCTGTGGCACTTGTCTCCTGGAGAATAATGGTGGGATCTGCTATCACATAATCAACAGGTGACACCTCTGTTTCTCTTCTGAGTTTTTTCTAGCAGATTCTTCATGTGGTAACAGAGAGGTTAGCTTTGAAGCTTACAGATGGCTGCCTAGGAATCATAACTTTAGCACCTAAAATCCCAAACCCAATTAAGGCATGAGGATGGATGATAGAATATGTAGAGAGAAGAAAATGTGTTAGCAATAACCTGAAAACATTATCTGCACCCCTCAGCCTGTTCTGTG
>JAWWLV010000183.1:31072957-31155300 GCA_035041135.1 Platyrinchus mystaceus
GATAGAATATGTAGAGAGAAGAAAATGTGTTAGCAATAACCTGAAAACATTATCTGCACCCCTCAGCCTGTTCTGTGAATCAAGGTACAAAATTGCTATGAATCAAGTGTGCTTAAGAGGTCTGAAAAAACAGATCTGCAGCAATATTGCAGTATTGCATCAGTAGATGGTAGGGGTTGTGGTTCACTCCTTCCCCATCCAACACCAAAGTATGAGGCCATAGTGATGTTTCAAATTCGTGGAAGCAATTAAGGAAAAAGCTGTGGTGTCATGGGGGCTGTTCAGGATTTCAGGACTGGTTTATGGGCTAGCTGGAGAGTGTGAGCAGACAGCACGGAAAAGGAGAGCATCAAGAAGGTTTGGCCTTTCACAGAGTATGCACCAGGAAACTATGCATTGAAACATTTTATAGGTGCTGGGGAATGTCTGCTGGCACGAGCCCAGTTTCAAAAGTTATATAAAAAATAGGAACGATGTGACCAAAGACTCTCTGGGAATAAATCACTGAACTCTGGTCAAGTCTCTGGGATCTCAAGCCAAAATAGTGTGAAGAAGGAATGCAGATAGGCTACAGGAAATTGAATGTCTCCTAGAATGACCCACATCATTTTTTCCATTTGTTAATGATACCTTTGATGTGATTTAGAGCTCAGCCAGTTGGACTATTTAGAACCATCCATTTGGATACTGGTAGCAAGAGAGAAGAGTAGCTCACAGAGACATGGTGTTTATGGCCTGGCAAGGATTTTTGAAGCTGACTAAAATATTTTTCAATGGCTTAATGTCCTCATTGGCTTTGAGAGGTTTCTGAACCAAATATTAGAGAAGCAAGCAGGTGCACTGTTTTACCTTGGCAGTGGTGAAAGACCAGAAATTATTTGTAACGGCATTTACTCAGATGCTTAGGTTTGCTACTGTTTTAGAAGGATCAGAAATAACGGGATTCAAAGCAAAAGTTAAAGTAATAGTACTACTGGGTAAGTAGTAATATATTTCAGTGTCAGTATTGGAATGGGAATTGCTTCAGAGCAAAAATAGCCTATTCCATATCTGTTAGAGAGGCAGTGACGATCAGTAGGTTTAGATGGTGCTGTACAAAATGGGGAAAAGACAGGTACCTATCCCACAGGCATTGGTGACCCCAGACTGAGATGAAGCTTTCTGATACTGAGTAATTTCTGTTAATCGATTTAGATTGTAAATAAAAAGTAATAATTAAAAAGACTGTAGTGGTTTAACCCCAACCAGCCAAGACATAGCCCTATACCAGCCACTGTGAAGAAAATTAACTTTGCCTCAGCCAAAACCCCCACAAAATCTTATGCTTCCAGAGGGAATATAGATGCTCAGTAAACATTAATATCCAGTCAAGTCCAAATATGGAATACTCTTTGTAAATATATTTTGTAAAAGGCAAGAATAAAATAAGTTAGAAAAAAATGTAGAAGCTGATAGAAAAACATAATGCTGTATTTTTTGTTTTTATTTTGTTTCAAATAGTGGTAGTGTGGTAGAATAGCTTAATGGATGTTTTTCCTTTGGTCGGATGCAAGTCCAAGAGCAAAATGTAATGCACTTAAGTAGGATATGCATATATGTCTTATAGGTCACACACTGCAGGGGGTATTTTAGTAAACCTGACCACAAGATCCCAGACACTCCTTCCAATAGCAGAGAGTATCTAATGCACACTGTTCTTGAGGGTAATTACCAGGAAATGCAGAGGGATCAATCCTACTTGATGCAATTATATTTATTCCCTGAAAAGTCTTTAATGTTCATGGGATGCAAAGTGTGTGAATTTCACTGTAGCACAGAAATATTGTTAGGCAAACAGCAGCATTAATGAAGCAGAGAGGCACAGTGTAAGACCATGGAGCTGCTCAGACATTAGGAAGATGCTCTCCATAAAATAATCCCATTTTAGATATATGAACTAAGAAAGAAATACTACTGTGGGAATTTGCAAGTTGGGAGGAGGTCTTTGAAAAGAACCACCCCTTACACGCAGAACTAAACCCTACACGGGCAGATGTTGTGCTTCTGTCAGTGAGGACTCTGAGATGGGAAACGGTGAAGAAAGTGAGTCTAGATCCAGACAGGAAGGTGGGATGCAATGAAGATAGGCTGTTCCTGATTTAAGACTGATAACTAGCATGTTCTTTGAGAAAAGAGAGAGCTTCGTTTTGTGCTCTGCTTCAGGGTTTGGATATGCTGGTGGGGACGTGAAGCTCTTTGCAGGCTTAGCTCCTGCTAAGTGGTTCATTGTGGTTCATTGTGTTGGCAGAGTTGGGTCACCTGTTTTACAGCCATCTCAACAACCAACTGTTGGGGCACTGGAGGTTTCAGTTCCCCTAAAGCATCTTCCTTGGAACTAGCACAAGGCATGGCTGTGTTTTCCCCACTTGCTTCATTAGCTCTTTGATTAAACTACCTGGGATAGTAAGACTGGAGGAGGAGATCTGTGTTTTTGTTAATAAAGTGGTAACGTGGAGCTAGTCAGAGCATCCGGTAATTCCTGGTTGTGTGGTACAGCTGGGATCCTCTCAGGTGGCCTCCTGCTACCCACCAGCCTTCCCCTGATTTCTTCAGCTGTCTGTGGCAGGCTAGTGATGTTCTCACCAAAATGTTGGAGGGTAGAGGATGAGTTCTGCTCTACTGAAAAACGAGGCCATTAGCGAACTTCATACAACAACAGTTACCTTAGAAAAAAAAAAAAGGGCCACCAGCTCTGGTTTGAGTGGCTGGGATTATGTGGCCTGTCCAGATTCTGGGCAGCAGTGCAAAAGCCTGTGCTGTCCTCCATGGGTGCTCCGGTTCAAAAGAAACCTGAAAGTGTAGATCAGAACTGCTAATTGTTTCTGGTTGGTTTGACCAGTGCGATCAGAAAGGCGATGCTGCCTGGAGCCGAGGGCAGCCAGAGCTGACAGCGGGCAGTGGGGGTTTGCTGCTGCCTTCCCGTGGTGCTGCCAGCACTGCCCTGCCACCCCCCACCGGGAAACCACTGAGCTGCCTGTTTGAAACCTTTGAAACCCCGCAGTAAGAGATGTGGTGCAGACACCAAATTTTGTTAAGCAGAAAGAAGGTCTTATCAGATGGTGACCGGTCAAGAGATTCGGGTTTTAAGAGCCACCTCTGTCTGGAGGGCTGCAGCTCGTTGGGGCTGCTGGCATTTCTAGTAGTGATATCTAACCAACATTTTTCCTTCTTTTCCCTTCTTTTTTTTTCTTTTCTTTCATTTTTCCTCTTTGAAGTGTCTTTCTGAGGTTTTTGGTGAGGTATCCCGAAAATTCATCCTCCCACTCAGCCAGACCAGACTGGGAGGGCTTTTGTAGCCTCTCCTGATGCAAAATGATGAGAAAATTCACAACTCCCATGGCAGGAGCTCATTGCAGTATGTCTGCAAAACATGCAGGTGCTAAGAAATTAGACAGGCACAGAGCCCATGTGAGTAATGTTAAGGGAAGAGTCTTGCCTGGGGGAGGTATATGAACCAGATCACATTCACCACATAAAGTCCGAGCCTGTGTTTGCTCTTCACCCTGTCAGTCCATTAATATGATTCCACTTGCAACCTAAAATGGAAAAGCAGCTTAAAAAAAGCATTTTGAAAATAAAGCAGGCAAATAATCAGGCTACAGAGAAGATGTGTCTTTTTTTTTTAAGTGTATTCACAAGTTAATTCAGGTAGGAAATTATTCTGACAGGTAGAGAGTAAAGTTTACTCCCATGGGCTATTTGCGCTTTATTTAGGGCTTAAATGAAGCGCAAAACCTCATGAAAGACAGGAAATCCTTCAGCGTGGAAGAAAACTCTGTGGAGGTGAAATGTGGCTAATCCAAGGCCACCTTCCCCTCAACGTTTGCAATTGCTGCCTGAGAGCAGTGCAAGGGGTTGGCAGTCCCCGTTAATCCCAGCCCATGGCACACTCAGGGACCCGTGTCAGAAAGCTGATTTCTCCAGTACCTCTCTCCACATATAAATGGACTCATTTAAACTTGCCTGTGTATGCTTCAGGGGTGCCAGGCTCCCAAGGAAGATAAAATGCCCGTTGGAGACACACATGATTGTTTCTAAAACCATGCATTGCTGTCAGTGGGGTTATAAGCAGAGGCAGGCACCCAGCCTGAATTGGGGCAGCACTGGACCACTGGTAGCTGCCAGAGGGCTTTTTAATGTGTTATTTTCCCCTCAAATGAGTAGTTTTCTGTTCTTCCGATGGTTAAAACACGGATACAAGCTATGCACCTTGCACTTACATTTTAATGTGTAAATGTTATTGCGGAGTCTGAGGTAATTACCTGGTTGTTCCTTTTACTGCATGTAATTACAACAAAATTCTACGGGGATAGTTTATAGCAACTCAGTGTGAAAATAAGGTACTTGAAAGCAGTGGTTAGGTTAGGTGATGTTTACGCTTCTTTTGCTCTGGATAGGCTTTGCAAAGAAATGCACCCACATCTACCATATGCTAATTAACTTTTCCTAAGGAATTTTCATGGTAAACACACAGGGCTTGGTCCCAACCTGTTAAGAGAGAGCCCTGCTCTGCTGAAGTCTAGTGAGCGCCCACCTGATAGGAGCTGAAAGCTGACCCCCTGCTCCATGAGCTAGGAGGCACATCCTCCTCCCTCACTGGGCTGTATGTCTGAGGCCACAGCAGTTCTTGCATTTTAGGCTGGCACATAGCAGGTAGAATTTATCCCCAGGGGTTTTCCTGAAGCCAAATTTACACAATGTTTTGAGCAAGAACAGCATTGGATCTTCTATTGCAAATACTTAATATGTGATATAAGTTAAGACTTTTCCCTACCACACTGGGCCACATCCTTTTTTTCTGTCTCTAGACGTGGGATTGCACTGCTTAGCTATGTTTATATTGCTTAGTTATGTTTGGAGAATCTGTCTGCCTTCTGTCTGATTTATTTTTTGGTCCAGATCCCCTCATCCCATGTTTGGGGGGAAGACACGAGGGGTTTGCTGTCTGCTGAAATAGCACCCATACCATCTGTATGTATTTTGTATGTATTCATACACACAGCTTTACAGCATAAGGGTGATTTCAGGTGGCTTACCTGATCCTTAGCTGCCATTTCAGGGACTAAGCTTTCTTGCTTCTTACTTCTGTGCTCAATCTACTCAACCAAACATAAAGGTTTTAGTGGTTTTTTTAGCAGAGGTAATGAAGAGAGTCCCGTTGATTAGAACAGGACTTGAATCAAACCCTTCATTTTTCCCAGCTGTCACATGGGACACATTTATTATTCTGGCCTTTCTTCCCTTTCTTTTTCTTTTTTGATCAGAATTCACTGTGGACATTTTTTTCCATCATTATCTAAGAGTTTGTGGAAGGAAAAGTTGCATTTTAAAAAGAGCCTGCCTTGCTGCAATTTATTCAGCTGTTTCCTGATTCCAGCTGTGCCCTCTTGCTCTAACAGGGTTAAAGAGGTTGAGTTTCCCCAACCCTAAGTAGAGAGAAAAACCTCAAGGTGATCAGGAACCGTGCATGTAATATTCTTAATTGTTCTGTACATCATTAAAATGCTCATGTATTTCATGTACTTCAGGCTGAAAATTGCCCATTCAGCTTTAACAGGTAATTACAGGAGTGACCAGGCATTCACATGGCACCCACATGCTTATTGGATATGCCAGAAGGATATGCTCACACCTGATTCATTATTTTGTATTTCCTTTCTGAAAGGCTATGTTATCACTGTCCAAATAGACTGGAATTCTGCCTTGGGCCTGACTTCTCACAAAGGAGAAAGGAGGGGAGCAAAGCACACCGCATGTGCACCTGGTCAGACGTAGCACGGGCACTGGCTGCGAGCTCTGGGGGCTGAGGAACTTCTGAAGGCTGGCTTTGCTGTAAAAGGGCTGCTCACTCCTTGGAAACAGGAGCAGAGGGGACAGACTTTGTGCTGTGCCCCTGGCAGACGAGGCATAGAAAGTGCAGCTCCGGGGGATGCGGAACAAAGGTGGCTGCGAGCCCTCTGTGCTGCAAGGCTCTCTGCTGCCACGTGGGCTGCTGAGGCTCCTGACACACATTTAGTCAGTCATAGGCTGCTCTGGTTGAAAGTAGGGCTCCCTGAGATTCCTGGCTTTGCCATCCACAGATTTGGAGCTGGCATTTGGAGCTTCGTTCCTTCCACACCTTCTGCCCTTCTCGTCAGAGCACAGTAGCCACAGGTAGCATCATTTTGGCATGAGGATGGCAGGCTGCTGAACGATGAGCTGAGTGATAACACTGGAAAGTCATTGCTGACTCCTGGGAAATGCAGTGCATTACCTGCATTTCTGTATTAACATAGGTTTTGCAACCCAATTAAGAATTTTTTTAAGTGTTTTCCCTTTAAAGAGGTCTATGCCTTTTCTCTAAAAGGTGTTTTATTGTAATGGAACAAAAGTTTGGTCAGTTGGAAGAGATATATCCTAACCACTGTGTCTAAAAAAATAAACTTCTTTCCTGAGGGAGGAAGAAGGTGTGTTTGGCTCCCCTACCTCTTCAGGATCAGAAGAGCTGAAGTCTTGTCCACAAGGTCTTAGGTGGGACCAAATCCAGGAGTCAGAAACTTTTAGAGATTCTACAAAAATATATGCTGGCCCTGTATGTGGGCAGACATCACACACCTACGTGACAGGAAGATGTTTTAATTATGTTACCAAGAAATGCCCTGTATTTCAATGCGAATTCGTACCAGTAAAGATAGAGCCGTGCATTCTGTGGGGCCCAGCCATTCCCTAGCTTGCAGGAAAGGGATGATATCATCATAGGCATGTAGTTCTGGAAGTGGCTTCAACTGATCATCTCATCCATCCTTCTCAAGTCTGATGGGAACAACTATAGTTAGACTGTCCCTTGCTGAGACTTTACATGGACGAGTCTCAGAAGGTACTTCTGAGCACACCAGCTTCATTCCAGTGCAACCTGTTCCAGTACATGGTAATTATTAGAAGTTGGGGGGACAAAATTTCCTAATATCTAACTTAAATCTCCTTTGCTGTAAATTATATCAATTATTTCTTGTCTCAGAAATAATGGATGTAGAGAACAATTGATTATCCTTTTTATAGCAGCCTTTTTAACATACCTTTTTATATCAGACGACTAGTCTCCTTCCAGTCTTCTCTTTTCCGAGGTAAAAAAATTCCATTCCCCTAAGCTTACTGCAGAAGTCATGTTTTCTAAATCATGTCATCCTTGCAGCTCTCCCTTGGACTCTGCGAAGGTGGCTGCTCCTTCTCAAATGCTCTGCTGGAGCATTTCTCTACATGAAACCAGAGCAGCATCAGGCAGAGTGGGATAAGAATGTCTTGTAAATGTGTCAAAATGCCAGGGGCAGGGGGAAATAAATAGGCATTGGACTAGCCAAAATGTTGATTTATTTTTTTAAGCCCAGAATAAAATTTCCAGATTTCTTCTGCATTACACATTTTTTCTGCCAGTTGTCCTGTTTTGACATTTCCTATCCCCAGGAGGTTTGTACTGGCAACTTCTATTGTATTAAAACAATCTGGTCCTAGTTAATCAATGTGCAAAGCTCTCAGTCTCTACTAGGCTACATGTCTGCGTTTCCTCCTCTAAATCGTTCATGCTCTTTCTGTTTTTATGTTCAGCCACCCCATAAGTAAAACTTCTGAGAAAATTGTTTACCCTCTGTGTCAAAGGGTAGTATCTTGCATGTTCCAGCACCTTGTAGGTCTGAGTTTCCTCTAAATAATTATTCTCACTCTGCCTCGGATTTCAATTTAAAAAAGCCTTAAACCGATATTTACTCAGCATTGGCAGCAATAGACCATTCATGGGATTTTATGTCCTGAGTGTAAATAGCTCGTTCCCTTCATTGTTCATTGGAAACAAATACAGTTTGCACCCTTTGTCTCTTCCCTTAAAATAAACCCCCAAACTTTACTACACTGCCCACCTGTGAATATTTCGTTATTTATTGCCTAATTGCTGTTTCATACTTGGCATAAACAACGTAAAATTAGGATGGGGCTACTAAAGGAATAGTGGTAAAGGGGAGAAACAGACCCAAAACATCGATGGCTGTGGAAATGCTATTTCTCACTCAGTGGCGTTCGCTGTCATTAGCTGCAATACCCTCTCAGCCGGCGTGGTGAACCCTCGCACCATGAAGCACTTGTAATTGTTCCTTTGTGGCACTGCACCGTGGAGAGATACCATTTTCTAACTCATTTCTATTGTTTTGAAATGAGATCTACAGTCTGCGGACACGACCTCTTGAAAGGAGCTCCGTAGTTGATCATCCTCATCATATTTAACTGGGGTTTATAGTGTCCACTTGAGTCTACTGACACAGTGGGTGAGAAAATAGAGAATTAATCTTCTATCACATTCCCTTCTGTAGAGAAATTTCCTAATTAAACATAGCAGAAAATTACTTTAAAAGTAGCAGGAGGAGGGGGAAAAAATCCTTCCTGTATTGTGGGCATGGGCAATATTAATTGAAAAATTGTAATTTATTCATGCAAAGCTTCTAACTGCTCTTCATGTCCGCAGTGATTTTCCTAACATGGAAATAGCTTTGCCTCCAACGAGGACTTGTGTTAGAAAAACAGAAGAATGTACTATAATTACTGTTTTGCTTTCGGTTGGTTTGCTTCAGCTTTTCTGTTCATATTTATCTGTGTTTCCAAATTTAAGAAAAATCCCTTGGTAATTGTCTCTTCTCTTAAGATCCTCTCACTGTGACAGTTGTCACGCAAACTGAGAATTTTGCACTTTAGTATTCTGGTCTATTAGCTGTTAAGAGCACAGATAAGATAATGAGAAATGAAAGTCCCTTTTTTAAACATTTTTGTTTTAAAATGACAACTTTAAATATATTACTCTGTTTAGAAAGAAAAATCTGAGTGGATGGCATGATGGGTAATGATATGTAAATGACCATTCATGCATGAAAATCAGGGCCACAGTTGAATGTATTAAGCAATGACTGATATAATCATTATTTTGGATTTTGCATCTGTAGAGAGGGGATTGCAGATATCAAGTGAATTGCGTATTTAAAGAAACATCAATGTGTGTGTAGAATAAAGAATATTTTTGACATTTTTGCGTTAAGTATCCTAGTGTTATGCTGTTTGGACTTAAATAAGGTCAATATGCTGGGTTTATGCTTTTTATATTATCTCTGGCTCTCGCTTTGGCAGATCCTCCCTTTCCCTGTTTGTACAGCATGCCATCGGAGTGCCAAGTTTGTAATGTCAACTCTTTTCAGCTCCCTATAATGCATTTATCTACAGAAAGCTGCCTGCAGCTCACATGGAGGGGAGAGCTTAGGGAAAGCCGGTTGCTCACAGTTTTTAAAAAATATGTAAAAATTCACTATTGCTGCGATGCCTTTGTCACTCTCACATTTATACGTGCTTCCCGCGCTGGCAGGAGGGTGGGGGAAAGTTACTGCTGCAGGTCTGGTGGAGCTGTGAGCTTGAGGCAGCCCCCATCACGGCTGACACTGGTCCCTACCTCAGCACTTCACAGATGTGGCAGGGTCATCACTTAACTGGCAGTTTCTGTTTCAAGGGTCAAGGCAGCTGCTGTGTGGGTTGGGGCTGTGGCACTGGGGTCACAGATGAGGAGGGTGATGGGCAGCACACAGGCACCGACGCTTCGTGTGGCTGCTCCTTCATCCTCCAGCTCACACGTTAGTGGTGCTTCTGCTGCTGATGTTGCTGACCTTAATGTGGGCTCAGAGTGCAGCTATTTGGTCATTGCAGCAAATGTATACAATTTGTGTATGTAACTATACACATATTCTAAGTAGAGCCGCCTAAATGTAAGCTACAGATGCTTTGTTCTGGTGACCAGGGGTGGCAGGAAGCGGGCAGGCTGTCTGAAGCTGACCCAAAAAAATGAGGAAAGTGTCTCTGGGGATTATTGTCCGGGAGGTGACAGTATAACTCACTTCTTTGCTTCCTAGCCAGAGCTCTGCAGCTGCTCTGCTTTTAAAGTGCCGCTTTCATGAGGAAACTGAAAAAAAAAAAAAAGGGATGACTTGAGAGGGTGATGTTTTCTTGTCTCATCTCATTTTGTGTTATGAACTTTAAAGAAAAAAGAAAATTCCATTTTCAAATAAGAGAAAAATAAGCTCCTGTTATACAGTATCTACATTAACAGATTCCTTCTATCAAAGACAGAAAATAGCTGTGGTACTAAATAAAATTAATGCATCTTGTGTTTGGAGAACATTATGCTAAATGTCCATGATACATTCTCTGTCCCCTTCGGCAGTAGCATATGATCAATTTTGCTAGTCTGTCCTTACCTAATTATTGCTGTCGCTAATGAAGGGAAGTAGAGAAAAACATGTCTTAGTAGGTTAATAAGCCATCCAGAAAATTATATTAGCATGATCAATCCTTAATGATTATGGTTTCTCATAATATTAGGTCACCTGAAAGGTGTTTTTTGTAGGAAATGTGAGGGGAAGTACGTATCATTTTGCAGCCATTCTTCCAAGCGTGCTCAGTTGGTGTTAGGAGAGAAATGCAGTCAAACTTTGGCTCAGGAGTTTTTCCTGCTCTTGCAAACATTGATTTACTTAGTGGAACTGGCTTATTTTATCATACAAGGATTTGGAAGGGCAGTACGTATGAGGGATTTTCTCTCTTCCTTCCTTCCACAAATATTTGTGAGTTGATGGTGTGTATGTTCTCTGTTGCTTTTCATAAGTTTTTTTAAATAAGCTGGTAGTCTCTGATCAGTCTGAGCAGCTTCCAACCAGCATTTTCCCCCTTCCTCTGTTCTTGATGATACACCTTCATTTGCAATCTAGTATCCGGTTTAGCATCTCTCAGGATTTCTTTCATTTGTTTGTTTTTTGCCTCATTGTTGCTTCTTGGAGGACCCACGAATGCCAGTACTGCAGCATACTCAGGACATGTTTGTTTTGATGAAAACACTTCTCTTAGAGCATGTCCAAGGCACTAAAATGAATAGCAGAGAGGAATGATCCTCAGACATCAGACTCATCAGACTCCTCTTTTTTTAATTTTATTTATTTAAAGATTTTCCCCAAATTAAACTGAATCACAATCCTCCCTTTTAATTTGTTAATTACACTTCTGCAATGGTAATGCAATCAGTGGATATAGCTAAAGTGTTTGTGTGTGGGAATCAGTATTAATGAGAAAGAGCATATTTGCAAAGCGTGGAACGTATCAGCTCCTTGCCTTGCGTCTGTCTGCTGGTGTAAGGCTGCTCTCAACTGGACCCAGCTGAGCGGCGCAGGGAAGCCCAGCTGTAGGAGGAGAAGAAGAAGAAGAGCCCCTCCAGGTCATTCTCTCCCTAGTGCTCCCTTCTGCGCTTTCCATACTCAGGAAAGCTGTGGGGCAGGTTGGGCCAGGGAGACCCGCATTTTGGGCAGCACAGCCTTTGGAGAGCTCGAGCTCAGCAGAGGTGGCACCTTGGCCAAAGCAGCAAGTCAGGGCTCTTGCAGCCTGCCTGCCCCAAATGGCTTTGCAGGTGACAAAACTCTGAGCGAGTTCATAAAGGTTAATCACGACTATGTGAGAATGAAATCTGGCATTTTCCTGCTGGGCTTCCAATTTTCTGTATATGCAGTGTATTGAAGCTAAGTGAGATTAAATGTTTAAACCTTTCGTGCCATATGGCTTCCCCTATATCATAAACACATCTGTAAAATTATACTCAGAAGGCCAACATTGTTCTGGTGTAAATGGATTCAAATCCATGCTTTTCCTCTGCTCATATCAAGGCTGGGTTTCATGTGTCACACTCAACCTGTTTGTCCTGTTAGTGGAGGTCTGGGAGGCTCTTCCTCCCAGTCACGTAAGTTCTGAGTGACAGCACAAAATTAGATCCTCAGTTTATCCACAGACCTGGTCCATGGAGGCTCCTTCTCCTAAATCCTTGCCACTCTTCCAGGAGTGGCTGTGCTACTCACCCCTGAACTCCCTTGCCTTTCTGCAGAGGCTCTCAGCAGTGCTGCTGATATTTCTCATGGCTTTTGTGCAATGGACATGACTACTCCACTCCATAAACCAAGGAGTGCTATGAGCCACTAATGGTGCTGCTCATGCTATGCCTCAACCTGCCCAGTAATAATGGAAATAAAAGGGGAAAATATGGTTCAATTGTTTTGTTTCCTGTTTGTCCTGAAAAGTTGTCGTACTACCAGATATTTTCATGGAATTAACTGATGCCATATGTTTCCCTGTTTGTTGAAGAGTAGGGTTATATAAAAGATAGGATCTGTGTTGCATAAATATTGCATCTCCTCCTGCAGGACTTGGAGACTTTGCAGCTGCCCTCCTCTTAGCTTCTGGCAAATTCTTTAGGTGCCAGCACTCCTGTGCATCCCGAGCTGCAGCAGAGACCCAAGGACTACTTAGCTACAGCCTTGGGAAGGCAGAAACACCTTTGCACGTGTCAGGAGGGATGTCTTTAAAACCACCTCTGAGACACATTTTCTTTTGGGTTTTTTTGGGGGGTTTTGTGGGGTTTTTTGTTTGTTTGTTTGGGGTTTTTTGGGTTTTTTAGGGAATTCTCACAATAAAAGCAGCAAACCCTGGGATGAGCCCTGGGTTGTACAAGTTTAGAGGATGAGCTCAATGGTGACAATGGCAGATCAGGGAGTGCTACTGCTGAAATTTTAAATTCTTGTGGGGCAGGAGCTGTGAAGGGGGACTGGGGATCTTCTGGGTTCAGACTGACGGCTGAGGTAGTGGAGGAAGAGGCAGATAAGGAGCCATCTATTGTGGCTCCCAACCACAAGGGCACAGCCTGACTGAACATGGGTTTTGACTGTCAGTTTTGGCACCCAACTGAGATGCCTCCTTGCAAGACCCCATTACTGAACAGGAGCTTGGCACTCATCTTCTTTAATTCTGAGCTCCAGGGCAGCTCCAGCTCTCAGTTAGCTGTGTGTAACCTGCATTAGCAGCACAAGAATAAACAGCAGTATAACATGGAAGAAAAGTGGAGTGGGAGAAGAAAACTGTGTTCCTCTTGTTGAATTCAGTGAAAGGTAAACCCAAGTAATTTTTAGAGTAGAGCCACTTTACATCACGCTGATTATGTAAATGGGACATAAACTAAATTGGACTTTCACTGGCTCTGACACTCCCTTCCATTGCCAGAGTGATTTACAGAAGCTTTAGTATAAATTAAAACCAGGACTAGTGTCTGCAGTTCACATTTTAGGATTTAAACCAGTCATTTCCCAAGATAATTGTGGTGCAGTCAAGACTAGGAGCAGCTTCCTAAAATTGGTTAATACCCAGATTTGGGCTTCTTCAGTGGCTTAAATGAAGTGGCATATTATCTCCTCTGTAGTCTGCCTGAAAGATAGATTTGATGTCTGCAAGCAAAGACATGAAATTGCTATAGGCTTCCATTCTTATAGCCTGCCACCTATTTGATTTATGTGATAAGTGATCTCAGATGACCCTCCAAGGCACTGAACCATTAGAGAGTTATGTTGCACAGAGATAAGAAATCTTCAGAGATACTTAAATCTTCTTTTACCACTGGGAGTTTCATCTGTTCTGGAATAAAGAACATTTTTATGTATGATGTTGGTATCTTGCTAGCCATACTAATATTCAAAAGGATACACAGACTTAAATCAATAGCAAAGTGACAAAGATCTTAAAACTGAAGTAGTCACCAAGTGAATGCTAGACAGCTCTTTTAGGTTTTATCTTTGTTCCTTTCATTCTGTTTCTTGAAAGATAAGTAGCTGTGAAGGTTCACATTCAAGTCTTCTGTTAATCTTTCCACCAGGAAGGAAGCTGGCAAAAGCACCCTTTCAGTGTGGAAAGCCCTGGAAAGTCACATTACCTGTTAGGACTTGCTTGTTGTAGCCTTTGCAAAACCATGGATTGGATCTTTCCTTTTTTTCTTTTTTTTTTTTTTTTCCGCTGGATTTCTATGAAGTTGGTGATGCAGGTTCCTCTCTGCCTGGAGTGAATGAAAGTGCTTTGAACATCAGGTGGTATGTGAATTCTTGACAGTGGTCAGGGAAAGCACAGACCAGTAATTTCTGTAGTTTATGTCCAACTGTAGCATCTTTCCCTACAGAAGGCGGCACTGCTGCCTCATATTCTTCTGACTGAACCTCTATCTAATGCACTAGTTCTTCGTAGAGTTTTCTGTAAGTGCCATGTTGCAGCATGTACACAGTCCATATGCTCCAACTATCAAATGATCTTTGGCATGGTGTGTTTAGTGCCTCAAGCACAAGGTGTCCAGCAGTAAGCTACTGTTTCAGGTGGTGTGGGATGCAGCTTCTGCACAGACATACAAGAGGAGGAGGAGGGACCAGAACCAGTCCCTGCTTTTCAGTAGAGCCTGAAGGTGCCAGAGGCTTTGCAGGTCTGCAGGGAGAGAACCTTTGGCAGTCCACAGAGGGGGTGAAGGGGGTTTCAAGCCTGGGCTACTCTGCTTCCTTCTGGCACATAGGACCAGCCACCCAGAAGGAGTTCACACTTGACTCTCCTTCAGCCTTTGATGGCCATTTTCTGACAAATAAGAAAAGCGTTAAGACATTGGGTACTTTCCTGGACTGCAGCTTTCTATCTACCTTGACACAGTGCTGAGTCCAATGATCTGTGTGGCTGGGCAAGTCAACCTGAGGGAGGAATCAGATGTCATCTTTTCTCGTTTCTCCTTGATCCTGAAAAATCTTCTGGTCCTTGCAGTTAGGGCTACAGTAATCTCCTTCCAGGTTCTTAAATAATGGCCTTGCTTGGTCACCTGTCACATTGCATCCTTCCAGCTGTGGCCATAGCCGCTTGGTTGTTTTGTTCATGCTGTTGGGCATATTGAAATACATGAGAGCAGGGACTGATGCCACAAAAGCTTTGGCAGCATTTCAGGCATGTTTTTACAAAAAGATGTATCTGTTTCTTGAAAATTCTCCTGCAAGAAAGTGATTTCTCTTTAAAATTAAATCAATGCAAGGCAGAGATGACTAGTCCCCATGTGCTATTTGGCTTTTTACTCAAAGCTGTTTATGAGGGGAAGTTCTTGGCAAAATTAAATGAGCCTCCTCTTCCTCAAGCTGGCAAATACTGTCACTGCTGGTCATCGTACACCTTCATAAATCTGCAGTGTTGGCACTCCACATACACCAGGCAAACATGAAATTTTGTAGGGGGACAGCACAGTGGTGCAATAATCGCAGCTGTTTTATGTCAGCATTCAGAAGGCTTACAATAGGGTTTCATTCAATGAGCCGTTCCTTTTGAAATGCCATTAGAGATATTTGCTTGGAGAAACTGGCCTCGACTAATCGTATTTAATTTTTTATCAAATGCACTGAGGGAGCAGCAGGAATATGCATGAGACAGAAACAAGCAAGTGGTGTTTATTTAGAATAAATAAACTTTGAGTAAGAGTTGAATCCGTTCCCTCCTGGCCACAGTTGTACAAATGCAGACAAGTCCCTACAGAGTTCAGGGGGGAGTCACATCCTGGTTTCTGACACAGGTGCTGTAGGAGACCTCCAGTCGCACCCGCTGAAAGGAGAGAACTGCAGTCACACATATGCAGAGGAGGAGAGCTGCTCCTGTGAAACCATTCCCATGCACTTTTAGCCACCATAAATGAGGTTCAGAGGGTGTCAGTGCTGCTCATCTCACCAGGAGAGACCTCTGAGTGCCCGGATGGCAGCTGGAGAAGGCTCCCGAGGCTTCCGAGATGTTGAGCTGTGTGAAGCGAGGAGCGCGCGGCACTGCATGAGCCCATGCCTCTCCTCACAGCAGCAGCACCCCATCTGCAGGGCTGCCAGAGCTGCTCCAGGCTGTGCCCTCAAGTAGGGAAAGTGCCACTGAAAAACTGGGGTTGGTGGGAAAAGGAAAGGAGCAACAAGAGAATGAGAAGGAAGGCATGACAGGAAGCAAGGCAAGGTGAAAAATAAAGAGAGCGCTGGAGAGAGCAGCAGTGTTTAGGTATAATGTGAAAGAGTTTTTGTACTAGTTATTTGCTGAACTCAGAGCACTCCCAGGCACTGTTTTCTTGCACTAATGAGACTGTATCCAGGGCAGAAGCAGAGCCTTCAGCACAAGGTGTGGGTGAGCTCAGCACAGGGCCATGTCCAAGGGTGAGGTGTTCCAGCAGTTTCCTGCCCTACATCAACTCAGCACTGCATGGGAGTGACAAATCATGAATAGACCCTACAAAAGTAGTATTTAAAAATTATAAACATGATAGTTTCTGGTATTTGTTATACTCATAAGCTTTTTCTCCACAGCCCTAAAGCTTAGACATACCTTTCAAGACAAATGTATACATAGAAGCTGAGGTCCTTATACACTGATATAATCCACTAGCTATGATTTTTAAGAAAAGAAAATCTAATCTGAAAGTTGCGGTATAAAGAGAGCTGCAAAACACTGCTAATTGAGTCTGACTGGCATCAAAGTAGTGCCAGGCTCTATCTACATGGTCTTTAGCAATAAGATAAGAGCACATTTTATCAGCAATCTCTGCTGGCTGGATGCATCCAGTTCCTCCTCAAAAACCCTGTTAGGTATTTGTATCATGCCAAAGTCATCCTGTTAACCTTTTCTAGCACATAGCTGAGAATGGTAATGCAAAGGTTTCCAAAGGTGGGACCTGAGGCAGTATAAACTCTGGGAAAGAGGGTCTGGTTTCCTTGGCAGCCAGCTCAGGTATGGCACAACCCTGGTGCAGTTTAAATCACATGCCCACAGATAGCAGAGAGGAGGTTTCAAGTGTGGTGGTGGTGTGGAGAAGCTGATCAAAGGCCCATTGGTGTGAAGGAGAATATTTCATGTCTCCTTAAGAAGTTCTGTCAGGTCCTGAGCTGGGTAGAGACACTGTCTTCTTGTGCAATAAGTAATTTCCCCAGAGTGTTTGTGGATGGGAGAGAGAGCAAATTAGTATTTATTGAGATGGAGCCAGCCAGCAGGAGTAGAGCAGAACAAGGCACGTCAGAGTTTGAATTTATTACCAATACTGTAGGCCATTTTCCTTTCATTTTAACTGTAATGCCATTCTGAGCCTCAGCCAGACTTCGAGAGCAGAGTCATTCGTGAGTTGACCCCCTGCTTCACATGCTTCATTTTTCTCACTTTGCAGGTTTTGACTGAGCTAATGCTTTGAGGAAAAAAAGACTTATTGATTAGAGTGGAATCGCTTGCAGCACCTGGGCTTTTATTGGTACAGTTTGTGTGGTGTTGTTAGCCGTTCAGTACAGGTGCAGGTAGTGTTTGTTCTAACACATTTAGTAAATTATGCTGGCTTCTCTGCCCTGGATTCTTGGAGCTTTCTCACTTCATCCACTCACCTTCTCACCTGCTCAGAGCACACTTGTTAGGACTGAAGCATGTGGCAAGATCACGTCAGCTGTTCCAAAGACCATCCTTCTCCTCCTCCTCCACTACATTTTTGTTTGCACGTTGTCTTTCATTCCACAATACAAAAATGGCCATCAATTCTCATCTCCATGTGATTTTTATTATTACCTAGATTTTATAGCTAAAACCAAGCATGTATCCTGTTAGGATGAGCTAGAGCAAGCTTTTTTTGAAGTTCCTCTTTAAACAACAGCAAAGATGTCCCATTATGAGGAGTAAAGTTAGAATCAGTGATGAGCATAGATCTGATCACATCAATCAAAGGAAGACTACATAATAGCAGTCTTAATTCATAATTCATTATAGTCATATTTCTTATATTCAGGTGTGTGGTGATGCTTTATGCTGTCTCTTTGTTGTGTTCTCCAGTGCAGTTAAAATACATTGAATAAGAATTATTATAGTAGTCCTACATGAAAACTGAGCTGAGGCTTTCTTGAGTTTGCCCTATTACCTTCAGAGGCATGTTAGCAAAGAGAGATTCAGAGATTTGTGTTTAGCCAGTGTTGACACCTAATTGTCTCTCACCCTCATGGCTCACCAGCTACTCTTCCCACTTCCATTTACTCCTCACAGTATGGTCCATTGGGCAAGTTACACACATGTCCCCGTGACACTTGGTGTATCAGATCAAGATACCATCCCACTGGAGCTGCTTTTCTGGAAATTGCAAAGAGTTTATTTCCATCCTGACTTTGACACTTGTCAAGTATCTTGGGAAGACACAGAGCAAGGGTTATTCAGAAGCCCAAGCTCAGAGATTTTGTTGTCCGTTTGATAAAACTAAACCACCAGTCCAACTCCCAGCATGAGTCTGGGAAGCTGTGTGGATTAAGTCCTAGCATGATTTTTTGAGGTTGTAGCAGTTACAGAAGACTCAACTTAAGAGATGAAGCGTAAAGAGAAAGTAGAGGTGTCTACAGTGGGGGAGCAGTTTGGGGCTTTTAGTTTTCTCCTGATGTTACAGGAGATAAGCACAGGGTCAGACCAATCTACTGATGACACTTTTAATCTGTTTTTTCAGCTAGGGAAACAGAATAAAATACCTCAGAAATAGTTTCTTTCTTGTGGGACTTGCAAACAATACAAATCTTCTTGAAATCACAACTATCTGATCTGAGTGCAGTGAGAATGCCAGAGAAGGACCAAATTATTAAAACAGAAGCTGTTGTGGTTACCACAGTCCATTGACTCTGTAAATTGTGTGTACTGCCTTCACAGCTAAGAATTTATATTGCTTAAGAGATTGACATAGTCTCTGAAGTGACTTTCAGATAATGTTAGTGACCTTCTAACCCTTTTTGGCACATTTCTTTGGACTCTTGAAGTTGCTAATCTTGCTAACGCAAATAGGAATTTGCAGCTTAACATTTCTCAGTTGTGTGAGGAATAAGTGGTGGGCTTCAGTGATTAGCCTCCCCTGAGCCCTACACTGTTTCTGCAGGGTCTTGGTGTTAAAACTTCAGCAGTTGCTAATATGAGAACTACACAATGTGCATTGGAAGAAGAATCGTTCTCCTTTTCAGAAAAGGAATCCAGAAACTAGATTATTTTTGCTAACCATTTTTTTTTTCAGTTGGGTTATGAAAGAAGTGCAAATCAGCAAGTGCAGTGAGGGGAAAAAGGGAAAACGAGTCACCTTAGAAAATAAGCATCCACTAGTCCTCAAGCTAAAAAGCAGCAGGAAGTGTTGGGAAAATAGCTCATTCTAAGATGTCTGGATTTATCAAAGCACTTATCTGCACAGCATGGAGAAAACAAGCCCCTGTGTGTGTCAGTTCTCGGTGTGGGTGCATATGCCAGTGGGTATGTTTGTGTAGGGAGAGAAAACACACCTTTAGGAAATGTAAAGAATAATATTATCAGTGGTTACTGCCAACAGAAAGAGTGAGTGAGATAAACAGCTGTCTTTTTTAATCAGGACTGCTGCACACTAGAACATTTAATGACAAAGTGCACATTGACTATGGAAAGCTGGATGCAGAGCTTCTTCAGAAAAATATGGAGTGACCTGTTATTTTCAAGTAGAAATTCAGAACTTAGTGCCTTAGTGTGGATGGTCTTCTCTAAATCAGTTACTTCTCTTCGACACGCTCAGTCTTTCAAATGCCTTTCTTTAATGACTTAAGTAGCTGTATCACTTATTTTGTGACGTGGAACCATGTGAGGTCCCTGGTCAAACCACACGTGCTGGACAATTATAAATGGAAACATTGCAGGGAGGAAGAAAACAGGGCATATGTTTTTAATTAAAAGGAAATACAAGGGAAGTGATTTGCAGAATAACAAAATAAAGAAATGAAAGCTCTATTCCATAAAGTATATATTCTCACCCTCCTGAACTAGAGCAATTGTCATGTTTTCGATAGGTGAGGAATGCTTGACTGTTGTAAGAAGTCTTCTGCCCATACAGTCACTCGTTACATGTCCTGCCTAATATCTTAACCACTGGGAATCCCCTGCCAAGATTGGCTGTCAGAGTTATCTTCTCAATAAAATAGATTTCTGTATTTAAAATGTAAATGAAACTTAGTGAACTGCCTGGACGCAGCTGCAGGGAGGTGGGAAGGAGCATGAGCCTCACAGTCAGAATCACACTGGCAGCACGTGGGGATGCTAATGGTGTGAGGATGTGGCACTTGGACACCTTGTCCGCCCTTGTACATTGACTTTTATAAAATATGAGCCTAAAGCGTTTCTCAGTTATTTAGGGAAACAGAAAAACCACAGCTCAGACCCTCCCTATAAAGCCTGACAGTGCAGTAGAACGAAAATCCAGCATGTGTTTTCCTGGTTTCCCTTTAAGTTTTTGGTACATGAATTTTATGGATATAAAGGTAAGCAAATCTGTACAAATAGACAATCACCATGCTCATCATAGGTGATCTTTTTCAGTTTAATGTAGTCTAAATTCAGGCATGACTGATAAGAAATTGGTGCAGCAGAGTTTATTCCTAAACATACCAACACTTCCTTTGACTATATTAAGGCTCAGGAGGAAACATCTTAGACAAGTCATCTACCTCAAGTACTTCTGTGGTGTATATCACTGTAGTATCTAAGCATATCACAATATTTTAATATACTTGTTTCTATATTCTCTGCTGGTAGAATATGGTATTCTTACCATTTTGACATAAGGGAAGCATGACAGAGGTTGCATAATTTGTACAGGGTAAGGAAGCAAGTTTGTTGAAAAACAGGCATTGGGGTTACACTTGCTCTTCTAGGGGCAAAAGCCCTTTCTCCTCTAACAGCTTTGTGAAAGCTTGGGATTCTTGTCCTTTCTTGAGTAAATAACAAAAGCAGCCTATTCTGACACAAAAGCCTCTGGTAACAACACAGATGTACCTCAGGGTGATGATTTTTCCAGTCGATTTCACTGGGGCTTCTGCCACACTTCAGCATGTCCACCAGCTTTGGTAGGTTGGACCCAAGTGTGCAGTAAGCCTGCACCACAGTGCTGACTCCAAATTCAAGAGAGATGATACTGCAGAGGCTGTTTGTGCAGATAACAACATCAGTCAAAGCTGATTGATGCTGAAATTCTGCGTTTGTTTAATAACTCTGCAACTGGCAGAAGGATATCGCTAGGCGCAGTGTCTTGGTATAAAGTGGCATCCTTCAGAAGATATTAAAGGGTGTTTATATACTTTAATACAAACACAGATAATGTTTCTTGTGGATCTTTTAACAAACTCTCTTTTTGATGCCTACCTTAGTGGTCTTTTTCTGTCTTTCAGTACTCAGCCATCAGTATTTTTTCGCAGTCCTCTTACACCCATATTTTTATTTTCCCCTCAGTCCCTTCATGTTTTTGACTTAAGGGCCAGGTACAAACCTTACACAACTGCAGACATTGGCATTGACTTTCCTGGGTTTCAAATTTAACCTGTGCTGGAGATTGTCCCTTCCTCTGGACAGCACTAAATCTCTCCTGCCAGAGATAACTAGTCCATGGGGCTCATAACTGTACTTCCGCAGAGAAAAATGTTTTGCCTTTGGAATGGACTAGATTGCACCACATGGCAGGTAATTTCAAAACATTTTCGAGGAAAGCATCCCCTTGGGGCCATCTCAAGGCCTTCATGGGTAAAGGACACAAGGCAGCATGTGATGCTATCAATTCACCTTCATTATTGTCCCAGGGAACAAAGCAATGAGGCTCAGTGGAGATACAGCCTTCCTGGGATGCAGTTTGAAGGGGGGGGTCATTGTTCAAGAGGAAAGAGAAGAGGAAGGGTCTTTCTCTGGTTTTTAACTCCATAATTCAGGGAATTTATCCCAGACCACCATGGAAATCTCTGTGTTGGCCCCATTCAGAAGCACTGTTGGCCAGCTGTCAGCTTTGTGAGCAGCACATTAAGCTGATGCAGTGAATAAATTTTTCTAGAGCGAGAGAAGTGCTTTGCTACAATGCTGTCTTTACTAATGTATATTCTTCTGCTTTCCATCAAACAGTCAATGAAGGCTCAGGTGAAACCAATCAAAAAGAGACATCGACCTGTGATATTTGCCAGTTTGGGGCAGAGTGTGACGAAGATGCAGAGGATGTTTGGTACAGTAATTTGCTCTACTCTTCTATTTTAATGAATATTGTATTATTTAAAGATACTGTGGTTTGGAAAGCATTACAAATGTAAGATACTCAATTTTCTGCATCCAGAGATTCATCTCGAAGTGAATGAGGTGGTTGTTATTCTGAAAAAAATGCATAAAACACTCTGGTTTATAATTTTGGAACATGCACAATTTAGACCAACTCTAGAAACACAGTTATCCATTTTGTTGCCATTATAACTTATGTTATTCCATCTGGGGTTTTACAGCTTCATACTTTGGTAAAAATAGAATTGGGAAAAATAATTGACCTAAAGCTTTTCCAGTTAGAAAGTATCATTAGAATTATCATCATGTTAATTCATGTGTGGCATTAGAAACACTGGGAAATCTGTCTCGCTTTTTCCTAGTTGCTGGAGTTGAAAACCTAACCCTCAATTGTTTGAAAAAATGAGAGTGTACATTTAGACATTTTCTCAATAGAAATTGTTTTAATTTTTATTTTTTAAAAAATGCTTCAAAATTATTCAGGTTTTCTTATCATTTTAAAGCCTAATTACATAAGCTGAAGGGAAATAATTCTATCTACTCAGATTTTTATTTTTTCATTTTGTATTTTGCTTAGGAACTTTGCAAATATATATTAGGCCAACTCTGAGCTAATCATTTCATTGTGATTTTGGAACAGCCAATAGATCATAAAGGTCACTATTCACAGAGTTTTAGTTCTAACATTGCCTTAATGCCCTGCTTCATACTTCTATCTAAGTAACAAAAGCAAATTTAGAGAGAGAACAAAATAATCTTGCAGATGTTAGAGCTGTTGTCTATATGGTGCTTCTAAAGCTGTGTTAGCTAAAGGATGGATACAGAGACTGGGGCAATGAGATGTCAATAAAGCAATATGGCCCAAGCTCTAACTTGGACAGTAAGAATGGAACAGAGGGGAGTCAATGCCTAAATGGTGAACATGATAAGTGGGCCCAGTGTTAGGCAGGTGACCTAACCCAGGCAAGGCATCCACACACTGTTGGTCAGGTTGGTTCTAGTCTTTAAAACAACCCAACTAAACAAACCACAGAGTCCTTGCTCTGTCTCCAGTCATCAAAGGAAATGGTGGTGTTGAAATACAGGAGCAAGGTGCATCATGGTTATAGGTTTCAGTAATGTAATGAAATTTGCGAGTAAGAAATTGCCTAATGTTGACTTTGCTTAAGGAAATTACCCCAGGTGTTACGATTTTCATTGTCTCCTTGGCTGGTTGTCCTTGAGAGCTTTGGTGGTGCAGTGTAGAAACAAAACCATGGTAAAATTAATATATCAAAATTCACAGTCTGGTGCTCATGTTTTCATAATTAAGTGCACTTGCAAATTGGAAGGCAGGAGAAGAGAGGGGCAAGGAATAAAATTAGCTACAAGATAACATTATTAATCATAAGCACTGAGCAGCAGTGTTTATTTTTTTCCAGAAATAGCTTGGTAAAATTGCCTGATCCAACTTACCCCAGTGTTCCCACTGCAGATTTTGCACTAATTCCTCCCCTTTGAAACAACTTGGCTTATTTGGAGCAACGTAATGACAGCAGGAGCTGAGGTTCTCAATCTTTATTGGCAGGCAGTCTTTCTGCAGGGGAAGGTGCTTCTCAGGGCAGGAAGCAGGGAAGGGCATTTACTGGGAGGACGCCACCAGACAAACTGTTATAAGGCAGGAAAGCCGATTTCCAACCAGAAATACAAAGACCTTGTAAAGCCTGTTAAAAGGTCTGATTTGAAGTAAACAACTTCATATGCCGTAACATAGCCCTGTTTTCCCATCCCTGCCCCCTGATTAGTCTTGGATAAGCATCTTTCTAAGAAATGAGCCTCCTGGGTATTAGCTTTTTCATTATTCTTATTTCTAAAATAAAAGTGGACTATGTATGGAGGCTTTAGACTCTTCTTTCAAATGTACGTTAATTGAATTTTCATGTTTGGCACTAGACAGACATATTTCCCCACTCCCCCTGATAAGATTTGTTGTGCAGAAAATGTCCTTAGATTAAGTGGGAAAAGAAATTTCAATTTACTATTTGATTGCTGTTTTTATGTGGATCAAATTCCAGATGTAAGCAGGGCAGGGCTCCTTTAGCTATCTCACCTGACTGATGAGGTTTGTAAAATTCAAATGGGGTCAGCAGTTCCAGGTGGTCCCAGGACCTGTTATTACAGGATGACAAGCCCAGCAATGGCAGTGAATCCATATCGTTCCGGAGCAGTTTGAGTGTGCAGGGACAGTGCCTGATCCATTCCAGGTAAGAGAGATTCAGACTGGTGTCAGAGCCAGACTTCAGAGAGCTGGGGATGCAAGGCTGGCTGTTCGCCTAATATTTCTAGGGTGCCAGAGTAGATCAGAGAAGAGAGCACAGGTGTGATAGCAGATGTGGTTGGGCTGCTGATGATTTAAAGTGACAATTGACATTATTCTGCATTGTCACAGTCTGTTATTTTGCAGACCATTATCTCTGGTTTAACTCTTACTGATTTTTTTTTGGTTATTCGCTGCCAGTTGTCACTCATCTAAATTGTGCTATTGTACTGTGTCACCATTATTTTTAAATCTTTGTATTTGCCTAAAACCAATCAGTTAATGGCTAGACTCCTGGGATTCTGATGGGGGGGTTTGGCACACAGAAGATTACTTGAAGGGGTAAGATTTGTGTGAATGCTTTCTGGAAAGTATGAAGAAAAGGCAGAAAAGAAACCATTGTAATAACAGGTTTTCCATGGCATGTGAAAGCACACGTGTTATTATCCTGTTCTGCAGTCAAGTATCATGAGAGTGAATGCAATTTGGCATTCCATTAGTGAATCTCTTTCTCCAAGTTAAAAACAAAGACTGTTCAGTTGAAAGTCTTTAACATCTTGCTACTTTAATATGTGAAAGCTTCTTGTCACTAAGAGGATCGTGTATTACTGGCATTATTCCCACCTTTAATGCATTTTGCACCAATGGGCTTCATGAATATTTAAAGCAGGGCAGTGGCTATGCTATTTAGCACTGGATTACAATCTATTGGTAAATCAGGCATTTGGTGTTGCTTGCTTTGGGTTTTATTTCTGAGCTGGCTAAGGAATAATTGATTTTGTCAGGCAGGGCTACTCAACATAACACCGAGAGATATACTCAAAAGGAAATGAAGAATGAAGCATAACATTTTGAACTGTGGTATATTTCTAAGATCTTCCAAAAAGCATCTATGAAATACTCACTGGACATAAACAGTGCTCACCAAATGGAGTGCCTGCTCTCTGCTGAAGTGGCTTAGTTTCAGTGCAGAACCACATCAGAAACCTGGATTCCAGCATTAATCTCCTCCATATGGGCCACTTAGGAAATAAGAGCACTCCCTACACTGGACAAGCCAGGGTTTGCACAGATACCAGGCAGCTATTTCAGAAGCCCACTGATGTGTCCAAAGTGGAAGGAGATAAATAATAGGAATTCTTCTGTTGAATTTCCTGTTGGAAAATGCTGCCAATAGAGAGGACAGGAGTATTTTCTTAAAACCAGATTATTGCCTGCAAATCTCTGACTTGCAGAGTTAATCAAAATCAAAATGATGAATTGGGGTTAAATATGCATGCTTTCCCTTGGAATTTCAATATCAGCAGGTCAGGCAGCAGCAGTCTCGAAATGCAGCATTGCCCACAGTAAGATGGAGGTTGCCAGCTGTAAGACACAGATGCAGAGTGTGGTGCACTCAGAGAGTGCTTCCCTTGCAGCCTGGCAGTGTCTGAGGAGGTGAGGAGGCCATCTCCACAGAGTGCTCCTCTGCCTGCCCCTTCCTCCCTCCTGGAGGTTGCAGGTGGAGGAGAGAGGCAGCAGTATCACTGGCAGGAGGTGATTAACTCTGAAATGGGGCACTTGGGGGTTTGCAGCAGTGATAGAAGGGGCTTAAATGCCTCTGCTGTTCTCTGCATCTCCATCCCACACACCCCAGGGACTCCTCTTTGGCTGGATGTAGGGTACTGTACTCTTCCATAGGCACTGTGCTCGTGGTAGGCAACTTTCCTCCCTCTTCACAAGCCTGGCCCACACTGGAGTGGCCTTCTCCATTTCTTGCAAGTAGGCAGAATCCCACCGAGCAGGTCCAGCTGAGGAGAAGATGCTGAAGCTGTTCTGTGGGGTCACTGGGCCCCTGATGGCAGCTGGGAGCTTGGGGGAAGGCATCCACGCCTGAATGAAGGAGCTTGGCATGTTCAGTGTCTAGGTCAGTGGGTGAAGGAAGGAGTGTTGTTCCCAGGCATGCTGTGTGGCTGGGTGGTATTCCCAAGTGAGATGGTGACACTGCAGCATGATTACAGCAGGTCCCTTGTGTCCTGCACTTCTTTCCACATGACTGGGATGGTAAACTCCAGTTGTCCAAGGCAGATACACAAAACAGATAAAGAAGATAAACTGTTTCAGTCCCATGTTTCATATTTTACTGTTAATCACTGATACATCTAGTTTGGGTGAATGCTCCTGTAAGGCAAGTGAACAGTCTGCAGCTCATGAGGATGGCGAAACCACATTCTCATGCAAATGAGTTGCACTGTACATGGGAGATATCTGTGCAAATCATGCAGCTGCCATCTGCAGTGACCCCTATAATCAATATTGCTCTAGCAATCAATATTTATCTTTATTATAGTATAGAAAGAAAACATATGAAAGAAGCTAATGGTTTTGCCAGCTTCTCAATCCCCACAGCAATTAGGTCAGTCGGCTTTGGGTCCCTTCCCCCTTCCATCAGTTGCTCTCAACAGGAGCATTTGCAAACAAGATGCTGTAGTGATATAAAGTACTAAAAGGTAGTTTGAAGTCTCACATACATTACACGGGTATTGGCTGCTTCGTGTTCAGCGGTGTGTATAATAACTATGTGTGACCTACTTGTTCCAGATGCAGAAATGAGCTGCTTTAACATCTGCAATGTCCTGAGCATTGCACAGTAGATATATTGCTGTTTTCTGCTTCTTTTCTTTCTCTTTTAGTGAAAAAGTAGATCTTTGTTCATGGCTGGGTATAACACTTAAACATACAAATTGGACTTGTGGTTCAGATAAACACAGAAATGAAATCAAATCATTAAAAATACACAATTCTGCAAAAACTTAAATTTCTGCTTAACTTGAGATCATACCTAAGGCATGAAGTGAAGCTACTTCTGCAGAAATCTTCACATGAAGCTTAATAGTCATGCCTAATAAGAGTCCAGGCCAGGGTTTGCAGAGCGTAGTAAAGGCACTGCAGCACACAATCTCTGCATTGCACAGCAACAGATGACCAAGCATCTTGCACCTTCTTACACTCATGTCACTTATCTTAGCCCCCAACCTGATAACAGAGCTACCTCCAGTGCCTGCCCGGAAATTAGCCCAGTTCTGTCTCTGGTAACTGCTAATGTTTCATTTGGTTCGTATTCTGTGGTTAAAACATTTTGAAATAGAAAAAAAGCAGCTGACTTCCAGGGTAACTGTTGAGATGCCATGTGGAGATAACTGTAGACACTGCAGTACTGGAAAAAATGTAGCCTAATCAACTGGACATTGGTCATTTAAGGGTGTGCAATGAAAGACAAAACATGAGGAATGTTAGGCAAAGCAAGATGATACCTACCTGTCTGTATGTTGTGTTTTAATTATTAAGCCTGCTCTGAGAAAGGGTTGGTTTGGTGGCTTCTATTGGAGGCTGGTCAGCCAGATCCTGCTGCATCTGGGGTATGAGAGCAGCCTGGGGTTGTGAAAAAAAAATGCCCCATGAACCGGCACAAAAGTGAGAAAACTAGCAAAATACAAAATTGTAGTTTGAATTGCTGACCGCAGCACCAACAAGAACAATGTTGCAGCTGCTGCAGCTTAGGTGAAAGCTTCAGCTTATTAGAAACCAGTGTCTAGACACCATGTTAGACTCAGAAAATAAGGTTCCCAGGTCAGCATTGCATGAATGCCACAGTTCCTGTCAGGTAAGCTACTGGGATATTTTAGGACTCTTTCAGAGGGCAGTTTCAACCTAAAACTAGCCTAGGTGAAAAAGTAACTTTGTACCTCACCGTAACTAGAGAAAGATCCCCACTGACTTCTAAAAGACCTTAAATCAAGCTAAAGTTATGTGGCTTTCCTCTTTCTCAGAATGATTCTGCAGAAAGAGCAGAAGATATGGAAGAGAATGTTACCTTTGTTTTCAATGGATGTTTCTCTTAAGAGAAGCTTATGGTCTGGTTCTGCAGCTCACAGAGGAGGACAAGGGACTGAGCACCTTGTATTTCTAAACTGATTGCACTACTAGTGGCTTGGCTAGAAAGTTAATGCTTGGAAAAACGATGGCTTGTTTGACCATGTGGTGAAATTGTTTTCTCTACGTAAATTTTATTTGGCTTTAGTTAAAACCAGCCATTTTTCCCAGTCAGGTGAGTTTCACAATATCACCTTACCAACTCTGCATCCTTCATCCTTTGCCGAAATAGCCTATTTAATTTTGAAGTGAGACTGATTCCCAACTCCTTTAGGGTGATGGTTTGGAGAATTTGACCTTTCTATCCATTGAGTCAATGTAATTCTTCAGAGGCTTATGTTCGTTTGAGTAAGTCCTGCCTTTCCAGATTCTCAGGATTTATTTTCTTAATAACATTCTTTAAAAAAAAAAGCAAACTTGTTTTAACATAAGCCAAGATTGTCTGGAGTTACTTATACTTCATAGTGTTTTATTACCAATACACTTTGGAACACTCTGGTAAATAATTCAGCCTACACAAAGAAATTGGCTATATTTTCTCTATACATCGAGGAAGTCTGTCATGTAGACTATATATCACGGCTCTAAATGTTCTCAGATAAATGCAACCCCACATTGTATTCCATCTGTACTACTCACACAAGTAGGTTTTTAGGGACCTTGCATGACACATCCATCTCTTATCCAAACACCAGAATCCCTAACATTTGGGTTTGTAATAAAAAAGACATTTTTTATCTTTTGCAATTACAGCAAAACTTGCTGTGTGTCCAGGGAATAATACCCTACACAGTCATAAAGCTTATAGTTGTTTTTTTTGTCTTGTGCTCCTCTTTTCAGATGCTCATCCAAACTTGCTTTTCAGTTCAGAAGGTGAACTTGCAGTTTATGGAAGTCATAAAAGTTATTCCACTGACTTCAGTGGAACAAAAGTTCTCTCCTAGTTTGGTAACTATGGAGTATCTTCTCAGTGGAGCCTTTTGCTGGTAGAAGGGAGAACAGACTCTGTTGGAGTGTAAATGCTCTGTCATTCACACAGTGCAAAGGAATGACTTGAAAATTGTGATGATAAAAGCAGAATTTGCCTTACTGACTGCTTCAGTTGCTTCAGAGGAAATATTGATTTGTGAAAAGCCAAAAATAACTTCTGAGATTTTTGGGGGGTTTTCATGTCTTACAGTGCCATGCTCCTTAGGAGCAAGACACAAATCCTTCTGAAATTTAAGGGGAGGAAGGCTTGTAAGACATGTAGTCATCATTTGTCTTGACAATTACTAGTTTGTCAACATCAGAGTTGGGGAAAACAGCTGCAATATTTTAAAAACTGTGGCTCAAAATAGCCCAATTTTCACATTAGGTTTCCATGGCCAAAATACCTACCTATGTGGTGTGTGGATGGGAGGCAGGTAGGCATGTGGTCATGGCAGAGAAGGCTGGAGGGATGGGTGGAGAAATGACAGAGGACTGTGGAAGCAGGGAGGTAACCTAAAGCTAACTTGAAGCTAGTCCAGTTCGTTGTTTTCTGGAAAGTGGGGAGGGGCTGCAGTGGCTGCCCATGTTCAGGGGCTCAGGGAGAGTTTTGGGGCTGCTACCCAAGGGTGGGAGGCAGGTTGTCCTCACCTGCCTTCCCTCTGCCTGGCTTTGAGGCTGGAACGGCACACCCAGCATGAGCAGGTGAATGAAACATTTATATGGTGAGGACGGCTGGAGGATGTGTGGGGTAGCAGCTCGTAAGGCATTGAGGTGATGTGGCTGTGGACTGTGTTCTCATCTGTACCTATTACAAGGGTGCATGTGTGTGGCTCAGCACTGTGTGAGACAGCAACAGCATCCCTCTGTATTTTCGGGAAATGTCCATATACAACATATGCACATGATAGCAGGGTGGGGAGCAACCATTGGATACGCCCAGTTTAACAGGGGAGGAAATGAACCCAAGGTTTTCGGGAATTTTTTACTCCTCTGCCACCAGATGGGACTGTGGTTTTCAGTCCTAGGTAGGAAAATGTCTCAGCCTTGTGTGCACGTGCCTTTATTTGCACTGGGAGGAATGGTTTTGGCAGTCTGTTTTGTGCTCTTGCTGTAGTACAGGGTGTTGTAAAGATCATACCTGGCTCCCGAGGCTTTGTGGGAGGTACACAAAAGGGTCCCTTTGGGCTCTGCAAGGGCAGAGCTGTGTGCAGGTGCTCCGAGGCTTGGTCTGTAGCCCCATGGTTACATTGGTTGTGTAACCCCGTGGCTGGGAGAGCCTGGGCTCACCAGGCTGTGAAAGTGCACATAAGGGATGAAAATATGATAATGCACATCAGATATTAATGCGCATTGACACATAATCGTCTGCGTACATCAAGGCATTACAGCATGAAAGAGCAAGTGCAGAGGCCTTGGAGAGCAACATGCTTTTGCACCTTTTTCTCCCCCTTTGCTTTCTCTTAGCCTTGTTATTTAAAAGTAAGCAGTCCTCCCTCCCTGTCCCCCCATTTAGCCAAAGTCGTCCCCCAGTAGTAAACTGAGCGGTGCCTTCACAACGGCCTATTTAGTCGCAATAAAAAGCCGATTGGCCTAATGCGCAATCAAGAAAGGAGTGACATTTATTGCTTCGGTTTTATGATGCTGTGAACTGAGCAAGATTTGGAGCCTTACAGTGCCTTCAGGGGGCAGGAGATCACCAGCAATGAATTGTATTTATACCTTTCCAATTTCCTACCAGCATTTTAGCAATAAATAGACTGTTGTTATTGAGTTTTATGTAAGTATGTTTACGAAAGCAGGAATACAACTTTGTAGCTCAGAATTACATGTGTTGGCTAAATAGATCAGCAGAGAGAATAACTATGTAAAACACTAGGAAAGCACTTACCAATTTATTATCAAATGTCTTAATAGAATGCTTCATCTCTTCCATCCCACTTTATGTTACTATTAAAATAGAACTGCCTCCATTGCAGAAGGTCAGAGGCTCCTTCACACACCCATGTTGGAACATCAAGGGCCACGGTTTGTTCACACATCTAAACCATTAAAAATACATGCCATGCATTAAATATGAGCCTGAGGAAAACTCAATAGTAGCTGACGCACAGGACTGACCTCAGCTCTCACAGCCCCTGCAGAGCAGCAGGTGTCCCTTCCTGAGAGTCCATCTTCTGCCCTGGTCCCTTCCCACGTGCAAGCTGCAGCTAAAAGCCTGTGTGAGATGTCCCCAGACGTACAGATTTAATTGCTGTCCCTCAGCCTGCCCATTTTGTAATGGAGCTCTCCCTTCTGGAGGAACACGAGTGCCCCAGGGACACCTGTCCTGGTCAGTACTTGCTCCTTTCAAGGAGCTGCAGGTGGATTCCACTGATCTGTGTCCCAGACCTGAAGAAGGTTACTGTCATCTCATTAGTTTGCTGGCAGGGATATGTCCTTTGAATGGCACATTTCCTTTACTCATCTGTCTTCCTTTCCTGGCAGCAGTACTTACCCTTGGGGCTTGATCCCAAAAGCAGCCACTCACTGTGGTCAACGTGAGACAGCAAGAGAATTGCAGAATATGCTGAGCTGGAAGGGAACCACAAGGATCATCAAGTCCAACCCTTAGCCCTGCACAGGACCATCCCCAAGAGTCACACCATGTGCCTGAGAGTATCATCCGAACACTTTTTGAACTCTGGAAGCCCTGGGGCTGTGACCACTGCCCTGGGGAGCCTGTTCAGTGCCCAGCCACCCTCTGGGTGAAGAACATTTTTCTAAACCTCCCCAGACACAACTTCAGGAGAGGCAGCATCCCCAGCCAGTCCTAATGCCTAGTTTCATCCAGCAGCTTTCACCTACAGACCTGAATGCTCTGACGAAAATCAGGGTTACTACTGCACCCTCCTTCAACGTGCAGTGATTTGCTCGAGTGCCAGTCTCATACCTTTGGGCCGAGATCTTGTTTCCCTGCTGTGCAGGATGACATGAGGTTACCTTGCCTTATTGCTGTCTGTTATTGCAGAAGGTGCAAGCAGTGCCTGAAGGAAAGCCTGGAAGAATCCTCCTAAAATTTTGTTAAATATCTAGACTGGATTTTGTTTTGTGATTGAAGGCAGCTAACCAAGCAGGGCAGCCTGGAGTATGCAGCCAGTTCAGATGGCACTGTCCCAGGCAGGTCTCCTCGGAGCCATGAGCCCCACATGTTTAAGGATGCAGAGCAGTTTATGGTGAGCAGTATGGTTTTGCACACATGGAGGCAGTCTTTACATTGAGGAATTCTTTTTCCACTGTTTTCTTCTCACTATTTTTAGGAAGGTCACTCCTAAGCCTTTCCTTCCCCACCAGCAGTGGATGGCTCACGTGTTGCAAGGGATTGGCTGGCAGCACACTGGTCTCTGCTAGCCAAAAGGCCATCATCCCTTTACTTGCACTGATAAATTAGAACTCGCTTTCCATTTTTAGAAGTAACTTGTAGTGTTGTTAACAAAGGTGTTACCAGAAATTTGCCATTGGTCCCAGATGGTGCTGCAGTTCTTTGTGAGCAGATCAGTCCTTCCTGTTTGAAGGTTCATGGCAAGGTCTGTGCCAGGACCTGCAGCTAGATAGTGTCCCATGCTTACCACTGGACACTGCAGTATTCCCACTGGCTGTTGCAGGCTGAGGTGAAATGCTGGGATTTGTGGAAACAGTTCTCATTATTCTTCTGGCTTCAAGAAAGGAGCAAACAATGTCAGCAGTCTGAGGCACACAGCAATAAACCGTTCATGAAGGACAGCCTCAAATGTTTACAGAGAGAGAAACAGTCAGCAAAGCTTTGTTTTAGCACAGACTACAGAGACATGAAGGACACCAAGTGTAGGCAAACCATAAAAAGGCATTTATTTTATTCTATGGGTTTTAAATAAACTTCACACGTTAGATACGTGCAGACACTAGAATTGGCATGTGCACAGAATTAGAATTTTCTTCTCTGGTCACACAGCCAGTGTGAGGGTTTTTCCAGGACTCTTTAAACCCAGTCATCAGCCTTGTAATTCTCTGTTTGGCTTTAAAGCATCCAATCTAGCAAAGATTGCTTTATACAACTTAGTTCCTTTTAAATAGGAATGATATTTTTAAAAAAAAATAAATATGGCACATTTATTTTGCCCTAAAGATGTTAGCATACAATTCAATGTACTGCTGAGGACACCAAAGGCACCAGGAAGCCAGATGAAGGTCGTATTATAATTGGTGCTGTGAATTGCAAGAAGGAAGCAAAGGTGAATTTTGGGATGCTTTTTGTCCAAAACTTAGCAAAAGAAGTTATGGGGTAAAAATTAAAGGAGAACTAGGAATCAAATTGCAGTGTCTTGCACAGCAGATTAAAACGTTTTTCATGAGCTGCAGTCTGCAGGATGACTTCTTGAAAATTGGTGGAGCATGAGACTAGCTCCTCACTGAGCTCAAGGAAGGAGCCAGTGCCCAAGAACTCTTCTCGTGGCTGTGAAGTGAAGCAAGGTGTCTCAGGGAGCAGTCCAAGAAAATGTTTTGGAACAACCTCCATGAGCTACCATAAAAAAAAACGTGCTCTGAAAAATCCATACGTATTTTTAAGCATTGCCAGTGAGTCCTTGCTATTCAGCAGCAGCAGCAGCGTGGCAGCTGTACAGCGACTGCCCGAGCTCCTGGCTCTGCGCTCCAGCTACACTCCCACAGTATGTTGCATTTGGTATGCAAGGAAGGGCATCAGTAAATATATTCACCACTTTAGTGCATTTTAGCTTGACATATGTCCAGTGAACAATATTTTGGGCTCTTTCAGTAAAAAAAGCAGGAAGAAAAAAAATAAAAATATCACCTGATTATTCAGCGCTTCCTTCTGTTATGATGCTTTGGGGTCCTTCAAATCATTTTCATTATGCACTACATAATACTAAAAATCTCTATGCAGTATGCTGATAATTCCGTGCATGGTCTCTGTGATTTCTAATTGTTTGAATAATAGGATGCTATTGAAATGCCATGCAGAAATACTGCATCACCCTGAGGGAATCAAGCTTTCTCCTTTTACTCCTGGTGAAGATAAACATTTGAACAGTTGAAACAGGTAAAATATCCTAGGGAAGCCACCGTGCAAAGTAGGCATGCTAAAGCCCTTAGTGCAGAAGCTGTGCTGTGAAGGACAAAAAGGAAAAATAAATTAGATAAATAAATAAATAAAAAGCATTGAATGGAAGGCACTCACAATAAGCCGTGCTTATTCTTCTCTTGTGATCTTAAAGCAGAAGAGAACTACTAGCAGGCCCGGGAAAGAAACACCGTGTGCTATTTTTGTGCAGCCATTATAAAATATGTATTGTTTATTGTTCTGCACTGCAGCTAAAGTTTTGCATCAGCCTCAAAATTACAGCAAAGTTTGTTTTGAAGGAGATACGCAGCGTCTCTGTTCTTTAAGCCTCTTAATGATGTTCTTAAGAATGCAGTGATAGGATTTCAATCTCCTGGCAAGCACAGACAGGTTGTAGGGTATGATTCATAGAAAGAGTAAAATACTGTGTGCCAGTGTGCGTTATGAATATATTTTATATATATGTATGTCAGCGTACCTGATGTTCAGCTGCATGCAAAACCAGGCAATGATGCTAAGCAGCTTTTCTCTTGGCTGGAGGCATCATTGGGTGTCACCCTCTTAAGCTGTGCTCCTCATGCTGCAGGGACCACTGTGGGGCACCTGAGTTTGACCAAGCTACCAAAAGTCCCTGTTGACTCTGTATTGAGGGTGCCAGGACTTTGCACTAAAACTTTGCTTTCTGTAAAATGGGTTTAATAGTACCAGGTCATTGCTGCTGTAGGGCTGTATGAGATCACTGTAAAGCTTAATGGTGTACTTGGAATTGGGCTGAGGGTCAGAGGCAGGAGCTCATATTTATGTGGTCCTTTTGACACTGATGTGGAAATGAAGGTGTGTGCAAGCCCCCTGGAGCAATCCAGTTTAGCTGCGTGTGTGTGCAGGCAGCTTTGAGGACGGGTGATGTGCCGAGGTGGGTACAGAGGGGTATTACAGGCAGTGAGTTTTAACAAGGCACGATGCCGGTCTGAGCAGGCTAGCTGAGCTCCCAGAGGCTGGGTCTACCCAGCCTGGTTAACCTTGCCAGTCCTTGCTTAGAGCTAGTTCACGTATCTCTGTGTGGTGTTGTGTTGAGACACATTAAACATACCCAAAGCTGCCTGGGTGAGTGAACACTCCCACCAGCCTCCTGACACGGGGCTGAACTGTGGTACGATGCGTGCACGGATGTTGAGGCATAATGGTAAGCCTGGCTTTGTCTCAGCTTGCCTGCTGGTAATGTCAGCAAAGGTGCCCCGTGTACCAGAGAGAAAAACCTTGCAGGAATCCAAATGATAGAGAAGGCATTTGCGACTGATTGCCACACTCTTTATGCAGGAATATACTGCCAGGTTTGCTTTAAATGGGCATTTAATGTCTTGCTCGGAGGGGCAGGGGGCTTGGAGAGGGCCATGCTGACATCCAGAAATTTCAGCTTCTGATCACTGTTTTCAGAGCAGAGGAAGATAAGAAATGTCTCTGGTGGAAATATCATAAATGTACAACAACTGTGGTTTTATTTATACACTGTTTTATGGCAAAGGAAAGGCTTTGGGCTTTTGTATGCTGCAAAATGTTGTCGGTTTTTTCCTTGCTTTTTTTATTTTTTGCCTGGAGAAAATATATAACGTTTAAAATGATTGCAGAATGGAACATTACTTTCCCTGTAAAATAGTGCTCGCTGAGACATGGTGGGATCTCACACTTGACCAAATTAGCATATGCGCTCAAATATCAGAGCTCTGACTAGTAAAAATAACACTAGATTTGCATTTTCACATTTTTAGCTCTTGCCTCCCTGTCTGTTTGGTTTTATGCCTTTTTTCTTGACTGACAATTCTCTTTGTGGCAGATTTATTGCTGTTCTGCTGTTTGGACCCTGTAATCAACTAGACACTTGGCTGAAGACGTTAGTCATTTCATTAAGTACTTTTTTGCAGATATCTCAGACACAATTTTCTGTTGCTCTGGTTCCAAAAAGCAAATGACCCATGGCCAGCAAAGTCTGAATATGAATCTTTAATAAACAGAGGTAGTAGGAACAATGCTCTCAGGTTTCCAAACAGCAGAGGGCTAATTAAAAGATGTTGAATGGGGAAGAACTACCATTGCCATCTCGCTCATCTGACAGAAATGTGCCTGCATCTGTTCCCAATGAAACCGCTCTTTTGGAAGCATTGTTTCATTTATCCGTCTTGCTTCCCATCAGAGCTACATAGGAAACCTTCCTCGTGCTATGTGCAGATATTGAATAGTATTTTCTTTTAATTCTTTTTCAGTAATACATTGCTGAAAACAAAGACTGAATACTTGTCTTAGGAGTAAAGGTAAAGCATACAGTGGGGTTCTTTCTGTCATCACTGTGTCACTGATGGTTATACTCTGTCAATGAACTAAGGAAATACAATTGTAGCATTGCCCTACCCTTCATGGGCTAAGAACCATTCCCATTTTATTGAGACACCTCCTTAAAACTCAGTTCCTCCCTCCAGGGACAGTCCTTCACAGCAATGAATCCTCTCTTCAGTTGCTTGCTCTCTGCAGGCAAAGGTACTCTCTCTGCCCAGAAAATAATACCATATGTTATTTTCAGAAGCGTGGGGAGTTAGGAAACTGCACTCACCCATGGCTGGTTTATGGACCCCATTGATTTTTACAGAGACTGATTCAATAGAAAGCCAAGTTGGCTGCTCCAGCTTGGCCAAGCAGCCTGCTGCAGCACACCACCATCACTGCTGGGACATAGACCTCTGGGGTCTGGGCAGCATTTTTTCATGGTCAGGATCTGGGCAGGAAATTAATTCTTTGTGCTCTTCCCTTATTTCCCTGGGAAGGGGAGAAGCATGTTAATCAGGTGAAATAGAGACAATCACTCCCCAAATGCCTGAGGGTTCCCTTGTGCTGTTGAGTACAATCTCTGCAGTTACTGCCTTGACAGAAGCTTGCAGACCAGAGTGCACGACGTGCACCCCACAAGTCAGTAGTGAGACACAGGGAGGTGCCTTTCAGCATCTTACCTGCCTCAGGCTAAGCTCAGCTCTGCGAGCTCTCCTACAGGCAGCCTCCTGGGCTTCTCCTGCTTGTTGGCTGTGGAGCTGCACCTCTGCCTGCAGACACCTTCTGGTTCATCCTGGATGTGATGTTCTCATGACAGGGCCCAGCAATATCATCAAGCAGTGCTGCAGGACACACCTTGGGAAGTTAGCCCAAAATCTTCCGAGGAGGTGCCCAGGTTTTCCTGTTGGACAGTCTTTTTAGTTTGCTTTGTTTATTTTGTTTCTGTGATCACCAAAGTAACCAAATAGATTGCTGGATGTTCAGCTCCTCCAAGATTATCATCATATGAAATGAAATGGAATAAAATAAAGCATATAAAAGAAGGAGAATTCATTAGAGACCATCACAATGACCTGGAAGAAAAGACATAAGGAAGTGAGCCTTGTTTAATGATTGTTTATGGTGGCAGCCCAAATTTTATGAACCCATGACTTGAAAGATATGTTGGGCCTGTGAGACAGCATTCAGTATTTCTTCCTTTCTCCGGGGAGCTGCAGGGTATCACCTAACATCTTGGAGGCTCTCTTTCCTCACAGATGCTTTTAAAGCTGTGTTTCTGACTGTAGAAGGCATAGCTAAACCTTACACATGTATTTTGTGTATGCCCTTGGGTACAGTTGCATCCTGTGACCCCCTAGGAGACCTCATTGACCTTCTCACAGTGTCTTGAGTCTGCAGAATGCTCAGTCAGCCTTTCTATTGCCAACCTTTCTTCAGCGTTACACTTAAAACACAGAAACCAAGTAGATTTATTGATATAACTATAATCAGAAGTCATAGCCTGGTTGATAAAATGACCGAATTATCAAATTACTTAAAATTAGAGGCATACTCAAGTGCCTCAGGGACTTAGAAGCTGCAGGCAGGCAGCCAGCACCAGTGCTGGGTGCTAGTAAGGAGCAGAACAGGGTTTCTGGGCATGGCAAGTGTTAGGGTGATGTTGGGATTCGGGGTGGTCGGGGGTCTCCCCCTGCCGCCTGCCTCTTAGGGGCCGAGATGGGCGGCGGGGGCTCCGGTAGCAAGAGACAGCGAGCACGCACGGATCCAGCAGCGAAGAGAGAGTTTATTCAAAGTTCCCGCAGTTTATAAGGCTGCAGGGAGGGAGGGGTTTAGCCACTCGGCTAGCCAATGCAAGGAGATGGCATGGGGACCAATGGGAACACAAGATACACATAAGGAACAAAGCAGGATACGTACAATACACAATAACCAAAACATAGCTAACAATTTTCAAACCCTGACAGGGTGAGGCTGTCTTTGGGGTAGGGGGTTTCAGTGTCCCACAAGTGCTGAAGACCTAATGTACTCCCTGAGACCAAGCAGGGATGTCACATTTTGTTTCTACTTGTTTAATAGGAAACAGTCCCACTTCTGCATTTTATAATGCTTCAAGAAGTGAAGGCACCTTTACCTGTGGCAGTGGGATTTCATTCAATCAGATGTATTAAGTGCTGTTCATTTGGTATTTATTCCATCAGTGGTGGATCCCACCTAAGGCTCAGGTGTGCTCTTGTGGCCACGTGTGTCAGTGCACACACATTTGGAGTACATGCCTCACCTCTTTCCTTTGAGTTTGCTCTTCTGGAATTTGGGGGCATGGTTGAAATTGCAGACTGCTTGTTCCCCTGGTTTGAAAAAATGTGTTTGAACACTGTCATTTTCCCTGATAAGAGGAACACTAGAAATTAAAAAGAGCCAGCAGCGCAGGCACATTAATCTTTCTGATGCAATCCTACCTTTAGCATTTCCTGGCATATATTTGATGTTGACTTAATTGTGCAGCCTTGAAGTAGGATTTGAGTATATAAGTACAAAAGTAGTAATAACTGCAGATACAAGCTGGAAGTTGTCCACTGAAAGCTGTGCATGGGGTGGATGACGCACAGATCCTTGCAGCAAGGAGATCAGGGTGACAAGTTTGCTGTAGTGTTTTTTCACTGTCCATTTAGCCCTGAAAAATCAAGCTTCACACAGGAGATCCTATAAGGCTTGAGCATTGTGAGCACGGTGTCATCCCGAGGTTGTCCCTTCCTGCTCTCCCTCTCACACAGGTGATCTGACATCAGCACAAGCAGTGCGTGGTTCGTGGTGCTCGTGTGGTGCTTGGAAAGAAAGGCTGGTCTCACAGTCAAGATTTTAGAATGGAGTTCAGAAAAATCTTGCTTCTCTTCTCACTTTTACTGAAAGAGGTCAGGAAAGCAATTTTGGCTCTTTGTGTTTTGGAAGGCATCAAAAGATGCAAATAAATGCCTGGTGGGCTCTGAAACAGTCTTTGAAATCAGTGGGAGATAGGTCTCTGAGATTTCAAAAATCCCACACAAAGTGTTTGCATGCATCTTTAAGCATTTAAACACCTTTAAAGATATGTCTCTAAGGTGTCTAGCTCTGAGCATAGGTTCCTGCATCCCCTAGGTATTTTTGAAATTGCATCCAGAGTTGCTTAGATTTCCCCTAAAGAGCACCCTTTTGTTGTAATTTCCTCGTTGACTTAATTTTCTCTTGACTTGAAACATAATATATATTAACCTTCACTCATTTTTGCAGCAAAATGTAGAGAAGTGAAGCTGTTTCTGAGCTGTTTTATTACACAAAAAAAAGGAGCATATGGCTGATTGTGTCCCATCTGAAATGCAAATGGTGAAGCTACGTGGAAAGAATTACTATTACTTGAGCAGTAAATGTTTCCTAATGAAGTGAGTTTGACTAAGGTGGGAAGCTGGAAATGGCTGCAGGAAGAAATGACGATGGTTAATATTTCAGTGGAGCAGAACATTCTTATTCCGCTGATAAGGAGGTTCTTAGGAAATGCACTAGAATTTTTTTCTTATATTCTGTATGTTTATCAATGTGGGGAAATGGTTACACACAGGGAGTTAGACTCTTTTCTTGTAGTTATGAAATCATGTAATTTAATTTATAACCACAGCTTTTCACTGTTGGCCTCCTTCTGAGCTGAAGTTTCCTGTATTTTGTGAACACTTGGGGTAAATAGACCTACCCAGTGTGAAAGAAAAGTCTAAAAGAAGACTGATTTTCATCAACCTGGGCACATTTGTGGGAGCCAGAGGCCAAAGAGGGTGTTAGGAGGAATCTGACCCACACTCTCTAATTTCCTTCTTCCTCTTTCCACCAAAGTTTTTTTCTCATGTATATCCCTCCACACTTCCAGCGGTCGAAGGTGTCCAGATGTTTGCTGCAAATGGGAGGTGGTCTGACTTCTAAACACTTAACTAAATCAAGCAGTGAGGCTCGAGGCTTGACATTTCCATTACTTAACTTTCCGAAGGGAGAGCTGTGGAGTCGGTGCTGTGAGGTTCAGCACAACCGGTGGGCTGGAGATAGAGCATCAATCACATTACTTTGCCTTAATGTCAGAAGGAGCCGGGAAGAGTTTAGATAGCAGCATGTGCACAATTATGTGCTCAGAAGAGCTGAGGCAGCTGCCAGGTTAGACCTCTGGCTTTGTCCCTGAGCAAGATGACATCGGTGTTGCTGAGGCTGAGCTGTCTGTTACACGGCACAGTCAGGGGACAGGAGATTAGCATGCCATTCCCTTGACAATGCCCAAGGGTGTCTGACACCGCTAATGATAATGAAAAAGGAGAAACCTAGAGAAAAAAGTCTGCAGCCTGCTGTTGATGGAAATAATTAGGTTTCTCCATCTCAGGAGCAACGGCGAGGCTTGCTGGGATCAGGACGTGTCCACATTAGTGTCTTACTTCAGATGCAGACCAGAGTTATGAAGTGAATCCCTCTCCCTGTGCTTTGGTTCACATCTCAGGGCGGCACAGGAGCTCCCAAGCTGGATTGTGGTGTCTCTGGAGATGCCCATGAGCAATCTGAGGACAGGGCCACTGCTGCCCTGCCTGCATTTGCCCACCCTGTGCTCTTGGACACAGGAGCCTTCAGCCCCTACAGAGCATGTCACCAAGTCAGCAGTGGGTGCTGACCTTTCTGGGTAACACCTGGGTAAGGCTTTTTGGTTGCTGAGTTAGTGTGCTGAGGCACAGAGAGCACGGTGGCATCGCTGCTACCAGTCTGGGTCTTGGCAGGGGATTTTGTCCCAGTAGGGTGAAATGAGGCTTCAGTATCACATCTTTCATTACTATCAGAGTACCTGTAGGTGCTGGAATTGTTTTAAAAATTAAATCATATATCAATATAAACCCACATTTTGTGGTATTAGATGTAATGGCAGGACCCGAACAGAGGTGAATTTTGTGGCTCCTTTAATTTGCAGGAGGGCTCAGCAGCTTGATTTATCTGCACATGTGCTTAGGTATTTGGTTTACAAGAGATTACAAGCGGTAATGCTGTGGCACAGTTTTCCATGTATAACACACTTCTTTTATCTTTCCTTTTGCTTGCTTTTAGGTGCCTCTTCCCTCTCCCTTCATCTCATTTCCATCCAGAAATACAAATGGCCTCTTGACAGAGCTTTTCATTTTCATTATGTTGATTTGCATTGTGCAGTCAGGATAATACAAACACTTATATTTCTGAGATGTATTTATGATGTTACGAAAAACTTTCTCATAGTAGCCTCTTCTTTCTTCTGTCTTTATCTTTTCAGGTGTGTTTGCAACATTGACTGTTCTCAAACCAACTTCAATCCTCTTTGTGCTTCCGATGGGAAATCTTATGATAATGCATGTCAAATCAAAGAGGCATCATGCCAGAAACAGGAGAAAATTGAAGTCATGTCTTTGGGTCGATGTCAAGGTAACTCTCATAACAAAACTCATTTCAAAGAATGTTTTCAATTTTTGTAAGGGAAAAAAAAAAAAAGGAACCAGGGCTGACTTCTTATTTGACACTTCTTACATTTCCATTAGGCTCTTGCAGTTTATATTGTAGAGCAGAGGCTGCAGGAAGGGGCAGAGCCTGCCACAGCACAGATATCAGCGAGGCATGAGGCATCCCCCACTCCTAACCCTTCCCATGGTCTTCACACAGCAGCAGGGGACTGTTCAGCCCTGCACTGCTTTCAACATCCGTCACCAGTGTTCTGCCCAGAGCAGCTTGCCCAGAGCCCTGTCTTCCAGGGAGGAGTTGGAGCAGGACAGCAGGATTGCCCCTCAGATACATTTTACCACCCAGGATGGATCCTCTGGTGCTCCCCTAACTGGAGCACCATGAAGCAGTCTCAGGAGGCTAAACAAGTGCTCCCAAACACAGTACTTGTCTTGTTTCTTGAGTGACCTGCTCTAGGCCCCAAGATGTCAAAGGTGTCCGGAAGGCAATTTTCCAATAGCATCTCAAGACTTTCTCTGTTTCTCCATAAATAACCACACTTCTCTGTGCACAGCTCTTGGACTACTACAACACCTGTAACCCTTGAGTTGACTTTAAAAACCCTATTTTGCTCTAAAATAAAAATGAAGAAAATTTGCCTTTAAATAGCTCCCATAAATAAAGTGTCTACTGAGGCTCAGACTCTTAACAGCTATTTTCCCCTTAGCTTCTGACCTATAAATCCTCAGTATATCTACTTACAAGGCTATAGTATACAGATGTATTAAGCACATTCCAGTTTATTCCTATCTCTTTGAAGTTAACAACCCTAAGTGGCAGTTCATTTCAGGGTACATATTAAAACTCCCCAATTACTTCAAACAGAGCAGAAATGACAACTCCTGCCTCAGACTGATATATTTATCCCAGCTGCAATCTGTTATCACATATTGTTAGCAAAAAGATCCTGCTGTTTTCACCTGGCAGACCCAGGAGAGCCTTGCAGCCAGCAACGATGCCGTGCATGCAAGTGGAGTTTGCTTTGCCTGGGCACTGGTGGCTGGGCTGGGGGCTGTATCAAGTCCAGGCTGCCCAAGCAATTCAGCACATTTCTTTTCACACAGATAATACTACAACAACTACAAAATCAGAAGATGGGCATTATGCAAGGACAGATTATGCAGGTACGGTTCCTATTCTTGTGAGAATCGCAATTTGCAGGATCTGTGTAAGTCTCTTTTCTCCTCCATTTGCTAAGGTGAGGTGTCCTCATCTTCTAGTATGGTTTTCTCGGTTTACTTTAAGGAAACGCTGTCTTTGTGTTACTTTTGCTTTTGCTACAAACTCTCTTTGTTCTTAATAAATGGGCTGCTTCCATTTTTGTCAATGTACAGATACTCTGGCCACAAAACACCTGTTTTGACAGTGGAAATTAATATTGTAAACTATTTGCCAGAATTAGCAGACATTATTGAAAGTTATTGAATCAGTTCACTAGATTATGTATCTTTTTGTCATGATATACAGGTTTAAGAAAGTGAAAATCCAGAGCATAGCACAGCTGTGATTCCGTGAAATGTTGCCATAATAGATAATATTACCTGTCGGCCTTTAACTATGAAGCTAATAAGGTTCTTAAAATGTGGGGGGTTTAAGTGATAAATGGTTTCAATTTATTTAGATGCTACAGTAAAATATGATGGCTGAATAGCCTTATACGGTGCTTGAAATTAAAAACATGTAAATACTAGTGAGGTTTGGGAGACATTTTTTACACCCTTTTCCTGTGAGGATTGATTTAGAAATAGAACGTGTGTGTGCGCGCGCGCGTGCATGCAAATATTCACAGCTCGCACTGAGGATTAAAGCCTTTGGGAAGGTCTTGTCAGAGTGGGTCGGGTGATGCATTCATTGCTGCAGTTTCGTGATATTCCTGTGGTTTTAAAGTGTTTAGAGAGAGTAGGTGTGGATCGCTGGCTTCACCTGACCTGCGTGGCTTAGGTGAGACCCCGCTGATGGTTTCACAGGTGTCAATGTTTCTCACTGGCGGAGTGCTGGGGCAGTAGTCTCTTCAGCTGGTCATCTCCTGTGTGGGCCCCTCTGTGTGTGCTGTCCCTGCAGCAATGAGGTACCTGGCCTTAGAAATGATTGTTCCGTTCCTACTTAAAAGCAGTGCATGATGATTAAAACATAGAGCTCTGAATAAATGATGTCCCGGGGAGGCAGAGGAGTGCGAGCTGTTGGGGGTGTGGCTGCAGCATGAAGCAGAGAGTGTAGAAATTGCTATGGGAAGTAAATACTGGGATGAATTTCTAAAGGATCAAGGATCCATCTGGTCCAGATGTTTCCTACTGCTAAGGAGCCCTTCTATGGGTGAAGAGAGAGACACCCAAAGAGAGAGAAGTCTTCAGTGTCTTTCCTCCAAACTCTTGATTACCCCCAGCTTTTTGTGGGAGATGGCAATCAGTTTTCTTAAAAGACTGTGAGGGATGAGGTTGTATCCTGTGATGGGCAGAAGATAGGGCTAAGTAGGCCAAAATAATTTATTTTAAGTTAGAAATAAGGCCAAGTAGTATTGTGATGTCAAAATTTTTCTTCAGCTGAGGAGAGTACCAGAGAGAAAGTCAAGATGAAGGCCTGTGGCCCCTTTTCAATGTTGTGCAGCCTGTCCTATGCTGCTGCTGTCTGGTGGACTTGCTTTAGGATGGCAGTGACCCACATCACCTAGAGAGGAGACTGAACATTTAAGCATGAAACAACTGAGTTGTAACAAGAAGGGAGGAAAGGCAGGTTGAGAATTAGGAGGAGGAGGAGATCACAGTGATGACAAGAGAAAGCCAAGTCATGGGTCATGGAGGAAGGGGTGTGCAGGAGGCACCTTCAGCTCAAGTGAGAAGGAGGAAGGGAACAGCACTGGCTTAGGAGAGATGATATTTCAGCCCACGCTCAAGAGGAGGGATGGTGGGTAGAAGAAAACTAATTGCAGCAAAATGTTGTCAGGGGTTGGGAGTCAAACAGGAAACACTGGAGGAAACTGGGTTATTGGGCAGGGAAGAGGGCAGAGGTACGGCACAGAGGAGCAGCTCTGCAGTGGACACGGTCTCTAAGTGCCAAGAGGTTAGAAGAGGTGTGGGAACAGATGGTCCTGTGAGAGATGACAGGGGCTTGTGGAGAGGAGACAGGGCACCTCCCTCCCCTAGAACCGTGGAAGTGATGGGGGTATCCTGAATCTGCATAAAATCCACTAGGTACCTCTTTGGCACAGAAGAACACCATGATTGCACCTTAGAAAGCAGCTTCTTGAGGCTTCTGCTATGGCTCAGGCCCCAATGGGCTTCTCAAGGGTTGTGACTGTATCCCCTGGGTGGGTCTCATCAGGTACCATCCATTGATTTAACCTGAACCATTGCCTGCACCAGCTGATGTCTTGCTTTGTGTGCACCTATTAGTCTTGCTTGAATGTTTCATTTTTACATACAGTGACAGCATGTAGGGTGAAAACTGCAAGTCCGTGCAGGGCAAATCACGTGCCTCCAGTGTTCCTAAATGTTTGTGATGTAACCCCATCAGGGGACTGTAGGGGAAAGAAACCACTGTATCAAAAAGCTGCAGTAACTCCAGCCTCTCAGAAATAATTGGTGAAAAGGAAGACAGCGGTATAAAACTGAGGCTTAGTGAACATTCATGCTTTAGTGTTTGCCAGACAGGAAGCTCTGTGCCATCCTCATGTTCTTTCAGCTGCAGAAACATTTAATGATGGCTATTATAGGAATGTGGTATGTGCTACTTTTTTCCCACCTTCCCATCTCCTCAGACAGGAAATGATGCCCTGATCATGGGAAGTTTTGTGTGAAAAAGCAGCAGTTCCCCCGCCTCTGAAGCAATTTCCCCGAGCCTGTGGCTTCCTAGAGGATACCTTTGTTCTCTACCATTTAATGGCACTAAAAATCGCCAAGACTGTGAGCACTACGTGCTTTTAAAAACATTGACTTGTATGGACTGACTTTCCCAGGGGAGAAAATAGCAGTGGGCATAATTGATGTTGTCAATTATGCTAATGCAGCAGTGCCAAATGCTCTTTGCAGAGTCTGTGGTAGCTGAGTGGAGCGGGTTTTTCCATAACCGCCCCCGCACGCTCGATGTGGGGTCCCCAGGAAAGCAGCAGCTCTGCAAACAGCCACAAGTCCCAACGCCCAGCTGAGTTTTTCCATATCGAACTATTCAAACCCTCTGTTCAATCAGTGTCTTTGCTCCCTCCTGTTCTTGCAAGCCCGTTGATACTTACAAATAAAGCACAAATCTTTCACTTTGCCAAACCAAAAGAGGACTCATCGCTTTGGAGTATAAATCTTTGCATTAAGTTTGTATTGCCTTGGATTTTAAGGGCTCTTACTTTACACAGGCAAGATTTATGCCAGGACTGGAAATGCCTGACTATCAGAGGCATCTGAAAAGCAATGATGTCCCCTTTTTCACCAAAGCAAACCTGAGGAGCTGCAGGGGGCCCTTCTCTGACCCTATCCTGCCTCTCCAGGGTCACCAGTCCACACTTGCCATGGCTGCCTGTGCAATATGTGTCAGCACAGTGTCTGTACACGTGTGTGTTTGTGCCTCTGTGCAATTCTGGCCTCTTGTTTTTCTGAAATCCCAAGGTACAGACTTGGGGAGATTTTCGCTCTTTGCAACAAAGGGCAGATTGTTGACTTTGATCAAGTTTTTGCAGTATTATTTCATTTCAGTCAATAAATAAATGGGTGTAACTTTTCCCACAAATCCAATAAAAATGCACTTTATCTTGCAATTTCCATGAAAGAACATTTTTAAATATTTTAAGTATAATGTATGTTGTGGAATTTAGTGTCTGAGTTGAAAGGCCTGTGATGAATGTTTTCTTGAATTTCCCCATTATATGCAAAAAGAAGGCTGTTTCAGGGGGCATTTTTGCATTCAGAGTCCAGGCAATCAAGGAGTTTTCATCTTGTTAATTCATTTGCCTATTTATTTTTATTCTTCAATATTTATATTCTCTTCTTAAGATCTGGCTATTAGCAATTATACCCGTAATGATTTTATCCTTTCTCCTTATCAAATTACAGAGATTTTTTTCAAGCCATTTTGAGCATTATAAAGAATAAGTCAGTATGGATGTGCCATATTTCAATGTTATATATTCATGAAAATTGTCAGCAAAGACACTGACAAATTTGATAGACCTATTCAATAATATCATCTTCCAGGCCAGACAAACCTCCCCGTATGAGCACTGATTAGATAAAGTCTCAGCAGCCGAATGGCAGCAGCACAGAGTAGCTGATGGAAGGGGCAAGAAGGCATTTTCAGCCCAAATATTCTCCTTTGGTGAAAAATGTGCATCTGTAAATGGTCAGTTTGAACCGTATTTTTTGGTTCCTTGACAGCTGTAAACTATCCCTTGGCAGCAGCCTAAGGTGGTGCCTTCTGGGGTCTTGGATAGTCCCAGGACTCTCTCGCAGGCAGTGCCATGGCCCCTCTTGCCGATGCTGTCGCTGTGCCCAGGAAACACTAACAAGCCTAAAATGCTGCACGTCTGCTCATGGCTGCTCTGTTCCCTGCTCTCCCTCCTGGTTTCCCATGGGATTTCAAATCTACATGACAGCATTGGATCTTTTTCAGACCCCCTTCTGGCACTAGGGCCTTCCTGGCACTACCAGAGGTGCTCAGGCAAGTAATCCGGCAGATAGCTGTGTTGCCCAAGCAAATCCAGTGCTCTACCAAAAAGGGCAAAACCCATCTGTGGCAACACATCATCTTCCCTTGGCTGTGAGAACAGGGACAGGGGTGTGAGATGAAGGCCATGGAAACCATCACAGATTCCAAGGATAAAGAAGAGTCTTGGACTCTTCAGCAAGTCTCTTTAAAAGTCCAAGAGAGTCTTGAACTCCAAAATAAATACAATGTAATATTAACGTTTCAAAAAAGAAAACTATCCTAAAACTTCACCAAAACCCTCTACTCTGCGTCGTTAGCCTTTAATCCCTTTGAACAGAAGAACAAGCCGTGCCTGTCAAAGAAACTGTGAAGAACTGGCCGTGGTGTGCTGACCCTGTACATGTGAGAAGCGCTGGGGTGTGCTGCGTCCCTTTCTTCACAGCCTGATACAGAGCCCACTGAATTTAGTCACAGCCACCCTCATTGTAACAGGCCTGGAGAGAGGCCAGGCATCAGAACAGCAGTGCTGAACTTTTATAGTGACTATTTTTTAATTTTTTTTTCCCCCCAGGACTAAAGTAGGAGAACTTCCGACTAGATTCCTTTTCCAGATTGTAACATTTTCAAAGTAGGTTACGTTTTGAGTGTAAACCACTTGACAGTGTCCCTTTAAATCAAATTTTGTGTCTACTACTGTGTCAGCCATTTCCTAAACTGGTAAAGAATAATAAAGCCCCAGAGCTTAGCTATGGCATACAAACTGTTGTGCAGTTTTGCTCTGCCTTTGTCAACCAGGCTTTCCTTTCTTCATAATGGAATTAGCAAGTGAGACACAGAGCTGAGCACCATCGCAGCTAGAGAGAAACCATTTCTCATCTGCAGCCTTGTAAAAACAGAGGGGCAATTGCATCTTTGCATATGCAGATTTGCTTGGCTTTTGATTCTGCAGAGTCCAAGTCAGAGGTTGTCACGCTAAACAAATAGATTATTTAGAAAGAGTTCCTGCTATTCCATCAAATCACTTAAAAATTGGGAAAAAACCCCCCACATTTTAATATTTTGGCAGCACTGTGGCAGCATGAACCCTGTCTAGCTGCAGCCTTCCCCTGCTCTCACACACATAGGCACGCACACTCCAGCCCCTGTGAGAACAGCAATAGTACAATTGATACACTTCTTAAAAAATAGGAAGCTTTTAAATGTTGCTGCAGTTTTTATTTGCATTTACAAATTGTTATTTGCATGTATTTGCAAGGTTTTATGAAAATATATTTAAGTTTTATGCACAGTGAAAGTCCATGAAAGATGGTAGGTGAGCTCTGCAAAGTACAGAAAAAAAGCAATCTCGATTTTATGTCAGGCCATACAATTTGGGCTTTTTTGGCCTATGACTTCAGGAAAACAATGAGGGCATCTCCCTCTGGGACATGTGACCATACTATGCCCCGCATGTCTGAGTGTTCTTTAAGATGTCTGGTTGTTCAGAAGTCTAGGGCACATAAACCCAAGACTGTGTAAGAACAGAGCCAGTCTCCACTTCTAAAATAATTTCCTAATGGAGTCAGGTGGAGAAGGCATTCCAGTCTTGTTTTGCCCACCTAATTCAGGCACTCCTGACAGAAAAGTTATCAGAGAGGAACAGAAAATGTCTCAGTTCATTGTGTGGAACCTGAAAGCTTCCGAAATCAAGCTCTAGTTTACCATTGTGTAGGAGTGTGGTGTTTGCTTGGCAATATTAACTGTGTGTAACTTAGTTTAATTTAGGGAGTACTATAACACACAGATAAGAAAGCTGTTTCTATTCTGGGATTCTTCTGAGTGATTTTCAAAGGCAAGAGAGAGATCACTATGTTCTGGTAACCTGGTGGTCTCCAGCCCTCCCATGGCCTTGCAGCTCCTCCACTGATGCTGATATTCAGAAGAAAATCTAAGAAGTAGAGATAGAGACCAGCTGGTAGGTTAGTAAATCTTGCTGCCACCTACTTCTGAACTAGATTCTGAGTAGCCAGCAGTGTCAGTCCCAACTACTCACTTGGCCCCCAAATTTCCACTTGTCTTCGGTGCTTTCTTAAATGAAAACTTGCAGCTGCTTCTTTTTGTGATTTAACTCCAGGTTTTCAAAAGGTGGAGTGTGGAAAGTCACGCTTCAGCACTCTTCTTTGTCATCAGGAGGACTGGATGCTTTATTTCTAAAATATGAAAAACCAAGGCATTAATGTAATTGTCTCACGATGGGCACTGCAGCAGCACAGGCTACCCCAAGTGCTTTTCTTCTATAGAACTCTCTCAAATTTACATCCTTGGCTCCATCTTGCTGAAATCTACATAATTTTTTTGGAATAGGAGACAGACACATGGTCGTAGAGGTCACATAATAGCCTCACAAACAAGTCCCCTGCCAGGAAGGAAGCTGCAGCACTCCAGAGCACTGTGCTGTGTGATTTAACAGCACTTACTCCTAACAGTCTTTTCCTGAGGAGCATGCAAAATCAGAACAGGCTTATGGAGATTTTAAAAACAAGAGAAATGGAGAGAGAAATATTGCTCATTTAATCTGCCAGCCTCTAGAGAATACCTCACTTTTTATGGGAGTTCTCCTCTAACTTTGAATCGCATGTGCTAAGCTTGGTAAAATGTGCCTTGGTTTTTTTTGGATTTCTGGGGTTTTGTGCTTTTATAATGAGATAAATTGTGCCTTTTCATTACTTAGGATTTCCCAGTGTCATGCTCATGGAACCTGTAATTGTTAGCATTAAAACTTAAATTAGGTCTCAGGTGAACTGCTAGATGTCTCTTTACCTAGACTGATGTAGCTCCAGGAGGAAGAACATTTCCATTTGTGCCTTTAAAGCTTAGCCCTTAATTTAGTCACTAATGAATGTGAATGAAAAGTTGCAGGATTCGTTTGTGCTTTCTTCCCATAATAAACAAATTCAGTAATGCTGTGAGTGAACATTAGAAAGAAAGCTATTTGATTTGCATTAAAGCTTGGTAGCCTGACAATTCAGTAAATCCAGGCTAAGAATTTGATCTCTAGGAAATAAACAGGAAAACCAAGTTCCAACTTGTAACACCAGTGTTGGCATGGGCAGCCTTAAAAAATACAAAATCAGACAAAGCTATTTTACTGTTTTCAGCATCTTTGAAGCATTTAAGTCCTGGAAATGAATTCAGGTGTAAAGCTTCCTTAAGATTTGGGGTTAGAGTGGCGTTTGTAAGGCAAGTATATTTTTTTGTCTGGGGTTTCCATCAGAACTGTGCAAAATCTAGTAAGCTTGCTCCAAACACTGGCTCCCGCTCCTTCTGCTTCCCCATGACTCTGTGCCCTACTGGTTAGTTTTTCCCTTGTACTATCATGTAAGCAGTCTTCTGTAACATTCTGTTCTCTTAAAGGTTGTGGATAAAAACAGAAATTGTATGTGCAATAGAGATCAGCAGACCTGAGTTTACGTAGGTATTTTGACAGATTCTTCTATTTGTGTCTCAGTCCATAAACACATAATGTATCATTTACATATGTTTGGTCTTATTTGGAGCACAGTAATCCATCTTCATGAGCAAATCTGAGACTTGCAGTTCCTGCTGATCTTTTTGTCTTCTGCTCAATATCTGTATTTTGATCAGAAGAAAGGGTGAGCTCAAAGGGAGGTAGAGCTTGCAGGAAAGAGAGGAGACACTTTCCTGCTTACACATAAAAATGTGATCCCTAAAACTCAAGACCACTTGAATAGTGCCTGATTTCTCAAGTCGTCTTTAACCAGGTGCCTTCTTCCTGAATAGGACCTCTAGTGTCGAGGGATACCCAGAAGAAGGGTAGGAACCCTCGGAAAATTACTTTTATGGTTTGCAATCATTCTAAGTTGTTATGCTCTAGTTAAAACTACTCCAAGAATTCGGTTTTCATAGGTTTATGGAAATAAAGTGACATGATCTGCTGCCTTGAATATATGGAATGTGAACCATGATTCTTGGCCTCACAGAGCATGTGGGCTCCGCCATTGTGAAAGGATTTACAGTTATCAAAAAAGACCTTTTACAGCTGACTAAATCACATTGTAGCACCCAGTTAATACTGTATCTTTGCCACTTCTCAGATGAGATACCCCTGCTTGCTGGTATATATTTGTGATATACCAGCATCAAATAACAGGGCTGTGTATGAACTTCTTTCCTTTCTCAATCCCTCATCTTCCTCCAGAAGAAAGGAAAGATTAAAAAAAAGTATCTGAGACGAGACTCCCTCAATCTTCCCCAAGGAATAGGATAGAAAATTAATCCTGTCTGGATTTGGGGAGAAATTTCCCTTGGCATCAGTTCCATCCTTACTCTGAGTTCCAGGCACTTTGATCATCTCAAGAGTCATCCTTGAAGGATGCTCTTCAAGATGGTGCACAGCAGCTGTTTGCCATCCATTACACTAGTTTGAATTAGTTAATGGATATTAAGGAGTACCACAGTGTATTTTTATGCCTAGCAGCTCTATTTTAGGCCCAGTTTCTGTAAATTTGCTGTTAGGAATCATAGAGCATTCCCAAGTATTTGAGAGTTAAAGTTATAATGAGATGCTAGAATATCTGTTTTTAGGAAACATCAACATTTAAATATTTGTGTTTGATCTAGTCTGAAATGTTAAAAAAAATTATTTTGAAATATTCATAGAACTGAATTTCCTCAGAATTTTGTTTCATGGGATGTTTTGGCATTCTTTATGAAATGTTAGATATCAAAATACCATGAGATGAAAGCATATGACAGTTGTAATAAATAAGTTGTACCGTAAGGAAAGTTGCTACTTAGAACTGACTGAAACATCATCTTTTCTAGAAAGAGTATCATCATGTCAAATTGCAATACAAACACGAGATAATCTGATCATTTAGGCACGTGCAGTGGTAACCTGAGCTTCAAGATAACAAAGGCTTTCACCTAGACTCAGGAGCATAAATGCATCTGGTAGAATGAAAGAAATACAGTTGGGGAAGAAAAGTGGGAGCTGGTGTATTTATTTTTAGTAGACCTTCGGAATTAGACTAGATGGAGACAAGTAGCAATTTTTGCCTAGTTTAATAGATTTGAGTAAAGAAAGAAAAACCAGACAAATATTTTGCCACATCAGTTTTCACTTTGCTGATGTTCCACTTCTTTTCATTGAATACATCTGCTAAAAGCCACATCTTGTACTGATTGTTCAGGCAATGCAACATAACTAATTTTTGAGTTATTTCTTGACATTTAGTGTATGAGACACTGAGACCGCTAGTGACAGAAATTTGTTTCTTACAAAAAATAGAAATGGTTTAGAGAAAGTATGAAATGCAGTGGGAGATGCAGCGTATTGAGTATCAGCTGTGCCTTTTTTCATACTTCTGTTCATAGAAGCACTTCTGTGCTTTTAGAATAAACCCAGCCTTGACAGTTTGAGGTGCACATATATACCACCAAGAGCAAGCAGACCTGCTCTTAATAACTCAGGTTTGAAAAGCACCATTTACCTGCTTAGCAAGGTGACTTCTTACACACTTGGGTTGTCATTTTACCTTGTACCCATGAATGTTAAGTTAGTGTTAAACTCTCCTCTTGGAAATACAACAGCTGTAAACAAAATGTGCTGTTAGAGAACCAGTGGCAGTGCAAGTCAGAATATTATCAGCACTGAATTGAAATGCAGTGCTTTGCCTACTGCTGCTGTCACCAGCCTTAGCCATTTTAGACAGCATTACATAATGGCAAAATATTTTTCATGAGGGAAAAAAAATTAAAACTCTCCCTATGGGTTTAATCTCCCTCTTATTTTATCCGTGGTTTAAAGCTGTGTCAGGTGTACATCAAAAACAACCCCTCCCCAGGGTATTTAATTTACAATTTCATTTAATAATGGAAATGTATTTCCATCCAGCTAGGATGGGAAAGGATTAAATCAAAAGCACTGTTCTAAAATCAAGTAACAGAAGTGTAGCCTGTTTCTGTGCTCTGCAAATGAAGTAGCCATGGAAAGGCTTGTTATTAGTCTATAATATCAAAACTTATTAGTGTTTTACCAGGCATGATACATGCTAAACATTTTCCTCTGCAGATTGCCTCGACAAGAACTGCGACTGTTTTTAGACACATCTGGCACTGCGGATTTTTTTCCATCCTGCATTTCAGTGATTTAAAAGGCCTTGGCTGGGCAGAAGGATGTCAGCTGTTTGGTTTAAAATACTGTTATAAGAGTGAACAAGATTTAAAGAGGCAGTAGGTAAAATTCTGCTGGTGGGAGAATGGCCATTGAGTGTAATGACTTTGAGATTTCTCTGTGTGGCTTTTTCCTACATTTTTATTCTTAGTAAATTTTCCGTTTCCCAGAATTGCCCTTTCTTTTCCATTCAACTTCTCCCATTTTCAATATTAGCTCTAGGAGAGAGCACCGAGTTAAAATACCAAACCCTTTATTTGCGCAAATGCCATCTTTACAGCTCACTTCTGTAAGACAATAATAACAGGTGGAAGTGTATAAAAATAGTAAAAGCAGGTATTCATTTATTTAAAGAAAAATAGGTTCTTAATACACATTGGAAAAATGGGCTGTGTGACCAGTGATGAGTCTCAGGACCTCTGTGTTGCAGAGAAGTTTAGTCTACTCTTTATGGAAAGAAATAGCAGGGCAAGCTCTGCACTTGCATTCTGTCCTGTCACGCAAGGGGAGCCATGGGGTCTGAAGAGTTTGATGGGAGGTGGACAGGCAACCAGAGCCCATTTGCAGTTCACTTATTTCAGCAGGCAGAGTCTGAGCTGGGTCTTTTCGGGGAAGTCAGTTCAAGGACATTGTGCCTTTGGAAGACTTTGCAGTCAGCAGACAAGGAGAGGTGAGGGCTTCATAACAGTGTCTTCAGTGCAGTGTGCACCCTGGAGGGATCTCGTCAGGCTACTGATAGATACCAAGTATGTTCTGCAGCATTGGGTGGTCTCCTTTCTGCATCTCAGAGATCAGTTGTTGCCTGATAGACCTTTGGCATTGGAATAATAGGCAAAAAGCTTGCATTTGTATGGTGAGATTGAACCCTTTTGATGCAAACCCAAGGACATGCAAAGGTTTTGGCTTTGTCCTTCCATTGCAGTTTCATGACAGATGAGAAACTGTATCTTTGGTAAAATATGTAAAGGAATATAGCAGGTTTTTCTGCAGTGGTGTTTTATATTGTTTTACTATTTTCTCCCACACTTAAAATTGGGAATAGCAAGGGATATCTCTCCAGCTTCAAGTGTGGGAAAGGAAGTGTACTGAAATCCTGACTACCGTGTAGGAATTTCTAACATATAGTCTGCTAAAAGCCAGTCCTCTGAGTAGCCACAAAAGATTTTAACAAGAGAACTGGGCAGATAGAGAAAGCAAGGTTGTAAACTGTGTGGACCCACTGCCATCAGAGTTTTACAATGCAGGACTCAGGGGAGAGGGGTGAGTAAAAATAGAGTCAAACCTAGCAGGATTCATCCCTCAGCAAGTGTAGTGTTTGCTGTGTACGGAGGAGTGATCACGGTTTTGCAACATGCCAATAAAATGTTTCTGAGCGTAACAAAACTTTTCTGAATAGCCTGAACAAAAGCAGTGAAAAGCATGGCTGAAACCATGCTTTTAGCCAACAACAGACATATCTCTGAGTAGTCACAGGCCATATAGGGTCATGCTCTGGCAACTGAAATAACCAGGATATTCACAAGGGATTTGCCAGGCATGTGTTTCAGGAAGTATACAAAAATACCACATATAGGAGTCAAGTATTTTTATTTCAGTCTCCTATTTTCTCACACACACTTCCCCCAAATTCTGGAGCTCTTTCTTTAGTTTCCTGGATGAATTCTCTCAGGCAGCATGTTTTTACAAGCACAGATGCTACCTTGGAAAAAAAGAAAAGAGGGAAGGGAGCCAAATGGGTGTCACACTTTAGCTTGGCAGCATCTTACCAACATGTGCCCCAAAAAAAAAGGAGAAAAAAAATACTGCTTTTAGTAATCAAAACCGAATATAAGATCAGTGCAAAACTAGGGCTGTAAAACCTTGAGATTGTCAAAAGGACTGAAGGAAACACCTTGTAGCCAAAATGACATCCCTGACCTACTTGTCCACGCTGTCACGTACCTGGGTAACCTTTCTCTCTCCGTGCCTTCCATCAGACCTCTCTGACAGTTTTGCCATTCATACTTGGATTTCAGTTGAAATTTTTCAAGTTTTTTTGAAGTGTGCAACCAAAAAGTAAAGTCTCATAATATCCTGCTGGCAGGCCTAAATGTACGTGGGAGACCTTTTCAAACACTGCTTCTCTGTGGAAAACAATCCATTCAGTCCTGGAGTTCCTACTGGAAATTAGGGGACAGCCTGGTAATTGGATTAGAGTGTGCTTTTATTTGCAGCAGTTTCTCAAAATGAAGCTCCTGCTTTGTTTCATTGATCACCTGCCTGATCTTTGTGACAGTAAAAGCCACACACAGAGCTGAAGGGGCAAGGAGGGATGGAAAATGCAGCTTTGTGTTATGTAAGATGTGTGTGTTCCTCCGAATATGATCAGGTAGAAACAGGTCATAAGTGAATCTCCATACAAACATGGAAGCATCTTTTGTTAATCCACAGTTTTAACTGCTTAAAAGCAGTTTTTATCAGTGAAGTCCTTAAAATTTGGAAGGGCCGCTAGTTATATCAGTACTTAAATTCCTGCAAGCCACCTGCACAGGTGCCAAAGAAGGGATAACTTCAGGACACTGGGATTTGATGTGTGAATTGGAGACCTTGGAGTCTACATTGTTGTAGGGATTGGAAGGAAGAAGAAAAACTGTATTTGACTTACACGTTTCCATAGAGGGGTTGGAAATACCAAATTAAATTTACAGATGTAATCCCAGAAACACTCCAGGCTCAATCAGATTTGGTGCAAGAGTTAGCCTGGCAGGAATTACAAGGCCATAACTTAAGGCACTGCAATGCCCTGTTTTACTAGTCCTCCAGAGCAAATTGGCAACAAAATTGTTTTTTGTAACTCTTACCCAGTCTAGCATTTTTTTCCATCAGCACATATGCATATTTTATCCCATTGTGTTTATGAAAGATGTCCTTAGTTCAATTCCCATATAGCCCTTCTGAGCAATACGACAGCAGTAGCTGATTGCAACCTGCCCTAGTGTGAGCCATGATGACAGCCAGGTATGCAGAGTCCCACCACACACTGAGAGCACTTGCATCCCATTTCTCCCATTTCATCATCCTCATGGAGAAAAAGATCCATCCTAGGTGGGCAAGACAAATCCTTTTTTAATTTTTTCTGGATGGGCCCCAAAGGCTCAGCTCTCCTTGAGCCCCCTCTGAGCACACCCACAGCTGAGAGACATTGTTAGTCATGCGACTGTCCCCCAGGGCAGCACCAACAAAACCATCTTGCTCCCTCCACACATCAATATTCTTGACACCTGTCTTAAAACTTAGGTTATGCATATCTATCTCCTCTTCAAAAAGTGTCAGAAGGATACAAATATCCCTTCACTATTTTTAGAGCTGTATCAAAAGTATTTATTGGCTTTCTGGCACCTCATGCCATTTGTCATTCTTGATGCTGTCTACCAGTTGGCAGAGGAGAAGGAGTTCCTCTACATAAGCAGTGGCAGATAGGTGAAGCTCCATAAGCTAAGACCACAGTGACACAGACAGGAGACAGAACCAGGGCTGGAGGGAGCAGCTCATCCTCACTTTGGTGTCTGCTCACCCTTGGGGTGCTGGGGATGTGGAGGGGCTGAGGAGCAGGGCCAAGCTATGAGCAAGGAGGACAGCTGGTGTCTGGTGACTCCACCATCTACTCTGCTTGCCACCAGCACTCCCACACTGCCTGGTGGGGCCCAAAGACCACTTTCTTCAGCACATACCCTTGGCTGCACATCCCAACACAAACATGGACAAGGATGGGGCTTAATTTATTATACATAATTCATACTGCTCATTCTATGTGGTACATGAGAGGCGTTGAGAGTCTTGTTTTTCTATGCACACATTGCCAACAGGAAGCTCTTCCAGCTCCTCCATAGCACATATCTCGAGTCCTGGCATTGGGAGACTCTTTAATGTGCAGGTAACGTGTTCATCAGCCTCGTGCCACAAAATTGGGTTGTTTTCCTAGCACTGTTGGTTTTTAGAAGGCAATGTATTCAGGTTGAAACTTTGCCCACATACCATCTGCTTCAGCCTTATCTTTCTTTGACAAGAAAACTGAATATATAATGTCCACTTGGCTTTCCTGGTGTTACATAAGGTTGTGGTTTTGTGTTAGGTTTGCAGTTGCAGAGCTCCTCAGCAGCTCTTGCAATATGCTCCTGCTCTTATTTTCAAGTGGAAAATCAGTGACAAAAATCAATACCATCTTCATAGCTGTAATGAATGTGACCCACAGCCTTTTTTAGGGCGACCACAAGCTTCAATCATATGTCTGAGGCCTATTCGCAAATATTGATTGGTATTGCTGCAGATTATTTGTAGCCATTTCATATGAAATCTTAAGGTCTTGCAGTTTTGCTCTCTGCACGCAGTTTGGTATCAGAGGTACAGCTATAAATCACAGGACCCACCCAGAGACAGTACTGATAGCCAAGGTTGCCAAATTATGAAAATCAGGTGTTTGGGTGTTTTTTTAAGCTGCTTAAGGAGGATGGTTCTCAGACAGCTCCATGTAAGTGAAAGCACTGCTTTGGAGTTGCAGCAGACTGTTTACTTGAAGTGGGGAAAAAAGAGTGGAACCTTCATATGCAAATGTATGGCATTTGGAAATGTCATATAGCTGCATCTACATATAAATAAGCCACTCTGGAGTGCTACACTAGCCAGGCTGCTTTGATAGAGAAATTGCATAGTAGGCACACAAAGCAGAAACAGCAGGATGCCACTCGGTCAAGTTCGGGGAGTTTTGTTCCTTAATCACCACTTAACTAAGTTAACTAATATTGCTGTGTGTTAGACCGGGAAGGGTTGAATGGTGTGTTGGTGCTGCGTGGGGCTGTGCAATAGGGACAGTGGTCTGACTCCTGTGCCCCAAAAGATAGAGCTGAACACAGAGATATTCCTTTGTCAGCATCCCTCCCAGGCAGCCTTTGCCTCCTCTGTAGATCCACGCCTGCTGTCTCTGAAGGAGCATCTTCTGCTGCTAGCATCCACGTACTGGTATGTTATTTCAATCTCTGTTTTATCTTGTATTAAACAGCAAAATTGAAACTCTCAGGGATACTTTTTCAGGAGGGAGGACACAGAGGGGAGCCCTAGTCTGGTTACCTCTGTCCATTTTTGACCCCTTCCAGCAGTGGCACTAATGAGTAGCTGGAGGATAGGTGGATGGGAGGGAAAATAAGCCGTGGGCTGAGCTGTTGGGAGGAATTTCTCACAGAAGGGTGATACCCACTCTGATAGTGCTGCACAGCATGTGATGGATCCAGCGTTCGCCCCTCTGCCTGCAGGCATGCAGCCTAATTGGAGGGAACCTCACAAATCTCTAAACTGACACCAACTCTTTTTCAAGACAGAATTATAATAATAATAAGGTTAACTCATCCTCTAAGGGCTCTGTCATGAGCTGCCTAAGGAGATCATACGCAAGGAGATAAACTATGACTCTGTTTCTTTACACGGTTGGTTTCTGAAGGGAGGGGGGATGCTGCTCCCACAGGGCTGTTGGCATCTCTCTTAGACAGGGGAATCTGAGTGAAGGGAACATCAGCAGCGTGCCAGAAACAAAGACTAGCTGAGTTAGCACAAAGAGGGATTTAATCTGTTCTAAGAATGGGGTTAACGCAGACTTATTCAATCCTGACACAAAAGAAGGAAGCACAAACTGTAAAGGCCCCTTCACCCAGGGCTTTGGTAAATCCCCGATACAACCCTGCATCATTAGATCACAATCCGTGGCAATGATTGCAGGCCTCAAGACTGGCCCCCGCTGTGGCCGAGTTAAAGAGCTCTGCCTGTGTACTTTATCCACAGGAGTATTGAGAGATGGCCTGGGGACAGCTGACACAGATTTGACATGCAGAGCTGGCGACCTTTCCAGTCTCCTGGACTGGGAAGAAGGCAGGTGCCGTTCACAGGTGGCAATGGGCCGCTCCGTGAGGCTGCTGAAGGAAGAGCTCAGTGTGTCATCCTGCTCTTGATGTCCTCAAATCAAGTGTGGAGAGCAGCATCAAACAGCAGCGGCTGCTGCTTTTACTGGCGGCCTGGGTCGGGGTGAGTGGATGAAACGTGGTGGCAGAGAAGTAGAGGAGGTCAGACAAGGTGAGGTGACAGCCTGCCTTACCTCCCTGAATGAAACAATCACCCCAGGCAGAAGCTGAGTCTCATGCGAGCACCTGAACACTGAGAAAATGCTGGATTGGAGCAACACATTAGCCCATGTGAGGTTCTGGTTTTTTTCTTTTCTTTCAGCTTAACTGGGTGTTCCTGTTCAGACATGTGAGCAGAGTTGCTACTGTGTACTTGTATCGGGTGCTATTTTGGTGGTTGTATTGCACCTTGTATTGCAGTAGCTACTTGGTAGCACCTCCTTGTGTGTGTAGGAGCCTCGGCTGCTAAGGACCTGTACAGGTGAGGCATCTGTGAATATAAGTGGACAACAGGCACTAAAAAAACAAATGAGGGTTAAAAAAAGGGTCTGTTTAGTTTTGAGCAGACAAACAGTCTTGTTATGTGCAGGAAAATGGTTAACGAGTCACTTGATTTCAATCAGTCTTCTCAAAAAAGGAAGATGTATTCACAGATGTTGTAAATAAAAGTGTTTCTTGATTTCAAAAGTTCAGTGATAGCTTTAACATATATAGCATAGCCAACAGATACATGCTGACAAGCTGGAAGTATTTTGTTCTTCATTTGAACATCTGGGGATTATTAGTGTCTTAATTCATTGGTTTCTATTATTAATTATGGCAGCAGGCTGAATAATTACAATACATTGCTGCAAAGACAGAGCACAGTATTTTTTTTCAAAGTGCACTAGGACATCTTGCCATCATCTCAAACATAAAAAGCCCTAGATTATTTTTAAAAAGGAAAGTGGATGTTATCTTATTCCAGGGAACTCATTTGCATAGGAACATTTAAAATTAATAAATTACTGTGTTCAGCAAGCCTATTTTGTGCCTGAGAAAAGAAGTGAATGTAATTTAATTCAACAAGTTCCATTTCTTTTTCCTCTTGGTGAAGCTGCTAATATGGGAAGGGTATTTTTTGTGCAGTTTATGTGGAAAGACTAGATTCAAGTTTGTACTTGGAGCGGCTGCAGGATGAATTTAGGCTCAGGCTGCAGCATAGTGGTGCCAGACATTTTCAGCTGACATTTGGTGTCTCACTTTCCACTTGCTCTCAGGGAGAGTGGGCTGGTGAGCTCCCTCTTAAGCGGCAGCAAGCACTTCCTTCGGAATTTTCACTCAACGCCCACCCAAACAGTGATTTTCAGGCAAGTTGCTTGCACACATTTTCTTCATTGTAAGGAGATGCTCTATATTTGTAAAAGCAAGGTTTTAAAAGAAGGGAACATTAAGATAATTAGCAGGCCGGCCCTGAGCAGCTGTGACTGTGCTGGTGCACAGCAGGGTGGCCCCTGGCAGATTTGTCAAGGACAGGGTGCCTGGAGCTGTTGAGCAAAGACTGGGGAGAAATCTCTTTTCTCTCAGAGAAAAAACAGAGCTGGGTCTGAGCTGGGATTTATCATGGTGGTTCTTCATTATAAGTGACTAGGAGGCCTGCTTTAAGGACTCCATCCCTGAGTTGCTGTGGGATCTCAGTTCCTGTTGGATGATATCAGAGAGGAGGGGAAGTACCAGCAAACCCGCTAAAGCAATTCTGTACTTTCAGAGGGAGCAGCATCATTACACCCTCCTCCTGACTTTGCAGAGGGACCCTTGAACCATTTCTGCAGACATTCCTGAGCTGAGAAAGCTTCTTTTTACCCCAAAAGAGCAGCAGTTCTGACTCTGTGTGAAGGCTGCAGATGAGTAACATAAGCTGTCCATAGACTCATCCACAAGATTCAGATCCCTGCCCCTAGTCAATCACTGAAGCTCTTCCACAAGACTCAGGGCATCCCTTACCTTTGCTCCACAGGTTGGTACTCTCTGGACCTTTATTTTGATTTCAAATACGAATTGCACAGCAAGTCTCTTATCATGCAGAGCAGAAGAGCTTTGTTAAGTAAGGTCCCAATGCTGTGCTCTGTGGCCTACCTTGGGAGAGCTGACAGGGAGGTAAAAGGAGGGGGAGGGGTGATATGCTTCCAGAAGGGGTTGAGAAGGTTAAAAACACACATTTGACTCAAGAATCCCTTTCCCCCTTCATAAGTCCTCTGATAATGTGATGTGTAAGGAGTCACTACTTCAATATCAGCAAGAGCTTTCGTCTGCAAATTTGACTGACCTCAGTGGTATTAAAAGATTAAATTATTATGTAAGTCAGTTCTCCTTAACCACTTTTTCCAATGAGATAGGTGTCAAAATAGCTTCTGCTGCACATCATTCACTATCTTATCCCTTATTTGATGAAATATATGTGTATATATGTATTTTGAAGACTTCCCCTGGTCCAGTGATGACTGTACAGTAGGTATTAACAGGGTACATATTTTCTCATGGGCATAGTCTAATAGTTATTATTTCCAAAGCTCCAACATTACCTGCTGTGCATCAGCCAAAATGCTAGCGTGAGAATTTACAGGCTGTGTCCCTCTGCTTTCCTTGCTTGAAATCACCTAGAAAGTCTCACTGATTCCAACATGAAGAATGACAGAGTTATCAGGCCTGCAGAACAAATTGTTAAGTGCCTGGCAGTCAATTTTTGAGTATAAGAATCCTATTTTTGCCTAGATTTTTAATTTCTCCAAAGTAGCGTTGGGCCTCAAAGCATTTAAAAATAATCTGTTTTGGGTAGTGTGTCTTATATGATAGGCTATCATGTCGTGTGCTGGCACTAACAAAAGATGTGAACAATATGAAATGTCAGGTCAGGCTAAAGATGCAAAAAATGTTGCAGAAATGCAAAAGATGTTGGCTTCATCAACATTGATGTTTTCATTCCGAAAAGTGCTTCAAGAAAAAGATTTCTGAATACAATTGATCTGGAGGGGAGAGTGTATTTCTTTTTGAAATAAAGAGGAGAAGCATTTTGAGAAACATGGCACGAATTTCTTTTGTCTAGGGATAGGAGAGACTGACCCAGTCAGCCCAATTTTTATCTCAGGTCTTTACAACTGGCTTCTACCCCGAGTCCTATCCATCACAGAAAGATACAGATCCATCCTTTTGGTGCAAATAAAACCTTCCCACATTGTTGCCAATAACAATGCAGCAAGTGTAATGTTTGAAGAGGAGCTACTGAATTTAACATTACTGAAACCTAAGTTTGGTCTGTGTGATTCCTTTGTGCATATTGATCTGCTTTGCTTGGAAAAAAAGTGGGTAACTTTGTGTTTAAGCTTTGCTCTCTGTAGGTGTAAGGTTGGTGTGGTAGAGGGGCTCCTTAGTTTAGTGACACTATAAACTGGCTAGTGCAAATTGCATCCAGTACTGAATTTATAAATAATCCAGAATTACAGAAAGGTTGGACGTCTTAATTTATTTAATTTAGTATTAATTTTTTAAGAGATGTACAGTTCTAACTTGCTTTATAACTTCAACATGTTTTTTATTTATATTCTCTCTTTTTAGGATCGATTTATAGTTCTTGTTTCATGGTCATGCATTCATAAGTGCTCAGATCCTTCAGAAATGAGAGTAGTCAGTTTTAACATGAAGAGAGTTTTAAAGCATGTCTTGGGGTTCTGGTCTCTATATTGAATCTGAGAAGATGTTTTTTGTAATGAGAAAAATAACCTGTTTTGAGTCGGGGAAATATTTTGTGTGCATTCAAAATGTGCTGGAAGAGGGGAACAACTTAGACTGTACTAAATGATGCTTTTATTGTGGTCTGCATTTCAAATAACCAAAATGGCAGATCAAACTAAATATGCATTTTCCCCCCCTTGCCTTTATGTTAGATCCCTAACTGTTTGAGAGGAGTCATCAGTCAAAAGGAGAGACTAGAGATAATTTGTGTTTAAGTTTTGAGATCTCTTCCTAGCCAGGTGACGAGTGTTCTTGTATGAAGTGTTCATCCTATAAATGCTAGCAAACCTTTGGTCATCTCATTTTTGATTCATTAAAACATTTTCTTTCACAATATTATGCTTAGAGGTGTAATTACAAGTTCTGCAGGATCCTAGATTTACTTTAAAGTGTGCTAGAGACCTTTTTCAAAGAGAACACGGTTTCTACCCACATGATTGTTTGAAGAGGAAGAGCTCATTCCACTTTTTACCAGCCCTACTGCCTACACACAGTGAGAGCATCTGCAAGTCCTGGTTCCCCTTTCAAGTCCAAGCAAATTAGTCTGTCCTGAACGTAACAATTTCCCTCCATGTTGAAGTGTGCCTTTAAAAAAAACCCAAATGGTTTCATACCATTTTAACAACACTGCTGGTTCATCTGAGAGAGGAGGGATTCTTGCATTGGGTGGTGATGGTACACAGACAGCACAGTGACTGAGAAGGAAGGATCAGAGATACATACACGTGTGTGACCATCTCCTGTTCTTCAGAAAGAAAGCAAACTTCCTCTTGGTAATGGAATATATGAAGGAAATGGCATTATATTTTCCACAAGAGAAAAAAAATGTGTGTTAATAAGGATCCCACATTTCTTGCTGTGTTTTTCTGGGCAGGAATAGATTTGAATGTGGGCCATAGCAGAGGTCCAGCATGCCCAGAAACCATCAGGCATGGTGCATAGGTGATCACCACATGGGTATGGAGTCCCACAAGTTCTGAGCACATCGGGATCTACGTGTATGCAGTGGGCAAGTCCAGTGACACACATCACACACATTCTTCCTGTCTGGGAGGATTTCCAGGAGAAAAAAGGAACATGCATGAAGTCCTGCTGGGATGATAACTGTGTATATATTTCACATGCTGATAGCCAGTGTCTCACCTGGAGGGTGACAGGTAGCCAAAAATGTTTAGCACCAGACCAAGTGGACCTCCTGTTCCCACCTTTCTCCAGCAGCAGAAATTCCTGGGCAAGCTCTCGAAGGAGGTTTTACCATGCCTATAACAACATGACTCCTGTCAGCCCATCCTGTCTGTGCCATCCCAGAGACAGTTGTCAGCCCCAAGCCCAGGAATCCTCACTGTCCTGTGATGCTCCTGTGCTGTGTGGTCATTAACAGCTTCCATGGCAACCTCACACAGGTATCCCAAAGCAAGCAGGGAACCAGGAGAGGCAGGCAGGTTTGCGTTCAACATACATGCATTTGAAAAGGTGCAATGATGGTCCACAGTGCAGAGGTCCTGAAAATCCTAATGATGAAAGAGAAGCAAATGCTGTGTACAGGCATGTAGAGGTTGCCCATCATTCTCATTTGCCAGGAGCTGGTCCTTGCCTGTTTTCACACAGGGGCAATATAACCAACTTTATTAGTGCAAATGGTTAGAGACTCTTACAACTCTCCTTGGACAGCAGCAACAGAAAAGAAATTCATTATGAGAATCTGAATCTTGGATCTGCTGCAGACACTTTTCCCAGAGGTGGGATAATACCTAAGCATGCCTGCTGTTGGCACGCCTGGCTTGGAGGCAGAACACAAATTGCAATAGTTTCATAACACTTGGGGACTTCCTTTGGAAGATACAAATGCTTCAACTTATTTGTGTGCAATCTGCATTTCTTTAGACATTCACTGTGAGATTTCTTTCTTCTGTTTTTAATTAATCATGGGTAGATGATACTACCACAGAAAAAGGATTTTTACCATTTGAGATATCGTAAGTATTGGTTAAATTTGGAAGAATTTGCCAAAATTGCCCAGATTAATTAATACCTCGATGGCCTACAAAAATCATGTGAGTTTATGGCAAGTAACACACTGTGTTTCAGCCTGTGAAGCCCATGTTGAGCACACATCTGTTTCAAAACTAAATGAAGCCTCCATTTTCCTGGCTACAGGGAGGGATTTTCCAGGATTTGCAGTCTCGGTACCTAAGTGCTGCAGAAGTAGGCTCAGAATGTCAAACTAGTTTAAGGGTACTGGGTTCTGTGGGATGTGGAGGAGGCCAGTGGACTCTGGGGCACCCCTGTGCAGACTGATGATAAACTTCAGCTCTGGACTCCCACTCTGCTTCAGCATAAAATTACCTTTCTGTATATGTTCTGTTGAGTGACCAAATATATTGTAATGGTATATGACATGCAAATGTCCAGAGTCTCTCTCCTAAGCTTGCCTGGGTTTAAGGAGACAGTCCATAAAGGATAACAGAAATGATCAGGTATTTTTCATGTGCTATTCTGTCATCAGTTTTTGAATAGTTGGATTTTTTTTCTAGCGTCTCATTTAACTTGACAGGAATTAGAAAAGGACGAGAGAAGCCCTTGGAAAGCTTTGCAATAGCCAGCCTGTTTGAAGGTGCAAACCCTTGCTCTTGCTTCCCATGAACAGCATCTTTCACATATTGTTCTTCTGATTTTCCTTTCTTTAATAGTTCTTCCACTATTTCACCTTATCCTACCTTGTCAGGTTAATGTTCCCTTCACCTGTGTTCACAGAGAATGCAAATAAACTGGAAGAAAGTGCAAGAGGGATCTACATCCCTTGTCCAGAGCATTACAATGGCTTCTGCATGCATGGCAAGTGTGAGCACTCCACGAACATGCTGGAACCATCTTGCAGGTAACCCTTCTACCAAGGAGGGAAGGCTACACACGTGGAAATATTGACTCACAGAAACACTTAATGTAGATCAACTATGGAAAATACTGGCAGCCATGGCCTTTTGTGCTACAAAATCCATTAGACTTAAATTATTCAACGAAGTCCCTATTTTATGTGGCAAAAGTGTATTGAGTTATGCACAATGTTAATTGACTGTGAAACCATCCAGTAACCTTCAGTTATATTTAGATGTGTTTTTAAAAGCCCTTCACAAAGTGCTCAGGCCATTGATAGGTAGCCTCCTCAGCCTGGAGGAGGAGAAGAGTGCCACCAGGGATATGTCCCTGCTGTGGCAGGAGTGATTCTCATGAGGCAGCTGGCTGGGGAAAGGTGGCTCCTTCATGTGGGAGGTGATTTTGGAGGAGGTTAGGGCAGGGAGGAGGAGTACAGTTGAAAGCATGTGCTTCTGCAATGAATGCCTCCCTGCACAGGTGCAGATATTATTTCTGAAGTCCAACCAGTGGCCTGGTGGCATGAAAAGCACTGTTATGCATGAAGCACCATTTTCCTGAGATGCTGGACTGGGAGAGCAGAGACACAGACCAGACTTGCTCCCCAGGGCAGATTTTCAAGCCAACTTCTCCCAGCTCTCACAAACAGCCAGGGCACATTTTACTCTTTGCAGCTGCTGCATTTTAGGTGCTCCATTCAGCTGGAAAATGTCCTTTCCTCAAGGTGCTGGCAGCTGTGGGAATGCAGGAGAGGAAAAGAGTGGAAGCTCCAGGCTTAACCCATGAGGGTTAGCGCTCCACCGAGAGATCTGAGAGGAGCCCAAGCCATCTGTCTCTTACCATTGCTGCTGCCATTGACCTGGATTTTTGCATCTTCTTGCCTGGGCTTTTTAGGGGAAACAGGGCAAGAGCTAAAATTAGAAAAACACTGCCCCCAAAATCACAGAGCAGAGAGGAGATTGTCAGGCTGCAGGATGGGAACTGGTGAGCAGCACAGCAGGCGGCATCGGGGTGGATGGTTGCAGCATCAACAGAGGGTTTTTTTATAGCAACCAGACGAAATGTAAATGATGTATCCACTTTCAGGAACATCTAATCACATTTCATATGGAGCTTGGATGATTGCTTATCACCTCCTTAGGGGTAATCTGCATAAGGAGCCACAACTAGATGGCTTTTCACCCTCCCCCACCTCCCCAAAGAAAGGGAGAAATCTGAAATATGTTGTGCAAGGAACTAAATGGGTTCTCATTACAATGTGCAAGTAGTTCCACTTGATGCCAGTTATGTCTTGGTCCCCCAGGCACCTCCTGGCACTCTGCAGTGTTGTTCACTCTCACAGACCTTGGTGACACTGAGGACCTGAAGTCTTCCCTCTGAGAGGTTGAGCAGGCACCAGTACTCTCTCTGTGGGAGTCCATCCTGCAAATAAGCACATAAACTTATTTAGGCCACTGGTTTTTGGGTTTGTTTTTTTCTTCAGGTATAATTTTTCCAGCATTCTTTGAAAACAGCAGGTATAACCAGAAAAAATATTTTTTTATTTCAGATGTGATGCCGGCTATACTGGACAACACTGTGAAAAAAAGGACTACAGCGTTTTATATGTGGTTCCAGGTCCAGTACGATTTCAGTATGTCTTAATAGCAGCTGTGATTGGAACCATCCAGATTGCTATCATCTGTGTTGTAGTCCTCTGTATTACAAGGTCAGTATCTCTGGTACTTTGCAACAGAAAAAGAAAATACTTTTGTTTTTCCTACTGTGTGCGCTGATTATACAGATTTCTGCAGTGACACTACTGATAACAAATGCTATTTGATTCACCAACAAACAGGAGATATCATCTGGTCCAGCCAGCCAGTGCTGCTTCATTATTATGACTGAATTTTTACTTCCATCTTAATCAAACTTAAGTAGCAATGGTGCCTACAGCAAGTGAAGTTTCCTATTTTGTATTCAGATACTTGGACAAATATCGTTCATATAAATAAGGGGAATATAAATACAGCAGCTGGATCAACACTTAATAAACCTAATCATATCTCCATCTGGTTTCCTTAAGGGCCCATTCCCTTAGTCCTAATCAGGCAAAGCATACAAACTTTTAAGCCTGTTTGCAACCCTGTTGATTAAATGATTTCATTACCCTTGTGTGCACGTTCAAAGGCACCACACATGTTTTAGGGTCTTCACTAGGTGGTGGCACACCAAGCTATACGTGATGTACTTGTTTGGGGTATTTTAAGTGTGGAGGAAATGGTTGTGTGAATGGAAACGACCAGTTCAGAATGAGAAGGGGAAATCCTTCGTGTGCTGCTCTACTCCCCCACTGAACTGTGTTACTCTGTGAGGGCTTGGGCTGAGTTCTAAATGTCAGACATCTGCAGGCTTCTCTCACAAGGTTAAATTAATTCAGCTGGCAACCCTGATAAACCACTTTTTTACAACTAATTTTCTTTTTTAAAATACCAAAAAAAAAGAAAAAAAGAGTCAGGTGTCATACCTCTATATAAAATAAAATTTCTAATATATTTCAGTCCTTATGTTGCAATACCTGGCTGGAAGACAAGTGTAGCATTTGTTCCTTGAAAAGAAAAGCAAAATTCATAAATCCTTCTCTGGCCTAAAGGCATAAAACAAAGCCTCTTTTGGCCAAGCTGAATCCATCAACTAAATGGCAACTGCCAAATGAGGTAGTAGATTATGGTGGTATTCACAGAGGTAATTCAAACAACCAAAAATATAGTGTGTTGTGAGAGAAAGAAGGTGGTGTAGTAACTGATAATGGAACAAATGCTGTGTATAGTTTTGTCAAGCGATTCTAGTTTTGTCACCTTGACGCAGTGAGGCAGAGTACTTTATCCTGAGGAATTCAGACAGTGAGCTCTGAGTGATCTGGTACTGTAATGCAAATTACCCATCACACTGTTTTCATACAGAAACAGTACCTTTTCCCACACACTTTGTGACTAAGTGAATTTATGATCTTTTGACTTTTTTCTGTAATGCATATAATTACTGCAGAGCATCCTCCATCCCAGCATAATGATTTGAGACACATTTGCAAAAATGTACTCTTAAGTGGCCTAAGAGAAATCCACATGACAAGAGACTGTTGTGGCAGCATATGCATAAGTAATTGAGTTTTTGAAGTAGTCTGCTCTGGAGAACCTGACTGCACTGGTTTGAACTCCACACCCTGAATTCTTGAAAGTGCTGAAACCACCTGCCAGGTTCCTGGGAGAAAGAAGGGAAACTTCACTCAGAGGCCGCTGTGGCCAAATTCTTTGCGGCTCGTTTCGGTGCAGCTTCACCTAATTAATTTATCAAATGAGTTTGGTGTACTGGGTCCATTTGAGCCACACAAAACTACCATTGTAATCTTCTAGCTGTCATTGCTATTGTTGCCCTTAAAATCTTGCCTGTACAGTGGTGCAAATCTACAGCGTGTCCTCCAGTGCTTGAAGGCTCTGAGCAAGTGCTGGGCACTTTTAGGGCCATTGTTTCACAAATACTTTAATCTGGATAAATGGGCTGTGCTGCTGACAGGGATGGTTTTCCTTTGCCCATTCCTCCACCTCCTGGGCACAAGGAACCTGGTCAGGGGATAGATTCAGCTGAAAATGCAACCAACAGAACTGATGATTTGGTTTTAAGTGATTCAGTTCCTGTAAGAGGTCGGCTGCTTGTCTACTCATTACTAGTGCCAGCCATAGGAATAAGCATCTGAGGTGGAGAAGCAGGGAACCAGAGGCCAGGGCATGAAACGGTGAGGCACAGTCCCTCTGCCCAAGGACTTTTAGCTTAGAGGTAAGGCAAAGAAAGAAGCAATGATTAAAGTGAAGGAGAATGGTAAATAGTATAGGTATGGCCTAGTATCATAATGATTCTCAGCAGTTTTCTTTTCAGCTTTGCATTTTTAGTGCTTCCCTAATGTTTAGTCACAGCAGCTTATTTATGTGAAGAAATAACTTGATTAAAAATTAATGCATAACATGTTTTACCTGCTATGAATCACATTGTGAGTAACTCAAGCTTGCGAGCAAGCTTCAGTAGAGGGAGGGCAGGCAGCCTGTGCTCCAGGACCTGGTTTACACTGATGGAACTGCTGTGTTCATAAATGAATGCATCCCACACACAGAGCACTACAAAGGACTTTTGATTAAAGAGTTAAGGACCAAGGGAAACCTGTCACTCAGTTTTAGCAGATGATTAAGTCTAAAAAGCTTGTTAAATGCAAACACCCTTTTAAGGAAACCTAGCTGCCCTTCAGACACAACTTACCTGTTAAGCAGTCTTGGTATTGGTGCTTGGCCCTGGGGCCTTCTCAAGCTCCCATCGATTGGTAATGTACTGTATTACACAATTAAAACATGGGCATTTTTGGTTAAAATATGCTTTTTTATCATCTTAATTGGAGTAATCTACATTTGAATTGATTTCTCTTGACCTTGAACTAAGTGACTGTGTAGATATCAGTGTCAGTTTTGAGAAAGTGCCCATGAGAAGCTCATCTCCTTGCTTCCAGATGGAGCAGTTGGTATCCACCATTCTCTGTGAGTGCATGGCTGCATCCCCTGGGATTGCTGACCATCCCGATCATCCCCAAGCCACCTGGTTCCTCTGTGTTTCTTACAATACCAGTCTGGTTTTGTAAGAACAAGACTTTGCCCACTCTGGCTTCCCAGCCCTGGTTCCCCAGCCTCGCTCTCATGGCTGAGCACTGGGGCAAAGCAGGGCTGTGCCTTCTGCCGTAAATCCCGATCCACTGGGCTTGGGAGGAGCCCCGGTGTGGGGAGTCCCGCGTGGCTGTGGTAGCAGGAGCGAGCCGTGCTGCCTCTCAGCGTGGCGAGGTGTCAGTGCACTGCGAGGTCCTGCTGTGCATCTCCCGCTGCCCGGGCAGGAGAGGCCGCCCAGGGACAGTCGGGCTGGGAGGCTGTCAGAGCACGCACACGACACGCGGCTCGGTGAATCAGCCCTGTGTTTGCTGACAGCGGCTCCCTGACTCACTCGGAAAGTTTGATCGCCTTTTTAAGGAACTCGCAGGGAATAATGAGTTCGCCGTGAAATCACAGACCGGCTAAAGTCTGCCTTAGTTCCATAATGAAAGCTCGGCCGTGACCCCTGAGAGCACAGGAGATGCTGGCAGGTTTTTCCTGGAGTAATGATAGCAGCCTACTTCACTGCTTCCCAGAAAGGAACGGTGCAAAATATAGTGCACAGCCATACAGCTTCTCATGAGGGGGTGGTCCTGGTGGCTTAAAAGTGAGGCAAGTCAGGACAGTCTGACCCATATTTTGCTAGACACTTATATAATTGTATTTCAGCATTTTTAAATGCTTCGTAAGTTCTTACACTCTTCTTTAGCCTTTCAGTTGGCGTCAAACTATAGCGTCAGTCCCATTCAACGGGGGGGATAAATGACCTTTTTTATTTTAAGGGGTTAGTAAAAATGTATTTCACTCTATTCTGTTGTTAGTTATCTGACACAGAGCTGAGGGCAAGTGCTTTGAGCTCCCACTGTACTGAGAGGGTGGGCTGTCACTGGTGCATAACCCACAGGGTTTCACAAGGTGCTCCGGGAAGCCCTTCTGTAACAGAAAAACAAATCAGCTCAAAACAAAGGGAATGTTTAGAAAAACATGTGTCAGTATGGTCTGGAGTATTGCGGGGCCTCTTGTCATGCCACTAAAGAGGGTGTTTCAGTCTCTCTTGTGTAGCTGCCCACAGTTTCTGCCATCACCTCCCTTGGCTCCCTTTCAGCTGCTTAGAACTTCCTTTGGCCTCCACCTGGGGTTAAACTTTTCTGTGCTTTCTACCTGAGGATGCCTTTCCATGGAGGGAACCAGAAATACGCCATTAGCTTTTTATTCGGGGGAAATAGCTGGGCAGCATCCCCACAGCTGTCACTGCTGCAGGTGAAAGGTTGAAACGTGCCCTTGCTGAGGTCCTGAGAGGCACAAGAGGTTTGCTTCTGCAGCTGTCCAAAGGAATATCAGATTTTAGGCTTTCCAGTGCAGTTGCTTTCTGCACTAAGCCAAGCAGCTGTGTCAGGAGCATGGCATGGGGTAGGCACCTGTAAGTAAAGTAGCTGCTCGCTCATGAGCAGCTCATGGAGCATTTCCGTGGAGACAAGGAGGGATAAGGAGACACTTAGCTCCTCAGAAAGGCAGCCCTCACAGCCACTTTGTAAACACTTCACAGACCTGGGATGCTGAGCAGGTGAGTGTGAGACCATCTTAGGTCTTCCACCTGCGCCTCACTGAAAATAAACCCATTATTTAAAGATGAGTGATGCGGTGCAGTTGGGGCTGTCATGATGCAGCAGAGTGGCCACTGCTCAGGAATCTTAGCATTTGCCTTGCCATGATTTTGTTCACAGTATGCTTTTTGGGGTTTGTGGTGGCTTTTTTTTTGTGGTGCCATTGCCATTAGCCAGTCCTTTTCATTTCACTGAGGAGGAAGTTTGCTGAGGGACAGAGGACGCCTCTCTTGCTCTCACGTCCCTGCTGCTGCCCGTGCCACCCCTTGAGCGGATGTGTTGTTAAGAGCCGTGTATTCTCACAATTCTCTTTTCCAGGAAATGTCCCAGGAGCAACAGAATCCACAGACAGAAGCAAAACACAGGGCACTACAGTTCAGACAACACAACAAGAGCATCGACAAGGTTAATTTAAAGAGCGCATGTTTCCACAATGGCAAAACTAACTGCAGAGAGCTTGGACTACAAAATACAGTATTATAGACAAAAGATTAAGACAAGATCTACACATGTTGCCTTGCATTTGTGGTAATCTACACCAATGAGAACATGTACTACAGCTATATTTGATTATGTATGGATATATTTGAAATAGTATACATTGTCTTGATGTTTTTCTGTAATGTAAATAAACTATTTATATCACACAATATAGTTTTTTCTTTTTCATGTATTTGTTATATATAATAAATACTCAGTGATGAGAAAAAAATTGCCTTTCTTAAATTTGCTGTATCTCATAGCTGTGTATAGTCTTGGGATATTGTATATGGACACTAACAAATCTCTTTTTCTTTCTTTTTCCAGTTCTAGTGGCAATTTTGAGTCTACTGAACTCAGTAGTAGGGTTTTGAGTTGGTCCAAGATCAGCGACAATTATGGATGTGGGAAAGGTGAAGAATAATTTAACCTACATTGAGGAGGGATAAAATATTTCAGATCCGGAGTCAACTACATTTCATCAGCCTTCTTCTCCCATACCATCTATCTTTACTCTCCCATAGCTTAGGAAGTCTTTGGCTTCTAAATTAAATCCTAACCGAAGGGGAAATGGAAATTCTCGACAACTGCAATGAGAGTGTCGGGGGTAATGCTTCGATTTGGGAGGGAATTAGGTGTCTGTCAAGGTGAACCCTATGAGAACACTTTGCAGAATCTCCAACTCTGGTCACTGGAGTGAGTGAAAATTGCTTCTCACTCTTGATTGAAAATTATTAGGTTAAAAAAGTTAATAACATAATAACAGCTGAAATGCCAGTCCCATTTGTACCTCGTGAACATGCTGATATAATTTATTTTTTCAAAGAGAAGGTGAAAACCACTCAGAAAATACCTTATGAATAACTTTATGGGTGACCCTACTCCATTAAATGTAATGAACCCAAATGTTGGCTATACCTCAGGAAAATAAGGGCATGTATTTTGTCACATCCACATGATGGACAAGATGCAAAGTTATTTCCATGATAGCTGAAACTCTCCAAAACACATTCTTTCGAGAAGGTAATTCTGCTATACTTTGTGCTATGAATTTTGAAGACAGGAGAGACTGAAGGGCAGAGTGCAGTAATGTCACTCCTGCTGGGTAACATCCACTCCACTAATTGACTATCGCAGCACTAGTCACACTAAATAGCATAACTAAACTAAAAAGCCCTTGTAACAGTAGTCAATGTGCTGCTCCTTTCCAAAGAGACTTTGCCAAGGCAGAATGTACCCAAGATAAGGGTTAGGAGTATTTCTCACGGTCATCACCATGTAAGAAACTGCATTTGGGTCAGAATCCGATCTGGGGTTACCTGGGATGATGTCTCATGAGTGTGTTTCCATTTCCTGCTTCAGCATCAGTCTGGTCACTCACAACAGTCACCACCAACCCCACCGGTGGCAGTGCACCTGACCTGGCCTCCAGACATGGGTGCAGCAGTACTTCCACTCTAACATGACTTTTGGTCTTCCCTTCCCTCCCCCAGCCTGCTTTAAAGTGAATCCATTGCATGATGTTCACACGGTCTCAGTTTTTGTCTTGTTCTGGGTTTCTTGGCTTTTTAAAGGTAATAAAAGGCGATTGGCAAGAGATGCTTCCAGGCACCTGGTCTGTGCTGATTGATGGGAGTGGGAGTGTGGTGCTTGCACAGGCAGTGGGGCAGATGATGGCACAGGGCAGCTCTCTGGCTCTGGGCTGCCAGCCCTGCAGGGACCATCTGCTCCACAGAGCTGAGGGCTGGGCTGAGGCAGAGGGAGAGGGGGCTGTACAGCCGCCCTCTGCTCAACAGCCTTTGCCCCAGCTCTTTGAGTCTTGTTTCCAGGTTGGAAGAGTGATGGTGTGGGGCAGGAGCAGAGAGGCAGCAAGCAGGCATGATCCTAGCCCACTGGACCACAGGGACATTTCCATGCTCAAACCCGCTGTAAAATGCTCCTCTCTGTCCCAGTCCTTGCTGGTTTTGTGTCTCACACTCAAACTCAGGCGGTCTGACATGGAGGGCAGCCCAGGCACAGCAACACTGTGCTGCACAGGTTTGGTGGCACAAGATCCCTGCTAGGGACACTTTGCAATCTGTGGTAATTCATAGCTGAGTGGCATTATAACACTCCAGATCCCTCCATCGGCTACACCTGACACAGCAACGGCTTTGAGCGTCTCTGAGAACTTCAGCATCAGGTTGAGGATTGGGTTGGAGGAGGCAAACGTAGCTTTACCCTGCAGACACCCTCCCATGCTTTGTGCTTTCCGAGCAAAGCGTTGGAGTCTTAACAAGCGTCAAAAACGCAGATTCTGAGCCGATTCCAAATGTCAGTCCCCCCACTGGGACTATCAAGTCTGGACTGTTTATTTCGGTCGCTTACATTAGATACAAAAATCAAATGTTAACACATACACACCACCATGTAGCTATAGCAATAAACCTAATTAAAAAAGGTAAGGTTTGTCCTGGCCAAAAATAGCACAGCTTAGGAGTGAAAATAGGAGTCTGACCCACTGTCTCTAAACTTCCCAGTGTTATGTGCCTTGCTTTTACTGAGCAGCGGCACATTTAATCCCCTAACAGCCTGTGTTTGCCAGGTGTCATTAGCTGCTTCCCCAGCTGCAGCCTCTGTCACAAAGCCTTGCACCTCCACAATAAGGCTGTGTTTAAGTACCTGCTGCAGACTGGAGGGCAGAGAAGGGAAAGGGATTTTGGTTTTAACACACGGAGGGCAGGTCCCACCTCTGGGCCTTTCAAATTTGAACTTCAGCATGCTGGCATGGGCACACAGTCTGAAAATAACAGTGTCTAACTTCTGTCCTGTATATACAGGAAAGAAGATTCCTAACAAAAACATTTGCAGAAATTGTACCAAATGTAGCAGCAAATTTGGACACGTAGATCTGGGGTTGCTTTTTCCTTTTCTGATGTCTGGAAAGTGCATCTGTTTGTTAGATCTGTATGCTGGCCAGAACTTGAGATGGGGTAATGTCTGTGCAGTTTAACTTCACAAAATGCAGGGAGGTGGGCTGGGCACATAATGACCCGGCCAGGTGAAGCTGTGGCCATGGAGTTGTGCCAGCTGCCAAAGCAGAGCCCAGCTCCTCTGCCCAGAGTCACATGGAGAGGTGCTGATGTGTTGCTGTTGGTTCGCTTCTCCATGCAAGCTGGCACCAGCAGGAGCAAGGTCCCTTGTGATGCCCATGGAGATGAACCCAGTCCTTATCTGGAGGGGACAATAATTCATATGTTTTGGCTGTTTCATAGGCTTTTTTTGTCATGGCACTTTTTGACAACTGTAAATAACCTCAGCTACCAACACACACCGACCTTACAAACCACACTGGATGTACAAAACCACTGACAAGATCAGTAATACTACTCCTGGTGCAATTGCTTAGGGGCAGTACACACCACCAGTGTCCCAACAGCATGCAGTCATTTGCCTGCCTGGCTGTTGTTTTACCACAGGCCACACCACTTGGTAAAAAGAGGTAAAAATAGGACTGTTGGCACACTCATTCCCTAAGGCTGGTTCTTTCAGCCTGTAACATTTCTGGAGCAAGAAGCTATGTCCATATTTTGTACATGATGCATTTCACACAACAGCATCCTGACCTCTGTCCTCAAAATAAAGCCAGGCATGCTATTAGCATGCACTGAGTGCTGATGAGCAGAGCTCACCCACCCTCCCCAGTCTGGGATGGTCAGATGATGTTCAACCCTTTTGTGCCTTTGGACACTGTGCTGGATCCCAGCACATAAGGAAGTTGCCTGTAGCGACCACACAGACTGATTGCAGTGAGGGGGTGACCCTCTCCTTCTCCCACCCCAAATGCTGCATTACAGAACAGGCACAGCTCCACTCCTCACCATCATGATCCTTAAAATTACATCTGATCAGACATTCATTATCATTCCCTTTCATCCAAAGATAATATGACATGATTTACAGAACATTATCATTACAAAAATATTATAATTAATGAAGGAAGGCTGGACATCCTATTCTAGCTGCTTGCCTGCCCCTGCACAATGAGGAGCCATGATCACCTCAACCGAAAAGACAGTGGGGTAGTTTCTCTTTGCTGCCACGGCCATCAGATGTCACCTCCTCAGGCAACTCGAGGTCAGCCCAGCTTTGCTGAAGTTCCCTGGGTGCCAGCCGTGAGGGACCCGTGCTGGCAGCAGGGATGCCCACGGATCCGTGCGTGGGTCCCACATGCAGGTTAACCGGGAGGGTGGGTGAGGGTGGGCATCGTAGATCGCTGCCTTCTGTTTTCCAGAAGCAGCTCTCAAAAAGCCTCATCTTCAAAGAGCTCTCTAAAGCTTCTTTGAAAACAAAATGATTAAAGGCTATCTTCCCTCTCATCCAACATCAGACACATCGCACGCCGCATCCTTGCTTTCACCCCTGATTATGCATGCAGCTTTTCTGCAGCTCCCAGTTTTGCGTCGGGATGGAAGTTACAACCCCGAATTAAAAGCAAAGTTCATTACCACACTTCAAAGCCAGCACTGTACCCCGGCCAGGCCAGCTCTCCTTTTTAATTTATGGGTGTGTGGCCAGGCTGGAGGTCTGTGGGGCTGTTGGTTGTCAGGTGTTTGCAGCCCGCCTCGGGTTTGTAATGCAAGCTGAGGGCAGGAATGCCCACATCTAGTGCTGCTGGTGAGGCTTTTCCCTCCAGAATAATCAGGAACCTCAACTGGACTTAAAGGAACATGGACATAGACATAATGCTGGGCCATTACACGTTATGTTTTTAGAGCCTATTATTATTATTATTAACAACAAGGATCTATTAATAATATTTTATCTATATTTCTGGTCTCAACGGGACACAGCCTGGGTGATGGAGCCTCTTACACTGTGCTCTGTTTCACATGGGAGCCAAAATTCTCATTTTTAGCCCCACACGCAGTACCTGTGATGCTGCACCCTGACAGTGCCACCAATGCCCCTGTGAGCAGGAGAGACAGAAGGGACAGCAGCCCCTACCCCGCCAGCCCTTGGGCTGATGCTTTGCCTTCAAATGCTTGCAATATTAGGTGGGCTTAATTTATTTTAGTTTCAGTTTAATTAACAGTTTTGTCACAGCAGGAGGGCTGTTACAAACAAAGACACATCCAAAAAAAAAAAAAGGCAGATTTTTGTCAACTTTTCCTCCTTTTTTTTTACCGTATTGAATGAGAGTCATAAGGCAGTAAAATATTCCGCAGTCTCACACAGCAGCCGCCAAGCCGCAGAATAAAAAAAGCATGTGAAGAATCTGCTCTATAATGCTAAAGAGGTGGCATCCACTGCACTTTGTCAATAAAATAGGAGGCCCATTTTGCTCTGCTTAGAAGCACAGACACCCAAGTAGGAGCCTTGATGTCAGTCCTTCTCCCATTTGATTTTCCCTGGGTTGTGGGAGCCATGAGACAGTGTGGCTGTTCCTCATGGGGGTAAGGGGTCGGGAGTGGTGTGTCATCCCACCAGTGCCCAAGCCCCACAGACACAGAGGTGACCCCACCCACTGTCATTCTTTGCCTCACTTTGCTGGAGTCCTGGTGCCTTCACCTCTCACCACCCCAACGTGAAATAAAAACGATTGGAAGGTGAAAAATGTTAAGAAAATATAGTAACATCTCATAAACTTGCCATGGGAGAAGCTTTAAAAGGGGTTTGGTTTACATCGGGTCACTCAGAAAAGAAGTGTGATTATTCAGGATAAGATCTGGCTTCTAAATGCAAATGCGGGCGACACCCCATCACCCCCCGACGGCCGCGGCAGTTTTACGGCAAGGAGCTTTCAGCAGGAAAGGGACGAGCAGAGAGGTGAGGGAGAGCCGTGTAATGTGACCTGAATTAGCGGCTATAGATAGTGCTTCCTGCATGTTTTACATTTTCAAATAAAAAGGATCTTCTTGTTTAATGGTTAATAAAAAAGATTAGTGCTCCCAGGGCGCGGATCCTGACAGATGCTGACTGTGCTGGAGGGACCAGCTACAAGACACAAGAGAAGATGAAACCGATGGTTTTATGTTGGGTTTTTTTTTTTTTCCCGTGGAGTACATCACTACCAGCATTTGCAAGTTAATTTGTAATATAATTATATGTTGCTTCTGTCACAGAAGCGCAGCACGTGTGTTGGGCCAGCGGCCCGCCACTGCCACCGGCAGCCTGGCACAGCCCAGCCTGCAGTGCTGCAGAGAGGAGGAGAGGAGCAGCCAGCAGCTGAGGGCTCTGCATGCATAGATGTACCTATCTATACATATAGATAGGCACAAGTTCATATGTATATATACCTATATATATATATACATGTGCACATATGTGTATATACATATACAGTCATATACACACACATAAAGACACACACATACATATAAAAATGCAATCCTATATAGAAAAATCAATTTTTATATTTTTATATATGTGTGTGTGTGTGTGTGTGTGTGTGTGTATGATAGGTACTGTAGAGGAGAGCAAGCTGACTACCCTGCAGCACGTGCTGCTTCTAAGCCACCCAGGCTAACAGGTCTCAAAATCTTTTCCCTGCTCAGCTCCCCTGTGCAGCTCCCAGCACTGCCACGCTCCTAAGAAAACCCAAACCTGCCATGCCAGCCTCTTGGCAGCACTACACCTTCACTCTGAAAGCTGGGTTGACTTTTCTTTTATTTTTCTTTTTCTTTTTTAAATTATTATTTATTTTCATGTCATGCCATGTAGGCGATTATGGTCACTAATAGTTTTCTAAGAAATAAAGTCTATGAAAATAATTGTTAGGAACAAGCTGCAATGGCAAATTGCTGAGTGGTTGCCATAGTGCAGGAGCACAATTTGAGATTTAATATCATTACTAATGATATTTACTTGGCCTGCAGGAGAGAGTGAGACTTGTGCTCTCTAAATGTCATTTGACTGCTAATATGTCAGTGCGCACACCCAGCGCGGCCGCAGGAAGGGACCTGGTGAGACCGGGGCACCGCTGCCCACAGGCAGGCGATGCTGCTGTGTCCTCTCCCCAGGCTGTGCCAAGGGCCCCCCATGTGGCAGGGAGGGGGGGCCCCCAAAGAATCCCCACACACGAAGCAACAATGCTGGGGCTCAGCTCCTCTCTGACACCCACGGGGCACCCGGAACCAGACCCGAACTCCGGTTTTCTGTTCTTTTTCAGCTCATCTACACAGACTGAGAGTTCAGGCTTCCTCTCCCGTTGGGCTTCTCCATGGGAGGTGGAGACATATTGCATTGCTGTAAAGTGAGCCATTTAGTTTATTAAACGCTGTTAAGGGTGCCCTGAGGTCTCTGCACATGTGGGACCATCAAGAGGGAATCGTTATTATTATGGTTCTTATTAGTCATAGTCATTTTCCCAGCGATACGTCTCATGTCCAGATGTCTTCCCATCTATCTCTTAAATTTTGTGATGCCAGCGCAAAACTGTTATTAAGACAGACTAGTACAAGTCCCACTTCACACAGTGCAGGAGCAGAACATCCCTGCAAAAATAAATATAGATATTTTTAAATTAAAAGACAAACGAAAGAAAGGGTCATAGTTGGCTAAAAATGAATTGCGCAGTGCATAAAAGAGACAACAGATTAGAGAAGATAATGTTTTAGTTTAAGTGTTCCATCATTATTAATTCATTTGGTGCTCTTTATGATAATACCAATCATTTGGAATTCATTTGGTGTTTATGTGGATGTCATCTCGACTCCTGCAGAAATTCCAAAGTAATTCAGCATTAATGTGCTATTAAAAATTGTTACCAGCCACTACCTTCATTACTGCACCAGCACAGCCTAATCTTTCTTCTCTCATTCTCTAAATTCAAATTCCAGTGTTTATTTTGCTTTTATCTTTATTAGGGTTTTAAAATGTAATGCTTCTGTTTAAAAATTCTCCTTATACTACATGAGTATTGTCTCTTTTTTTGACAGCATCAAAATTACGCAAATAAAAGAGGGGGTTAATAGTGATTTTTCATTTTACTACTGGCACGTGACTGAGAAACAACCAAAGAGGCTCCAGCTTATGATTTACAAGAGTGAATTTACCAAGCTGGTACTTATGCGTGTAGCAGATAACATTGAACCAAATATGTGTGAAATACCACCTGTACCGAGTGGAAGTCTTTGTTTTTGGGCACAGTAGTGCCCCAGCTGGGGAAGGGATGCAGCTGCCACAGCCCTCCCAAGGGTGCAGGGTCCCCAGGGGGCCAAGCTGCCACTGATGACACTTTCCTGGATTCACCCCACCAGTGGAGCATCCTTGGGCTTCCAGCTGGGGATCAGTGGGGTGGCAGCTGCAGAAATGGATCCAAACCCCAGCAACAGAGGAAAAAAGGCTGCACTTGCATTTAACACTTAAAAAAAAAAAAGCGGGGGGGGGGGGGGAACAACCTAAGAATTTAAATGCAAACCCTTTGCATTGAAGGAGCTTTAATGAGATTTTATAGCCTAGAACTTGATGGTTAGAAAATCCCAGACTGCTGAACACAAAAGCAAACAAACAAACAAAAAAAAATGAATCCCAAGGCCGGGGTCAGTCCCTAGCTGTTCCTGTCTTATTGTGCAGCCCCCTAAATACATGATCTATACTATTTTTCCCCTGGATACCTGCTTCTTTGGACCACATATATACAATGGCATACTGTGGCAGAGTGAAGCCTGGGCTTGACAGCTCTTGGCATCCACACCTGGAATGCTGACCTTGCAACCAAATGACACTCTCTCTTAATGCGGTTTCTTAGCAAATATTACTCGTCTGAAATTACAGACGACCACAGTCCCATGAGTATGTGAGCAAAGAAACAGGGGTGGGGATCATTAGTGCTCTGTAGCCCTGTCTCAGTTTAAATGAGACACAAGGGTATTGCTGAGGATGGGTTATGAGTCAAGACCCAAACTCCTCCTCTAATCGATCATAAATCCAGAATTGAGAGGCTCCAATTGAGAAAAAATGTGGAAAGAGAAAACAAAACAAAATAACAGCCCTTTATTAAAGGATATATGCGGGTTGACAGAACAATGAGAAAAAAGGGCACATATAAAACAACCAAACAACAATCCTATACCCAAAGCAATTCCCCTCAAAACACCCAAATAACAAAAATAAACAACAAAATGTAACCAGTCTTGTGCCTCGTTGGTGTAATCCCAACC
>JAWWLV010000183.1:31155400-31220064 GCA_035041135.1 Platyrinchus mystaceus
CCCCTTTCACACAATGGGCAGGGGGAAGGGAAAAAGAAATTCCTACTTAGTTTTCATTTGGCTTAAACCATGACAAACCCAAAGGAAGAGAATACAACATACAGCTCACCATCAATCACTTTAAACATACTTTCCATGGAAAGGAGAGCTGAAGTCCTCCAGGTGACCAGTGAAACAAAGCCCATCGGCACGGTCAGGTCAGTACCCGGGCAGCACAGGTGGGAGAAGGGAAACAATGAGGGTTGGTCACACCAGGTGACAACAAGTACCTCTGGCTGGTGGCAGCGAAGGAGCCACCTGGCTCCTGGTCATGGAAAAGGGAGATGCCACCCCTGTCCCCTGGCACCACCTGGTCCCAGCTGGGTCTGAGCATCCTTTGCCACTCATGCCAACTGCACAGATTTACACGGAGAATAAAGCCCCTTGCAGAGGAATTTTCCACTTAATCAAAATCCTGCAAAGAATATGAATGCTTATAGGTTAAAGGAACCTGGCAGCTCTTACTTGTCTGTCATGTCTTTAAGGATTGCCATTAAGTCATAAACGTGACAAAGATTAAAGAGTTTATTAATGTTATTAGAGAGTTGAGATAAAATGCTATGCCTTGCAGGGTCTCTCTCCCTCTCTCACTATTTAATGAAAACATTTTCATCACTTTCTGAATCTATTATAGCAAGCATTCATTTCAGGAGTCCTAAGATGATTTTATTTTAATTAGAAAAGATGTAGCAACCACCTGAAAGTAATACAGTTGAAATACCTTGCCACAGTTCCCCTTCTCACTGCTGCCAGCAGATGAGAGTTTCTCCAGCCTTGCCATGGCGGCAGAGCAAGCCCAGGGTGACCAAAGGAGCACAGGGAAGTTCTGTAGCATGGCAAGACCATCATCATTCCAGTCTCTCCTAGCAACCCTGAGAGCCAGCAGCACCTCAGACCAGGCCTTGCAAATGGCCCTTTGAATGTCCAAAGCCACCACGCTGGCCAAGATTAAGGGGTGATGACAGCTGCTGTATCCACAGGTTGGACATGGGGTATGTCCCTGGGGAGCAAGCAAGGGGTGGGAGCATCTTCTGCAGGCACAGGAGACAAACTGAAATTATTGCTGGTGGAAAAAAGCAAGTGAAGGAAAAGAAGCCTAAGAAAATGAAAAAGGGAGTTTTTGATGACCTGTGAAAGGAGCATTATCCTCTGGTAATCTCCAGCAACTATTCACAAAGACAGAAGATCAGCAGCCAAAAGCCTTTCTCAGTATGGCTGCTTTGACTCTGGTGGGCGTTACACCGTGACTGAGTTTTAATCCATGTTTAGAACAGGTTCAGTCTTTTGATGTTAAAGAGTGAAAATCAAGCAACACTGGGACAGTTACATTTCTGTGTGATCCTCCCCTTCCAACTCAAGACTTTGTAACTGTATTTCGAATGCAAGCAGCTCACAGATGCTCTTCCTTTTAAACTTTCCAACTAACCCAATTTAATTTGTTAATTTATTCTGTAACCTGATTTACTGTTAATTTATTTTGGTGAGTAAGATATCCCAGCTTTAAGTTCCAATTAATTAAAGGGGAGGGCTTAATGTTTTTGCTATGCAATATCTTCATGCCACATTGTATTCCATTTTAATGCCACACTGAATCATTGCCAAAGTTTATTGCCACTAACAAATACAAACCCATACATCTGCAAATTAATTTCATGCACACAGCATATTGCTCTTTCCAAATGTACCTTTAAGGGGGCAATATTTGCTATAGCAAGCATCACTTGTTGCTTAGCAACAGCTATAGCATCATTTGAGGCAGGTTTATCTTAAACAGGAATGTGAAGCCCTGGGATGTGGCTGTCCACCCCATGCCATACATCCCTGCAAGTGCTGCTCACACCTGGCTTAGCAGAGCCAGGCTTTGCTAAATTTTATTATTTTTTTTTAGGAGTGTCTGATTTTAGGGATCTTAAAAACAATAAAATAATCCTTAGCCATTAAACTGACTTTAAGCAGCACACCAAAACTTGGTGCCCCATTCTGACCATGCTGGCAATGCCAACACAAGTCAGAGTGAGCATGAACTGTTCAGGTTGTGGCTGCACTGCTGCCAGCTCAGCATTTTGCATGTAAGACTTTTAAAAAATTTACACATAGTTTGTTGCAATCAACTCAAGATGAGAAGAGGGAAATCAGATTATATTAAGAGCATCCTGAGGGTGTCCTGAGGCTGTGCTAGTCTTCCTGAAGCCCAGGGAAGCCCCTAGAGCCAGAAGCTGTCAGCTCTTACCTCTATTCTGGCGAGTAGTGGCACTGTGACAAATGACCTTTGCAATGGTGCGTTAAGTCCCTGTGCCCACTCACCCGTCCGTCTGTCCGTCCGTCCATCCACATCGCTGTGCCTCCTCCAGCTCCTCCCCTCAGCCCACTGCCTGCCAAGCAGCTCTCCAACCTGACGCTCCTGCCTGCCCTCTGCCAGCCGTGGGTGCCAGCCAGCTGCTACCCTGGGCCAAAAAAGTGGCAAGTAAATATCCTGACAGCATCCATTAGCCCTGCCTTTGGCGGCCCGAGCAGAGGGGCCCACAGGCTCGGGCCCAGGTTTTTAAAGCCATTATGCTGTGACTGTAGGCACGGCTTATTCACAAAAGATGAATGCAGGGTTTGCAATCAAGGGGAAATTAGCATCTCCATAGGCAGAGAGAGTGAAGATGCGAGCCAGCCAGCACTGCCAACAACCTTGATTCTGTTTTTGGCAAAGCTGGCTGGCTTGGCAAACACAATGGTAATGAGATAAACTGAAATACCAGGCAACAGGGCTGCTCTTTGAAATAATTATCCTCCAGGGCAACAAGGAACAAGAGGAAAAGGTTTTTAGAGACATGGTGTGGATGCACAGGGAACATTATTTGCATTCCTGAAGTCAGCCCTCGGTTTGCAAGGCTCAGGTGTGCCGATGCCAAGCAGCCAGAGGAAGGGCAGGAAAGCCCCAGCATCAAGTACGGCAACAAGGCAATACAGACATAAGAGGAGCTGTGCAAGGAGCATGGCAATGCTGATGTTAAACTCTTATTGCTCCTGAGAAATGCCCGTCAGGGCAGCCATGCCATTCCCAGCGCACTGAGAGGCTTTGTTTCAAGCATTTAACTTTCAAAAATGTGTATCCATCTAAGTGGATGGACTGGGGTAGAGACAAGGCAAAGGATTAAATAACACACTGTCAGATCTCTCAGTCGGGAGCTACAGGTGAGCAGTGAGTGGGATTTCGTCTGGCAGGCTCTGCAATGTCACACACACGTGAGAAGAAGGAAAAGGCAAGGCAAAGAAATGGTAATACGTGGCACAACATGCTCTCTTGGGTTGCTTGTGACTAACTGGGTAAGCTGCTGGCATTTCCCTATTGGGACACTTGACTCTAGTCTAAATTTGAGGTCTTAAAATTATTTTCCAAGTAACAAGGTAACAACTGGCATCACCAATTCCCCATGCACAACGTGCCATGAGGAGCAGGTTTCATTCAGGAGAGGCCTGGGGTGAGAGCTGCACCATCAGCAGTTCCCCTCTCACTCCTTGAGCAGGCAGGTGGGATGGGAAGCATTTCCCCAGCCCAGGCAGAGGGAACAGGCTGGGCATGTCCCACAGCTCCCAACTTCCATCACAGACAGTAGAGCTTGTGCTGATACTCTTCCAACACTTATTAATTAAAATCTTTAAAAAACAAACAAAAAAGAGGCTAAATGGGTGAAAGCTCTATTATTTTTTGCCCACAGTCCTAAGGAGGAGGGAGCCACCTGCCCAATTAGAATCATAGAATCATAAAACAGTTTGAGTTGAAAGGGACCTTTTAAAGTTCATCTCCTGCAACCCCCCTGCAATGAGCAGTAACATCTTCAATTAGACCAGATTACTCATAGGCCTGTCTAGCCTGGCCTTGAATGTTTCTAGGAACTCCTGCTGGACCTTAGAAACTTTTCCTTCTAAGGAAGAAAAGAACCAGAGAGTGAGGCCTGGGTGTGCTTCCTCAAATCCCTCAAAAAAAAAATTAAGAAAAATTGTGCAGGAACACCTCCAGGGGCGAGCCCACAGCTCCTGCCCAGGCTGTATCCCTTGCAAATGGTGATTTCAGAAAGAAAAGCTCTATTCTAGGCAAAAGTCCCTCTGCAGAGCAAATAGTCCCTGTTAGAGCAGAGCCAACCAAGGCAAAAATGTTTATTACAAAGGAGAATTATAAGAGAGGAGCACTTGAATCCAGAACAAAATGTAAAACAGGGGAAACAAATGTAAAAAGCTCTATAAAAAGTTTTAATGGATCCTTTTGCATGTGGAATGGCATTTTAATGTGATATTTAAAACTGTTTCTTTTTTTTTTCCTTTTTAGCTTTTAGGCAGACCATTAATCTGAGGGGCTTTTTTTGCCTGCAGAGGAGTAGCGCTTCAAAGCAGGCACCTAGCAGATGCCTGCTGGTGGGCAAAGCACAGATGGGGTGGGAAAAGTCAGGGCCCCGGGTTTTGCAGCAGGGGGAGAATGGCCTCTCAAACACCATGCACCCAGGGAGCACTCGAACCTATGGGAAGCTTTGCTGCTGGTTTCAAAGGGAGCAGCACACGAGACCGGTTTGGTGTGGAGGGATGAACAGCCGGCACAAAATGTGAGTGTGAACATCTCCTGCTGCTCACAAATGCACATAGATACAGCGAGACAGTCCCTGCTAGAAGCTTCTTCTGTCCTTATGCCAAAGACCTACTTTCAGGATTTGACTCCAGCCTATGCATTTCTAACACCTTAAAAGTCTCAAACTCTGTGCTTAAATATCTTTGGCCTCTTGCTGACCTTTCTGAATCCCAGGAACAGCCATTTCTTCTTGCTGATGCAGATCCAGGAAATTGTTAACTAAATCCTAACTGAAAGGCAGAAAAGCAGATAAGCGGGTTAATCCCATCAGACCCTGGGCTCCCTCAGACTGCAGGTCGAGCCTTTGCTCTGCAGACCAGCTCAGCAGTTTGCTTTCCTCACTCTTGGCTGTGTTGCATGAGCTTCTCCAGGATTGGGAAGTGTCCCCACTTTCCAAAGAGGGAAATATTTTGCTGCCCTAGATTCCCTTTCTGACATCTGTGGTGCATGAAGGCAGTTTCTGGCTACTGCTCTCATCGCAAAAGACCTTGCAGAAGTCTGTGGAGAATGTGTTAAAAGAAACACACATGGTTCAGGTGGTGGGGTTTGTGTGTATTTGTTAGGTTTAGGGTGTGTAAAGCCCTCCCCTCCTCAAAATCCTAATTCTCCATGGAAATATGTGATGTTACTCAGCCAGGAACAGCCATGACTTCTAGGGATGTGCCGAGGTTAACAAGGGCAAATAGTCTCAAATGCAGTAGCGCTATATATATGCAAAAAGTATCGATTTTTATGCCTTCAGAAACTCTGCTCTGGTTAGAAGTAAAACAAAAAGAAAAAAATATGAAGTAATTTTATCTAGAAAACTGTCTTTCTCAAGAAGGGGTCTGGAAAACCAGTACAGGGGGAAAATGAAATCACAGCCACTCACTCATTAATGAAACAGCAACAAACTCATTAAGAGCAGCGACTGCTGCCGAGGGTGCCCCGGCTGCACCAGCTGCTCCACACAGCAGAGCCCTGCCGGGAGCCCCAATTAGGCTGATGGAGCTTGCTGGGCCGGTGGGGGGCCAGCCTGCCCCAGCAATTTGGAGGAGCTGGGCCCACAAGGGACTGTCAGAATGACAGAGACACTACTGATATTAAAAACAACACTCACGTTCATCGCAGGAGCTGCTGCAGAAGGAACCCCCACAGAAGAATGGTCAGGAGGGCAAACGTTCTCATGCTTATCTGCAGTGCTTTTTCATAACTAACACACACTGACCCTTGTCCCCTCCACCACCAAAGGCTGGAGGTCTCAGATCTCCTCTTTCCCCCATTTCACACCCCCTCTGCTCCTGGGGAATTCTCCCTGAGCCTGCAGGCAGCATTAAAATCACAGGTAGCATGAGGAGAGTGAGAAAACAATGAAGTTGGTTGGAAATAACCTAAAAAAACTGTCTTGGAGGTTAGTTTTGCCCCCTACCTATTAGGTTTGCATAGGACCGCTCTTACTGAGTCTGCTTGTCATCACAAGAGATACAGGCATCGCTTGGTTTTCCTGTGCTGCAGTTTCTGGAGCCCAGCCCTATCCTGAAGGACAGCCTGGCACAAACTCAAAAAACAAGTGGGCAATCTTTCAGTTTGGAGTCTTCTACAGCCCATGTCTGAGAAGCTGACAAGTCTCATTGTGCTGGAGATGGAAGCCTGAAGGTCAAAACCCAACCCCACACCCAAGAGTGTAAAAGTAATTTTAGAAGAGGGTGAGTAACAACCAGGACATGCTGCTCAGAGAGGCACAAGGGGCTGGGGTCATGCCTGCAGGACAGCCTGGTGACTTGGCCCTGCTCTCCTCAAAGCTGGGAGAAAGGCAATCCTCAGAGGACAAGAATACAACATATGTTCCAACAATATTATTTTTTAAATGCATTTGCTCTACCAAATGGCACTTAAAAGCCTGGCTAAAAATGATCAATGTCATTTCTCCCTCAGGGAACTCAATTGCTTCACCCCAACACATGTCACCTGCTGAAGCAGTCACAGCTGCTGTGCCAGGGGCTACATGAACAACACAGGACCCCCACAGAAGGCCATACCAAAGGTCCAGCCAGCCCAGTTCCTCACCTCTGGCTTCAGTCAATTGAAGAGGGCAGGAATGTTGGATCCCTCGCCAGGGCTCCCCTGATGAACACCTAATACTGCTGACTTTTAGCAGTCACTTGCAGGCCCTCTTCCATCAATGCTACTGGGTTGACACTGGGGAAAGGCAGCCTGGGGACTTTGGGTGGACAGATGCTGTGCTGGATGACCCACTCTCCTTTGTGCAATAACAGCAAGTGCAGGGGCCTTGTCTTCCCTCTCTCTTTCTCTCACGACCTCATGACTTCTGATCACCTGTAACCACGGATTCACCACAGCAGGAACTTCTCCCTTTTGCTCCTGCTTCTCACTGTTTAATTAGTTCAAATTTCAGGCTCCCTATTTTCCCTAAAGCCCTTCCTGATCCTCCCAGTTCTTCTCCTTGTGCACCTCTGTCCTGTCTTCCATCAAGGATAGCTGCAAAGTGACTTAGCAGCATTTCTTCACAAATGGTATATGTTTGCTCAGTATTAAAATTGGTGTATATTAATGTTGCCATAATTAGTACTTGAATAAAGTAGGCAAAACCCAGAATACTAAGAAACACTAAGCTCAAAAACAGGAGTTCAGCAGCACAGCTGAAGTACTTCCAACCCTCTCCTATCAAAAATAGACAGTGAAGGAACCTCTTGACCATGTCCTTATCTCACCCTTAAGAGAACTCCAGGGACTAGGAGGTTGGTGGAGAGCTGTGTGCTTTACACAGCAGATTGTGAGAATATTAAAGCTCAGTCCAATGGATGGAGGATGTATTTGTGTATCGCTTATTGCAGAGGTTCTCTGCGTTACACTGACAGAGCTTCCACATCATCCTAATTCATCCATATCAGGGAAAACAGTATTAGCTCCCTGTGAGTTACTAGAACTTCCCACAAGGGCTAGATAAGGTCCTCTCGCTGGCTTGACCTGCCCTCCTATGTCCCTGTACCTTTGGTTGCTCCAAGGAAGTATTTAGTATTTCCAGATGAATTTTTTTCCCTGGTGCATATCAACATACTCTGATGACAAAATATGTATGGCGAAGCAGCAAAACCAACAGTGCTACACAACACTATCCTTCACCAAACTAAGACATACCATCCTGTACTAAACCTCTGGTCCCATCAGAAGAGTCTCAGACATGGATTATCCCTGTGTCTGTAGCACTGTTTGTAGCCATTCTCTGGAGGGAATGGCAGAAAGGCAGCAGCTCACTGAGCAGCACTCACAGAGAGAAAATACCTCATGCCAGATGATCTTTGGTGAGATCAACGATGCTCTGGCCATCAGCCAGGATTTGGTGTCTTGCCCCTAATTAAGCACCATGTACTGGCTGCACCACATTGCTCCCTGGTTCTCCTGGCACAAAGAAAATTAATAACACTAATATGGTAGAGCAAGGATTTGCAAAAGAAGAACGCATCATGGCCCCTGATTTTGTTGGAGATACCCAGCAGAATTTGGCAACAACCTCTTGTGATACCTAAGACTGACCTGGTCAACTGGCGACACCATGCTGAACTTGATTAATACTTTTGATGAGAAAACCCTGAATTCAGAAATAAATACTTTAAAAATGTTTTGACATTTTCTCAAACTTTGTTTCTTACCTTGAATTTTCCTAGAAGGGCACACACAATAGATTTTAGACATTCTGTCCTTACCTGGTAGTCTTTCTTTGTAACTAAAGGAGAGATTTCTTTAAAATGCTCTTAAAATTAGGTGCTGAAAAGCCTCTGCAGACAACCATCATCCTTCACAAAGAAAGTGTCAGGGGACACCAGCTAGGTCTTCTAGACACTGCTGATGGTGAAACCTCTCCTCCCACCGTGTCTGGAAATTCCCACGTGTTTTAATGCACCTGGAAAGACTGCTGGGAAGTGTTGTTTGCCCTTTAAAAGTAAAAACGTTTCAAACCTAAAAAATAATTACATGGATTTCACATGAAGTGACACTGGTAATATGCTGTTAAATAGAGACGCGCAAGGCAACAGACAAAAATGTTGAGATCAGAAACCAACTAATCCTAGAAAGCCATTTTTACAGGAGAGACAGAGGAAAGAGGGGGAAAGGGAAAATAACCACGGTCTGAATAATATCAGAGAGTAAGTAGTGGGAGATGCAGAATTAACCTTTTCCTAATTAATTACAAGTTGCAAGGCAAAGGAAAACAGCCAGTTGAGAGCGATTTCAGCGAGACAGGGATTTCAACACTTGAAATACTTTAGCTGTCCTTTACAAGCAGGAGGAGAGGAAGGGAAGCGGCTGATGTCAGGGCAGGGGGGTGAGATGGAGTGGCGAGACTGCCCTGGTGCACCAGGCACAGCCGGGGCTGAGCCGGCCAGCTCCGGAAGGACCGCGTTCCGAATGACGGCGGGGAAGATTTCATTACAGGATGTAAGCCCGCAAGATAACGATCAGCAAATGCATTCTAAACAGGGTTACTCGAAAGGCAATCAAATTTTTGCAAGAGGAAAATTATTCGGGAAGTTAGACTTCAAAAGACTTCTTTAACCTCCTACAACCTCCTATTTCATATGCTCTTACACTCAGCCCTTAATTCTTTAATTATTACCATATTTAGTAACAGGAAAAGATGTAAAATTATTTGCTGAAGGTATTCGGGGGGGAAATTTAATTTATTTTTTTTTCAGTCGGGAGCTGCACTTCTCAAATCACTCACCAACTCACTGCAAACCACCTGCACCATCCCTATGGCACACTCCTTGAATGCAACTTGGCCAGAAACCTTTTTTTTTTTTTTAAACCACTTCATTTTTATTAACACCCACACTCTTACATCTCAAGACTGAGAGCTCTCAGGGATACAGAATTCTCACAAATGCTGATATGGCAAATGACGTAGTGAGGGTTGGGGTAGAGAGCAACACTCTGCTCTGTTTGCCTGGTCCTCTCAGACCTCATTAAAGCTGCAGTAGGTGCAGACCTGCTGTCTGGCACAATAATGTTGAATCTGGGAAAATATACATCTTTAAAGAATGCTGCTTGCTTCTTAAGACTGTGCTACCTTGAATTACATGCTGCCTCACTACACAAAACTGTCGACTGATGTGATGATAAACAGGGGAAAATATTTATCAGCATTAAAAAAAAAGGAGACAAAGAGAGGATGGAAAGAGTGCTATGATTTAATGCAGGATTTAGCTCTCCTTTTTTCCCTTACACTTCCCATTCAGCTGGGTGTTGTCCAAAAGCACAAGATAATTTTCTGAGTCCCTTAACTGGTATTTTCCAACATGAATCAGCTAAAGAAGCCAGTATTTCCATTCATATTAGTCCTTGTATTTACATGTAGCTAATTTACAACAGTCAGCTTCTTTCTATCTGTGCATGAAGGTTAAAAGCTAAATAGCATTGAGAATCACACTACAGCATCTTGCTTGCCTTAACCCACTGGGGTATCCTCAGATGCCTGGAGATCAGTCAGAAACAAACAAACAAACAAACCCTCCGTAGCACTGTAAAGCAGTACACTGCAGAATAGTTGCTATGATGTCTAGTGCTAAGAAACAGAGTTATTAGCGAAGCTCTGAGGTTGGGCAAACATGTTTAGCAGTCAGGAACAGGCTTGTTTTGTTCTTCTAACTGTAATCCTTTTTAGGACACACTTTACTAAAGTGAAATGCCAATAAAAAAGAATTTTTTTTTCCTTTTGGGGCCTATAGGTTTTATAAAACAGAGTTTATCTAAGGAAAAAGAATAAAAACAAAACCAAAAACCTGATGCTCTATTTCTTCAATTACAACTTTCCCCTTTCTTGGTCTTCCTTACTCCCATTCAGTATTGGATTTGTGGCTGTTCCTCCTGGCAAGCAATGAGGAATCTGGAAGGGGAGATTCTATGGAGAAAGCATGTCAGGAGAAAAAGTCCTTCCCAGATGAAGATTGATTTTCTCTGCCCTTCTTTCAGCAACCTCCAATGCTGTCAGAAGATTCAGAGGGGAAAATCCAATAGGACTGCACTAGCAAAAATCCTATATTGAGGAAAAACCTAAGCTGTGTGAGGTACCCATGTTCTCCTCCTGTGCCCTAAACCCCCAAGCTCCCTCCATCATCCTTTTTTAATGTGATGAGCAGAAGAGATGAATCTCCACTCACAGGGGAAGCTGTGGGACCCGAGGACCTGTCTGTGGCTGGCATTGGGCAGACAGGGATAGATACAGTTGCCATTTAGGAGAATTTGTAGTGAAATGATTCAAGTAGCACCCTGTGGGTATGAGATCAGGGCGAGAGGCAGTTGAAAAGCAATGGCATAGCAGCTGGTTGGTTTGGAGGAGTAATTATGGGACAGAGTCTTACACATCTGGGTCATCGCTTCACATCCATCCCAACTGTGTACTAGCGACAAGGTCATTACTCTTCAATAGCTCCTTGGTGGCAGACAGGAAATGTTCTGCAGGTCCAGACCAGTTTGTAGTGCACTGGTCTCCTCCTTAGGGTACCCCTCATGACAGGGACTAATTGATCCTTGCATTGGCAGCATGAGCAGAGATCTCAGGGCTGATTTGATGCACAGCAAGAGGGCAGCCTGGAAGAAGGCTGAGATACCACCAGCTTCCCTGCCACATCACTTCTGCAGCCACCCAGAGAACAGAACGTTCTTCAGTGATCTTGTTCAAACACACTCTACAGTGCAAAACAAAACAGACTTTGGCAAAGGCTCAATAGTAGCAGAGTGCACCCAGTGCAACTGCTTCACCATCCTCCCTCCCGGCAGGACTAACCTTTTCGTGGCTGCAACCCTGGATTGCGGTTACTGTCCGAGATCTCCCCAGAAAGCCTGTGGACAATCACTCCTTACTAGATAAAGACCCATGACCTAGAATGAACCTAAAATCTTAGTAGGGAAAGACAAACACTCTTTTCACAGAGGCAGCAGCCTCTCAGTGCATCTGGAGTAGGCAATGGGGAACTCTCTCAGATGACAGCCAGAGGAGGTACGCAGCACCAGGGTGAGCTACAGGCTGCTGCAGGGCACAAGCAAGCGATCATCTGAACCACTGAGCAGCACCATGGGTTCAGTTCTGCAGCCAGTGCATGTAAATAACTCCTGGTGAACTGTGCTCGGGTTAAAAACCAAGTTCACCCTGCTCATGGCTTTGATTTGAACATGGGTTCACTGCCTGTAACCCAGAGCATGACAGCACACAAGAGAGCAGGTCTGAAATCCTTGGTGCTTGCTGCATAAACAAACTAATTTGCAGCCTGACATTTTAGCAGTATCCTATGTAGATGACTTTCTGCTTATTTAATACTTCTGAATAAAAATGCTTAATGCCTGGGAAATAATAAGTAAGGTATTAATACTGTGCACCATAGATGCTCAGTACCTGATATGACCTTTTTTTTTTCTTCTAACCTTAACAGAGGCTCTGAAAAATATGCAATTTTTTTACAACTAAGTTAATAAGTGTTTTCAATCACTGAAAATAATTATTACCAAGAACAGACAGCAGTATGCACAGGGGCATATAAAAGCCTGCAAGGGGAGAGAGAGAACAGGTGAGAGAAAGAACAAGAGGGAAGGAGAAAAGATACTGTAAAATACCTCAGAGTCTTCCAGCTTAGATTTCTGCTTTTCACCTATAAACAGTTTTCAAAGTATTCCTCTGTGAAGAGGAAGAAACCCTGGAGGTCCGAAATGCACCCCACTTTTTGGAGGCTCTCTGACCCCAGCTCTCCCAGGGGCCTGAGAGGATGGTTTCTCCCTGGAGCTCTGTCAGGTCACACTGATGTAGTTTTCACAACAAACTCGCTGGTCAAGATAAAAGTTCGACCTTGTTTTTTAATAACTTAATTTCAACAGTTTTTCATTTACAAAAGTCACACGATTTTCGATACATTTGGGGGGGTGTTTTTCTTTCCTTCTCCTTTCACTACCTTAACAGAAGCATGCTAGCAGTGACCTCTATAAAAGGATAAGGAAAAATCCGAAGTACTGAGGTGGGCAAAGGCCAACACTAAGGCCAGCTGGCCTCTGACAGACCTGTTTGACTATTTCCCACATTGTTATCATGCTCAGCCCCAAGAACCTCGCCTTGGTCAAGTACTCAGCAACGAGCTCTGGGATGTGCACCCGGAGTCTGTTGTTCTTTCATCCTTTTCATGCCATCATGTCCCATCAGCGCCGTTCATCAGAAACAGTAACTCAGGTTGACATCATTCCTACCAGAGATGGGAGCTATTGAATTATCTAAGGACAAACCTAAATACTAGCTTTTAAAGGATAACTGATCTACTAAAAGCAAGTATTGTTTTGGACATGCCATGTCATATTTCTCACGCTTGGCTTTGCATTGCACTGTTATCTCTTGCCATGTCATCTGAACAACATGAAGTCGCATGGCACAACATGACAGATGCCTCAGCAATGAAGAGAGACACTCTCTAGATTCCAAGTCCATTATAGCTCATCTCAAATAAAATATTCAAAGGATATGAATGATGGTGTGTCTGCAGGCCAGAAGTAACTCAGGTTTCCCAAATTATCTGCAGAAAACAGATCTCCTCAATTCACCTACTTTTCACATAATTAATGCTCTGCTTCCATTAAATGTTATTTTATTATCATCTTATTCCAAACAACCTGATTACAAAATAAGAAAAGCTCTTCTTTCAGCTTTTTAGCAATAATAACAATTCTGGATAGAGGTAGACTCTTTTTAAGCACAATACTGATCATAATCCCTGATTTACTGCTAGAAAAATCTTCCCTCCATTAGGAAGAGGTAATTACCTCTTCTTACCTTAGGTAATCTCCATAAAACAACATGAGAACACACTGCCATTTCTTCACAGGAGCAGCCCATCCTTGTCCTTTCCAAGAAGGTTGCTCTCTTAAATGTTCCTTGAGAAATTCTAAAAGACAATAAATCATTAAGAAAGTATTGTAATAAAAAGTATCCTAGAAGTAAGCATCCATGTGTATTCTGCTTCAAATTATTAAAAGCTTCCTAATTTTTATTCTCCTTGAGTGAGAAGGAAAGAGAAAGCAGACAGGTTATCCTGGCTGCCACTGAAAACTACCTCCTCTTTTTTCCAGAAATATCCAGAAAATGAAAGGGTAAAGTAGCTCTCTTTCCATTTATAGCTTCTATCTGAAATTGGGGAAAACAAACAGCATTTTCTTCCAAAGAACCTGGCACTTTTGAAGGAATTTAAAATATTGGTAAGCATTTCAATCACACATCCCAAAAGCCCATCTTCCATTTTTTTACCCAAAACAACAACAAAGCCCCGTCTCTCAATCTCTGGCTCCCTGGTTCCTGTGACCTTGATCTTCACAGCCACCACAAAGGCTTGGCTGTGGGAGCAGGTTTTGAGGACGAAGTTGGTTCTCTGCTCCAAAAGCATAGCCAGTTCTCTGTAGGTAATCACGGCCCATCCTGCAGATCCTGCCATTTTTCATGTGCTTTTAATATCACCTCCGTATCTTTTTTTAATGGAGCTGCTCATCCTGCTCCATGCCCCACATATTCACCAGAGGAGTACAATACACTGGCAAGTCTGGTCTGACTGGCCATATGCTGTTCAATTTGTAACTGCTGGTGTCCTGACCTCGCTTTTGTCCAAGCTGCTAAAAAGTCCAACCGAGCAGCTGAAATATTCTCTTTTATCTGAAGCTAAGGAAACTATTTTTCCCCTTTCACAAAACTTAATTTGCTTTTCAAAAAAACAAAGGACAAAAAATGCAGTTTATTATTTTGCTCTATTAATGTCTGAGGAAATACACAGAAAATGCCTGGCACATATGGTATTTTTATGTGGCTTAGTTTTTTTCCTTGTCTACAAGTCTGCACAGAATCATTACTATTTGGCGCACAGCAAAAGGAAATCTCCTGTGCACAACATGATTTAGTCTGGCCGATAAAGTGGAAGTGGATTTCTTTGTTGCATATTAAATTCTGCTGGATACCATTTGCACAAGAGTGTAAAACTGCAGTTTCATGTTTTTCTATGATGATACATTTCCCATCAGACAGACACATCTCCCTCTTTTCCCAAATATTAAAATTTCTCCCAGCAGTGACTCCAAATTTCCCATTCTCACATATGGGCTCTCCAAAGACAGCTACTCTCTTTTGAACAGTTGCCAGCCAGGAGCCAGGCACTGGGGATCCCTCCTGCCAGGAGTGGGCTGGATAGCTGTTGGGACAAACAGAGTCCTTGCAGGGAGGGCTGGATGCCCTGCCCCCCAGGGACAGTGCTGCAGGATGGGGTGGTCTCTTCCTGGAGCCTCTCCCAGCCAATGCACGGAGGATGCTGCTGCATCCTCCTTCTGCAGCCCCCATGTCACGAACCTCCCTCTCTTCTGGCAGAAGTCCCAGGGCCCAAATGCTGCCCAGATTCCAAACCACCTTGAGCACAGGTTTCCTTTGCTCACCTCATGCTAAATAGTCTGTGTACCTGCCACATTGTGTGCTACCTCCCAGGTTGCCTCCCTCTCCTAAGGAGCTGAGAAGCTGTAAGAGATTTCTACTCCCCAGCTTAGTGCTTGTTCCTATACACAAAACTCTATATCACATCTGAGATACTGATACCTTCTTAAAATGCAAGTACTAGTAACTATTGCTAAAGGAGAGGCCATCCACTGCAGTTACTGGCATCCATCAGCAGAGTTGGGCGAGCTGTACTGGTCCAGACTGGCTGCCCAGTGCCGAAGACAATGCAGTAAATCAGTCTCTGCTTCTCTAACCCATTACGTTTCTTCTCTAATGCTTTCAGAGCACAACACAAACTGGGTGCTGCTGGTGAGACTGGCTCATAACAGAGATACAATTTTATTCTAAAAAAACATCAAAAGGGCTGATGGACTAATTCCTCTGGGCTATGCTTCTGGAAGGAGCAGCCTGTGGCCGAGGGGGGAGGTGCCTTCCACTGGGACAAATCTTATGAGCATTGTTAGCCTCGCTGCCCAATTAACACAAAACTCTCTCAATTATCACACATGTTTAATGAACCAGCCAGTCCAGACTCTGTTTCCCCAGAAGCTTTTGACCAGCTTCAAACAACTCTGGCTGAACGGCAGAGGTTCCAATGGCATGACAAATATCACTGCGACAGATGGAACAGACCATAGGGAGGGAAACGTCACTGTGACCCAGGAACAGCCCTCAGAGAAACCCTTCAGCAAGAGGCAACCAAATTTCACGTCTTCCTCCCCCCGCTGGGTGCAGACACTGCTGGACCTGGTGCCAGCAGACGCAGAACCACTTCTTCCCATCTCATGCCCCATCCACGTTCTCTTTTCTCCCTTGTCCAGTCGGAGCAGACATCAGCCACCTCAAGGCATCAGCCTTCCCATGCTGGGCTCTCTTTCCCCACCTTCCACAGCTCTTCTCATTAGCCAGCCCTTCACCTTTGCAGTTAAATGGCCTCACACCACACCTTTAAGGTCACTGGTAGCTTGGACAATGAAATTCAATAAATTGACGATGGTCTCTGCTGTTCTTCCCTCCCCTATTAATTCCTTTCTCCTTCCTTTCCTGTCATATTGTTTTACCTATTACTCCATGCCTAATAAATTATCAGTAATGCTCCAGCATCAAACATTTATTATCCTGAGCACCACGTGAGTAATGAGTGACTTAACCTCCAATTTTTGTCCGTATAATTCACACATATTGATTTTACATGAAAAGAACTCTTGACTTACATCGGATGACCCTGATAAATTTAATCTCTTTAATGCTTCTTCTTTCTAAATAAATGTAAAATGTTTTCCTCTAGAAAGTTTCTCAGCAGTAAAAACTGTATTGAAATTTGGCAAAAAACCTCCTCCACTACTCTGCCAAATTAATCAATAATTTTTTTTTTAAAAAATCAAAACCCTGCACAAAAATTCTCCTATTCCTCCAAGCACTGGCAGCTCAGCCAGTCTGACAGTGTTGTTACAAATGTGACAGGTAATCAGAGCTGACAGCTGGTGTCAAAACCCACAGCTGGAATTTGGCAGCAGACTGGTAGAGGTACCAGTTTGGGGCCATCTTATTTCCTGGTCTCATCAGCCCTCCTTTCCCCACAACGTTTCCTCAGGGCTGGTGATCCTTGCAAGCAGCAAGGCTGAGCAGGGAGCACAGGGGCAACACAGCACTTCCCAAACCACAGGGACCCTGAGGAATCCTCTGCCGTGGGTGCCAACAGGCCTTGCAACTACTTCAACACTGCTGTCCCTGGCTTTGCTTTGCCGGGTCAGAGGACTAGCCAGGAAACCACACTTCAGATTTTGTGCTGGTTCCCATGGGGTGTCACAGCTTTTCCGCAGGATGCACACAGGGATGGGAGTTTTAAACACTCAAAAACCTGCAGAACCTGTGCAGGAGGCTCATAGCAGGAGTCAGGAGAGCGTTTCTTTAGATTCCAAAGACAGCATACCTCTCTCTTCCACCACACAGACGCGTCAGGTACAGCAGAAGGTTGATGCAAAAAGGCTCAGGGAGACAGGCTCCGAAGTGCAGACCAGAGACGGGCTGGAAAGGCAGCTTGGCCAGCAGCTGGGACCACAGCCAGACCAGGGATTCACCACAGCTCATCAAAACTGAAGGAAAAAAAATCATTTGGAAAATTAAACAGTTATGTTGCTACAGGGAAGATATGTAGCTGGGCATGGACACAGCTGAGTTGCTCCATGCCAGAGCAAGGTGAGCTACTGCTCTCTACAAAAATGCCTCCTCCTTGCCTCGGCTCCACTGCCCCAGCCAAATAGAAGGGAGGGAGAGAGGAAGCAAGCTGGGCAGGATCCTGTACTGAGAGGGGCAGACACCGGCAGCTCTTTGGAGACACCAATGTCATAGGAAGGGTGTGTCAGGTTAAGTGCTGCCAGGGAGAGCTTGTGGAAACAGAAGGGTTTTGTTTAGGTTGTGCCTTTAAAATATGTCCACTCCCCTCTTAGCCTGCATATTTTACAGTCTCAGCATACTTTCCCTGCGCACAACTCTGGCAGACTCAATGATTTTTTTTTTTTTTCTGAAGTGAACTCACTCACAAATGCATTTTTCAAGCTCCCACAACTTGAAGAACAGAAGTTGCAGCCTGAAAAAAAAAAAAAAAAAAAAGGAAAAAAAGGTAACATTGCAGAACATTTAGGGGCTCAAACACACGGTGTTTGAAATGGCTAACTCATTTACACAATTCTTCAGTCATTAATTTTTATTCCTTTTCATGGTAAAATGATTAATTACTTTTTTTCTGTGTACAAAAGAAAGGGCAGGCATCATGGCCATTTGGACTCCAAAGAGATGTTTTTAATCTACAGGATGCACAAAAATCATGAAGGAAGTATATACAGCCAAATATTAGAAAATACTATATTTCAGCTACCCAAATATTAGAGTTCTATACACCCAAGCATTAGAAACATCTGTGTTGCAGCAAGAAGTCCTGTTACCAAGCAAATAGCAAGGACAGAAAATAAAAAGAAATTGACTGTGCTTGAGAACATCAGAATATGGATGAGCTACCCAAATTCATTAAACTTTGCAACGTTTTCCCTGATGATAACAGCTTATGTACTATTCTGAATAAACAGCTTAGTATTTCTTAACGCCAAATAGCTCCTTTTGGTGCCACCACACCCAGTTTATCACTATTCCCCCATAACAGCCACTCGAACCTTATGATTCTTTTTTACTGAAGAAACGCTGGAGAATCCAGTCACAGCAACCAGAGTGACCAGCTCATCTCCACATCACAAGCAGTGAATCAAATCTCCCAGCACTCCGTCCACCAAGTAAACATCCCATGCAGCACCACACTGTTGTTTGGGGGTTTTATTAACAAAACCTAGAATAGAATAGAATAGGTCATCATGTAAATTATTACAAAAAACTGTCATAATAACAACAATGAGGGAAAATATTTACATTAATAAAAGACCCCCCAGTCTAGTGTTGCATGGGGTGGTCACTCAGCGGAAGGAGTGATGGGAAATTTGATTCACCACGTGAATGTTTTATAAAGAAATTAATTATTATGACAATTATTACACATTATTATCAGTAGGCTAATATAAGAATAAATATACTAATACTATATTATTGCGTATTGTTATAGCACATTAAATATGTGATTATGCAATAACTGATATATGGATTACAGTAACAATTTACTTTTTTAAAAGCATGTTAATATACAGTCGTTGTAATAATTATTATATTGATTATGGCAATAATTTAAACACTTTTAATTAGTCTTATCAGTCGAATTCATTCAGATTATACGACAGGCTTTAACTCAAGCCTACACCCGCAAACTCTCACGAGCCATCACCACCTCTCTTTTCCCCGGCCCTTCTGAGCTTTCCTCCCAGCCCCGCGCGCATTTCGCGGTATCTCCTGCCATCTACTGATGCTTGCGAGGAGGCTACTGGTGGTTTTCGCGAAGTGTGGGGCGAGAATACACCCCTGGCTGTTCGAAAAGGGAGGTGAGGCGGGATGGGGGCAGGCACCGCAGTCCCGGCCGCGGTGCCGGCCCGCCCCCGGCGGTCCCAGGCTGGCCGGGGCGGGCCGGGGCCGGGCTCTGCCCGAAACCTCCCCGGGGGAGGGGGAAGGCGCAGCCCTTAATAGCGGCGCCCGCAGCCGCCGTCCCGTCCCGGCGCAGCCATGGGGGAGGCGGCGGGAGGCAGCGCGGTGCCCCCGCTCCCGCCGTCGGAGGCGGTCGGGGGGCAGGTGAATGCCCTGACCGTCCTGGCCCTGCTGGAGAAACTCGTCTCGATGCTGGAAGCGGTGGAAGGCCAACAGCGGCAGATGGAGCAGAGGCAGCGGGGTTTGGAAGGGGCGGTGCGGGGCATTCAGGGAGACCTGGGGAAACTGTGCCGCAGCCACGGGGCGACCGGGGAAGCGGTGGAGAAGCTGCTGGAGAAGTCGCGGAAGGTGTGCGCGCACACCCGCGCCGTGCGGGAGCGGCTGGAGCGGCAGTGCGACCAGGTGCGGCGGCTGGAGCAGCACCACGCCCAGCTGCTCCGCCGGGACCGCTTCAAGGTGCTCATCTTCCAGGTGAGAGGCTCCGCGGCCACCCCTGCTCCCCGCAGCGCCGAGCCCAGGCTCGCCGGCCCCGCCGAGCTCGCTCCCGATCTCGGGGGAAAAGCCCATCTCTGCTAACTCCTAGCAAACCTGGGGAAAGAGCTGACTGTTTACTAACTCTTAGCAAACTTGAAACACAGAGCTGTCTCTTTGCTAACTGGTCAAACTTGGGAGAAAACTCCTCTTTTCGTCTTAGCAAACTTGTGTAAAGAGCCGTCTTTCATACTTAGTAAATTCAGGGAGAAACGCCCACTTTTACTGTTGGCAAACATGGGGAGAGTATGTTTTGCTAACTCTTAGGAAACCTGAGGAAAAAGGGGTCTTTTTTGCTCTTGCAAACTTGAGGGAAAAGCCTTTTTTTTTTTTTTTTTTTTTGCTAACTTTCAGCAAACTTTGGGAAAGAACCCTTTAACTCTTGGCAGTCTTGGAGAAAGAGTTGTCTTTTGCTAGCTCATAGTGGACATGACGAAAGAGACCTTGTTTTGCTAACTCTCATCATACCTGGAAAAACAGCTACCTTTTATTCTCAGCAAGTGAGGCGAAAGAGCCATCTTTTACTAACTCTTGGCATACTTGGGGAAGAATTGTTTTGCTGTGTGCTTTCAGGGGGGTTTAAGTAAACTTGAAGGGCCCTTATTTTGTTTGCAAACTCTGCACAAACTTGAGGAAAGAGCTCATCTTGCTAACTTGGAGTAGAAATGCTGTGAAAAACTGTCATTGCATCTGCTCTCACCTCTCGCCCTGCTTCACTCTGCAGGCTGATCTGGCCTGTTCAGGGATGAGCTACAGATTCAGCTTAAAAACTCAGCTTCCCGGGAGTCCATCCAGTGATAGCAGCAGTTTGCATATTTTCCCCTTTTTAAGCAATGGTCTGGATAGAACATGCCGTGAGCTTTAACTAAACACAAGACATGACTTTCACATATTTTAAAAAAAATAAAGACAGACCTCCACAAATCACTGAAGGAGGGAAGGAGAGCAAACGTGGGGCTGGAGTAGTCACAGCTCGGGCACATCACCAGTGCCTCATGCTAAACATCTGGGCTTTACATCTGTCAGTCACTAACTCTGCTCCTTGAGTTGTTGATTTTTTTGCTATTTAACCCATCCCAAAACAACAGGGTAGTACTTAGTTTTTAAAAGCTGGCAGGTCTGGTTAGTGCACAGGCAATTCCCCCAGAAAGGAAGCCCCCACCTCCCTCCTTATTGTTCTCCCAAATTACAGTCCAGGCTTGTCAGGCCAGAGGAGGAGGAGCGTGCAGCATGTTTCCACCCAAGAAGGAATGTGGAAATTATTCCAGAGACTGGCTAAATTAAAAGACACATGTTCTCTGCAGTTCTGCAACTAATTTAAGATCCATTACTGTATGTCAAAACACTGCCATCTCCCAGGCCCCGCTCGCTAATGACTGGCTCCCGCCTCCAGGTTCTGAGACCTTGAACACTTCCCACAGGGTGGTGTATCACCCAGGCCTGGGGGAAGGCACTTTTGTAACATTTCTGGTACCTCTGAGAGTGAGAATGGAGGCCTCGCTGTTGCAACAAGCATCTTTCTCCAGGTGACATAATGCAGAGAGTAAACACAGAGCTCTGCGAGTGTGGGACAGATGACGTTACCTCGTGTAGGGTCTCCAGTGGCAGCAATTTGTAGGCACTGGGTGAAAGCAACAGTAAAACTCACCCAGAAGGGTTTGAGAGCTAAAGCAGTGTCTTTGACAGGGGAGGGGCTGGCTTTGCTCGTTTCCTGATACTAAATAGTATTCCAAAGCTAAGGCCTATTTAAACCTCTGAACCTTGCATTAATGCTGTGTCTTAAAGTGCACAAAACCAACACAAGCAACACAGGCCTGTGTCCGAGTACAAAAGTTGAAGAAAATCCACTGCTTCTCCACTGCCCGTCACTGGGCTGGTACCTTTGGACAGCTGGGTCTGTTCTTCATTGCTTTTTCAGGGATTTAGGTGACTCTGTTCCCATCTCTCACTGGAAAATATGTTGCCACAGTGTGGGAAGATGAACTTAACCAATCCCAAGCCAATGCATATCAGGAACACAAGTTTTAAAAAAGAAACACTGCAGTCAAATTCAGTTTAAAAAAAAAAATCAGCTGTCAACTGGGAATTGCTCCTGGAAGTGGCCTGCTGCTAAATGGCAGCATGGCCGTCTGGAAAACCAGGGTGGTTGGCAGAGCTCCCTGTGGCATGGGAGAGTGGCTGGGGTGGGCAGCGCCCAGGGCTTTCTCCAGTGGAGGCTGGGAGGAGCTGGGATTTTCCATTGGGAAGTGGCTGCACCCAGAGGGGTGGTGGGTGCTTGCCAGGCTGTGCCCATATGCCTGCTGCTGACCTGGACAGGTGCCTTACCTGCACGCCCATGTCCTTGGAATCTCCCTGCAGGATCTCCTTTCAAGCTGGAGGAGGGACAACCTGCTAGTCAGCGGGGCTTCTACCTTGCTAGGATAATTGTACAGAGGAAAAAGCAGAAGGCTGGCTGGGTTTCTGTCCTGCCCTGCACAGGAATCCATGGAAAAACAATTGCAGGAAGGAGAAGTCACAGCAGTGAAGCCATATCGACGCCAGATCTCTGCAAAAAACAAAAGGGAAATCTGGATGTATGAGGCTTCTCTTCAGCTGGGGTATTCTTCTTTTCCACTGAAAAAAACCAATCCCAAACTTCACACAGCATGTTTCTCATTAGGACCAGCTTCTCCAGCTTAGGAAGACAGCTCAATATGAAAATAAAAATTCACATTTGTGATTCAGTTCTGCATTCACTATATACCCTAAACTCCCTCATACTTGGTGGGAGCACCGAGCACAGCCAAAACACACGACTGAGCTCTAGCTCTGCATTTTATGAAACCATGCTGCCACGCTCCAGCATCAGCTTTCCCTCAGCACACACACTGAGAATGAACTGTGTTTAGAAAAATTCCGCTATTTACATATTTTCAATTAAAATGCTCTTAGTTTTCTCTCCCTAGACTGCATATATTTCTTTAATTGGTGACATATTTTAAGGGAGCTCCATTCCAAGCATTTGAGGATGAAAAAGTTATTACAAATGACACAGCAATTTAGCAAAACACTGAAGTGACTGTTTTAAAAATCCTTGTTAAGCTTTGGCATTGTTCCCCTCTATTTTGTTCTTGCCACATGACCAGCTTTTTGGTTCTGGTTTGGTGGGGGTTTTGTTTGCCTTTTTAGCTGCAAAAGCAAAATGCAAGATAAAATAAGCTCATGTTTAATTTTTCAGTTAAATGTCATGTTTACTGGTTAAATGTCATGCAAATGGGACAGATAAAATAAGTCAAAATTGCAGCTTGGGGTCAAGCACACTAATATTCAAGTCCCTTTCAGATGCTGCTGTTGGGAAATCCTTCATGTAAAATGAAGCAAGAAGAGGGCACAGGAAATTAGCCGTTTGATTATATCTAGTTGTTTGGGTCACCGCAATAATCTTTTGAAAAAGCAACTTCAAACTCAAAAATTAACAAGTGAGGGAAACAAAAGAATTACAAGCCAATAATGCTATTATCTAACTACTGTATTTCCCACTGGAGCATTGCAGGGAGAATACTCTGCTATTGATTAATGACAAAATTACCTTACATGGCTTGACCCAGCAGGTCAGGGGGACGGTGCAGCCAACGCCCCAGCCTGCACAGGACGTGCAAGTGGGTGGGTGGCAGTTTCCTCCTCCCTGCCCTCCTCCCTCCCCGTGGTGACATCCAGGTCTAAAGAGCATGTATTTGTTCCAAAGGTGGAGCTATAGCTGGTTTTGGAAGGATTTGTCATGTTTTGACCTATTTTGTGAAGGAAAACAAGTTTTAGGCTAGTAATCATTTAGGCATATAACAGCATCTACAAAGTACAGAGGAGCCTGAACTGCAAAATGCCATCTCTCCTTCTTGAAGGTCACGGCCTCCTACAGAAAATCCAACAAAAATTCAAACCAAAGCACACTGATTTCCCCCATGCAGCCTAAGAGATTCACCACTCCTTCAGTAAATTAACTACCTGTTCACTCAGGTCATCCAGTTTTATTAAGTACACTGTTATGGATCCTTATTCCCTTCTGGTAAAGGATAGGGATGAGATTATGACCTACAGAAACTTTCCCAAGAATGGCTTATCAAAGCCACAGGGAAGGCACTGATTTTAACTATGCAGTTATTACTCGTATTAGCTGTTTTACACAGAGCTGTTTTACACAGAGGACTTCCACTATTCTATTCATCTCCTACATGGAAAAAACAAAATTCAGGAGCTACCTACCTACAGTCAAGCCCATCTGAACAAAAAAATGCAAGTGCTGTTTTTGAACTCAGATGTGGAAAATACAAAGATGTATTGCTTTCTTAGAATTTTAGATGAGATGAGGAAGAAAAGATCAAAGTTCTACTTTTTTTTTGCATGGAAAATAGTTATGCAGTTTGTAACAGCTGGCGTTTTTCAGTGTATTGTTCTAGTCTTCCTAAATGAAATACCAGACTGCTTGAAAAATGTATCAAAACAAAATACAGCTGTCATATAAACTTGTTAGACCAAGAGGTTATCAATAGCCCAGTTACAACATGTTATCAGTAACCATGTTTGACACAGAAATGTCTGTTTCACCACAGAGCATTCCTGCTATACCACCCTTGTATTTTCAAAGCATTTCACTTAATTTATTTTCATTTGCATTTTAATAGGTCCTGTGATCCTAAGGTCTTTTAGAAACATGACATAGGAAAGCATGTCATTCCCATTTTACAGGAAGACAAATAGATGCCCAGAGGCTGAGATTTTCCGGGGCCATGCAGGAAGCTTAGACAGAGACATGATTACTTGAATGCCAGTACTGCCAAAGATAGTAGCCAAAGATAACCACACAGCTGAAGACCACTTAGGATTTGCTTTTAATTGAATAATTATTATTATGTTGTATGTTTTGTTTGTTCTTTTTTCTTTATAAATATGGGTAGTTGGACAGTCTCTCTTCTACTTAGTCAGAAATTTGATAAAAAGTGAAATCAGATCTATGTCCATATTCTTCTAGAGAGTGTGTGCAGTACTTCAGTTTAAGGTGAACAACTGTAGACAGAGCTAGACTGACCTTGAGAAAGGCTGCACAGGCCTATCTGTGGCTCAGATTGCACTGGGATCAAATCATATGACACCACTTTCCTAGATAAAATACTTTAAAAGTTACAACCCATCTTTACTCATTAAAATCAGAATTTTCTATACCATTCAGACACACCTGAATGTTCAGATGTCTGTGTGTGATTACCTAGGTTTGGAAAGAATGCTCTAGACATGAAAATTATGCTTTATACTGAGTTTTCATGCTCTGGGGAATAATTCAATGCTGCACCCTCTCATGTAATCCACATTTCATTAACTGCAGTGGAGAGAAAATATAAATATTTGTCCAGCAGTTACAGCTGGTTTCACTTAACACTTGTGCAGGTTTCCTTTGTTTTGTTATCTTGGTCACTGTTGCTGATAGTTGCAACAACATCATAGGTGTGAGGAGAAGAGCGTGGGCTTTATGAGATGTTCCACTGCAGGCAAGGGGCATGTAAAGCTTTGTCCATGCCAGTGTATCCAACTGAGGCCATTGGCCCAGAAAGGTATGCAGAAACCATAGAAGTAAAGCATATACAAACTGTCAAACAGCTATCCATTTCTTTCATACTTTTCATTATTATATCCTTGGGGGATATTAATCAGCATACTTGAATCACTGTATATGTGATTATATACTGTGTTTATACAGTATAAAGTAATTGTGCCCATCTACATTGCATATTCTTTGGTTCCAGAAGGGCTACAAAGCAGTCAGTACAACTTTAACAGAATTACAGACTCAATTAGGCTGGAAAAGACCTCTGAGATCATCAAGTCCGACACCACCATGTCAATGAGACCATGGCACTGAGTGCCATGTCCAGTCTTTCCTTAAACACCTCCAGGGACAGTGACACCATCACCTCCCTGGACAGCCCATTCCAAGTCTAATCACCTTTTCTGTGAAGAAATTCTTCTTAATGTCCAACCTAAACCTCAGGCTGCAGCCTGAGGCCATGTCCTCTTGTCCTGTCACTGGTTGCCTGGGAGAAGAGACCAACCTCCACCTGGCTACAACCTCCTGTCAAGTAGCTGTAGAGAGCTATAAGGTCCCCCCTGAGCCTCTTCTTTAGGCTAAACAACAGCCACGTACAACATCCCTATACAGCCTTGACAGCAAATTTAACCCAGGGCACTATTCTCTGCAGTGATCACAACTGTGTGCTCAGTCCTAAAATAATGAGAATGAACTTGGAAGTGTATATGGCCTTTCTTCCCCTTAACTGTACACTCAGGCCCACTAGGGACAGATCTGAGACTATTACAACCATTTCACTCAGCACTTACTGCTTTCTGTATCTAAAGATAAATATGGGGGGGGAGGGAGGGGAAAGAAAATCCTTCCAACCCATGTGGCTAAGTGAAATGGCATGTACACTCTCTGAAGGTGATAAAACCGGTAATGAATAGAGACTATGCTGATCTAAGGCTCAACAGTGCTGAAAGGAAGAGGGAGTGTGCGAGGAGCCTCATTTTCTTTGCATGGGCTGATGCCTGCAAAACCTGCCAGAGAACAGTGTGTTCATTGTGCTGCCTCTGAACTGCTCGGGGTTGCAGAGCTTCTGCACTTGGTAGTTGCAGACACTCCTCATTACGAGTTGCAGCTTCTGCCCTTCTTTAGCCTGTTTTGTTTTCAGAAACCTCCTTTCTTTCTATGTCCTTTCTTTGTTTTGTTTCTAAAAAGCAGTACTTTTCCTGCTAGCTAGGAGCGACTGCTAGTGTTTTCTGCATGGTATAACGTCTGTTTATTTCTGTATACCATAATTTTTTATTATTATGTTTTAAGGAGTTGTCCTATTGATATTTTAATATTTACCAACCAAATTTACTAGCTTCTTTTTCTGTAAATAGCTTTACAATAGGATATACTCTAAACATCATGGACTGCATGGTGTCTCAGTATCAACAATCAACATACATTTTTCCAGAAATACGGCAAAAGTGCTAGTTGCATTTGCCATCTGAGATACCTCCCAGATGCAACCAACATCTCTGCAGAGATATTCTCAGTCTTTGGCTGGAGAAACTGAAAGCTCTGTGGGGTTATGAGACCTGTAGATCTACACAGGGGTCTGCAGTACAACCTCTTTAGCCACCATACTTTACCTTCTCCCCAGGGTCAGGTGTACAACTTTACAGCTAAACTCTTACTGAACAGTATCTAATTTACATGACAAAGAATGGGATTTCCATCCTTCATACATTCCAAGTCACTCTGAAAGAGAAATCTCACAGCTCATTAGTCTTAAACTTTACCATATAATGATTCAGTGGGCTTTGAGTGGCTTGCTACTGGTTAAATATACTGAAATAACAAGAAATGTTCAACTTTCTTCATCTCATCATTGGGAAGGGGGGAACTAATTGTTCAGGGTTGTGCTTTGATTATTAAATATGGGTCCCGAGAACTATAAAACTCAAATACTGTCAATATTTTCAGGAAGAAAATGAGATCCCTGCCAGTGTTTTTGCAAAAGAGCCTGTTCCCAGCATCACAGAAGGGAAAGAGGAGCCTGTGGATGAGAACAAAACATTGGAAGAAACCTTGCACACAGTGGAATTGGGTTCAGATGATGAAATGTTTCATGAGGAAGATGATGTGGATGACAGTGCAGAGGAGAAAACAGAAGAATCAAGAGCTGAGAAACTTAAAAGGTCCAGCCTCAAGAAGGTAGACAGCCTCAAGAAAGCATTTTCCCGCCAAAACATCGAGAAGAAGATGAACAAGATCAGCACTAAGATTGTGTCACCTGAACGGAGAGAAAAGATCAAGAAATCACTTACTGTACATCATCAGAAGTCCTCTTCTTCAAAGAGCTCGGGTTTCAAAGTATCTCCCCTCACGTTCAACGCGAAGAAAGGCCGCGAAGGAGAAAACCCTGCAGAAGCCGAAGACAGACCATCGGAAACTGCAAGCAACGACCAAGCTGAGAATGAGGATGAAGTGTCCTTCGCTGACATGCACTCGGATATGACACCCACCACCTCGCTGACCGAGGAGGGCAAAGCAGTGGTCGATTCTCTAGAGCAGGAAGCCAGAATGGAAGGGAAAGCCATGATGAACAACAACATCGAGCTGTCCATTGTTGAAGATGATGACGAAGAGTATGGGATGCCTCTAGAAGTTTCTAGCCAGAAACTGTACGATGAAAGAAACAACCCATTTAGCGGGGAAATGGAACAATCTGATGAAGAAAAGGCCCAAGCAGCTGTCCTGCAGGTAGACCATACAGCGTAATCATCCTGAGCCCTCCTCCGCCTTCCAGATATGCACGGTTTTACTGAGGCTAATAACTAGTTTCAGCTACACAGGCAGCAGCAGCAGCAATTAAACCTCTTTCATCCTATTCTCTGCAGTGGTAATTTTTTGCATCGTGTTGGAATGCAGAGTAAACAGTCAATATTGCTCTGCTTTAGGCCGATCACCGGTGTTTATGAATTTAGAGATGCTGCCAACTCGTGTAAGAGACTAGTGGGAAGGGAGTATGTCTAGTGGAAGCAGGATGGTCAGCTGGCTTTCTTAGTTAAGGTCAGAGGAATGCATGGAGAGTAGTCAGAATCTAAACATTTCTGTTCTCTTAGTATTTCACAGCACTGTGAGTAGTTTTGTATGTAATTGTAGAAATACCAATGAGAACATTTGATTTCAGTTTCCTTGCCATGCTCCATGAATACTAACAGCCTCAGGAACTGTGCACACGTGTAGTTTGTTTGGGACTTTGCTCCACAGCACTGTAGGACTAAAAGAGCAGAGTACATAGAGGGCGAAGCAAAAAATTTGGTTCCATCCAATGGGGGAAAGATTTTTGCCAGTAGTCTCTCTCTACTCACTTAAAAGAAATTACTTGTTTAGGTGGAAACAAAAAGATATTTTTCAAACTACCAGAGTTATGGAAATATATTAATGACAAGTATGAATGTGTGATCAGTTGCTGTACCTCTAAGGGTTCAGAAATCGAAAAGAAAAAGATGGGAGTTTGGTAGAAACATGAAGATAGCCTGAAGAAAGTCTGAAATGCTATGAAATGTAAAAAAAGCAAAAACAACCCCCCCACAATATTAAATCTATGCGCCCAGCTTAAAGTATATATACTCAGATAATACTAGTTAATTCTTAGTCTTTTTAGCAGTATACTATCAAACTTGGCACCTGCACAACTTTGTATTTCAGAGTATTTTGAAAATAGCATAATTTATCTTTTTACAAATTATTTCATATATAGAGCTATATCTACACAGAAGAGTTAGATAATTACAGGGATGTAAGGACAATCATTTCAGAAAGGTGAAATACCCTTTCAGGCATGTCTAAAGGGAACAATGTCTTATGGATTGAACTTCATGGCAGGGATGAGTTTACGTAAGTATGAGTTTGCAGAGCCACAGGATTTGATTCTCTGCTAATAACTTTCATCAAAGTCACCTACCTACTCTCAAAATTACTAGTCTGTAATTTTTCAAGAGTAATTGAAAACGAGAGGTTGCAAGGTAGTTTGTTCACTATGAATGTTCATTCCTGTCACTTAACAAAGGTAAGGGGGAAGGGAGGAAAGGGAAGCACAATACCCACAAGTTACCTTACATCCTTGGTTGTTTATGCAGTGGGTTATTTTTATTTTTTTATATATATATAAAAATTCTACTGATACTTAACATTGCACTAAAAGGTTGCTTCCTTCAACTTGTATTTAGAATCACAAATTACAGGGGAAATGAAAACTACAGCAGAAATACCATTAGGAAATAATTTACAGGTATTATTCCACAGGGGTAATATCTGTAACCAGAAAATCACACTGGAAGTTAGTCAGTAAGAGCTTAGTGTAGGCGAGTACTATTAAGAGTTAAGCTCTTAAGTCTATGGTATCATATAGGAGATACTGTTTCTAAGAAAAATCATGGTATAACTCGTGCAGCTATGTTTTTATTTTGTATTAACTACAATGGATTTCAATAATTTTTACTTGTAACTAACTACAAATATGACAAATAAAAGCATAACATAAAACACAGCCATGTCAGTGTTTGGGAACAGGAGTCTGAAAAGCTGGCAAAGATGAAATTTAAAGGTCAAGCAATTATTACTTCAGTTCTTGTCCCCCCACTGTACCTATACCATTTTCTTTCTCATTCTATGCTGTTATTTAGCAATGCAAACACCAGTGCTTTACTTTCCAGATACTTATCAGATTTCTAGTCCATCTAAATGTAGTCAGGCACTTTCCAAAATCTCCTAGCTCCATCTGCATTTTTTTTAATGGACTGCAGCATACTCCTAACACTATAAATAGTCCTGAAAGCATATTTATATTGAAGTCTATATTCTGTTTAGGCACACAGATAAACTCATGTCTTGTAGAGTGCCACATAGTCTTTAGCAGGATTAATTTTACTGACAGACCAAAGAAATCATGTTTAACCTTTATGTAGCAGCTGTCAACCTCCCACAGCCACCAAGCGCTAACCAGGAACTCCAGCATCATGTTTACATTTCGTTTGTTTGTCCTGCTAAGCTTTAATTCAAACAATACCCCTGGCCATGCTTTATCCACTTTTAAGAGATGCTGAAATGAATCCCATGCACAGTGTTCTAAGAGCATTACAATGCTATCCAATAAAACCACTGGAAATGCAGATACTGAGCATCTGCGAGAATTAACTCAAATATCCACTTCAGAATACAGCATACACACAGCCATCCGTTGCAGGACTAGAATTAAACGTTTTCTCCATCACAAGTGCACATTTACAAGGACAGGTGGGTCTATAATCCTAACAAACAAAAGAAAGCATGCTTTGCAAGAGAGAAAAATGTTTACTCAACTCACGAATGTCTGCTTTTGTGCTGTATTATAAACCAGAGGATGAAGCAAGCTCAGGATCCCAAGATGTTCCCCAAGCTGTTTCTTCCCCTTTCCCTCCATTCTCAAGACCTGACTGAAAACATCAGTCTGCAAAACTCACTGTTTCAGGGTGACACAACATGGGACCAGCAGCACTGTATTCTTTCAAGTATCTCAAGTATGTGCCTGGATCTTGTCATGGTGGCAGATGTCAAGCATATGCATGGGTATTCCATGATTGTGTTGACAGGTTTGTCTACATAATTATTTTTTTTAAAGCTTGCTTGTTTATGCTTCCTGACACAATAACAGTGAGCTCCACCTGTACCATTATTCCTTGGAAGACATGCACAGATTCAGAGTTTGACCTCCGCTGAAATCGGTGGGAGCTTTGCACAAAGAAAAAGGGCGTGATAAAGCCCTTACGGTATAAATATTTAAACTAGCAGCACTCAGCAGCTGCTGATACTTCCATTTCCAATGACAGAAAACCAGCTGACATTTATGTGCCCTTTTAGGGGAAAGAGCAAAGAGCATCCCATTGACCCCCCACATGCTAATGCATGAGCCAGCTCCTCTGTGAAAAGGGACAGATATGGGTTTTCTGGACTATTTCACTGTCAAATAAGAGAGTACAGGTCTGACTGAAGCATGTTCTGTCTCTAACAGACAGAAGAAAGGGAAGAGGAAAAGGATCAGAAGGCAAAATGTACCTGATAGCCCTTTACACTGATGCAATGAAAACCCTTTGTTGTTGTAGGCTGTAATGCCAAACAGCTACGCGACTGATGACTGATAGTCACACACTTGAAAGAGAGGTAAGCTCAGAAGAATTAGTGAAGTAATGGCAATTTGTTAGAGGGCAAACTGTTCACAAGGGGCCAGCCCAACCCTGAAAATCAATGAAAAGCCTTCAGCTGGCTCAAAGGATCCTCTGAGCTGTACAGTGGTTTTGGGCCACATGTACAACTCCTGTGGCTCATCAGTAAGAGCTGAGTGCATAAATGCAGGACATGAGATCTGTCTATCTCCCCAGACCAATCTGCTTAGCTCATCAACAGAACAAAAAAGTTTTACTGCCATCAGCACAGCAGATGCAGCAGTGTGGCAGAAAGGAAGGCTTTGCAGGGTGCATTGTGAGCAAAATTTCAAGCTAAGTTCAGACTGCAAGGCCTTTGCTGTCAGCAGCTGTATAGGATGGAGCAAGTGTAGCTCCAGCTCCTGAAAACAAAGTCAAGTATGCAGGTGGAAAAGTTTTACTGTGACCCACTAAGACACACGCTCACTCTGCGTGTCAAGAGGAAGGTGATGGGTAGTCTGATTGCAGGCAAAGAAAAAGATTCACCAATAGCAAAGCAAACCAAGCACGCAGCTGTTTGGCCGTGGTCCTGGTCAGGGTTTTGCCCAGGCAACTGAACAACGGGCAGGAAACAACTGCCAGAGCAGCCCGGAGGGTGCTGACTCAGCACGTAAATATCCACCGCGCTCTGACTCACAGCCCTCGCTTTCCCAAATAAACGGAAAAAGGCTGATAGCCACTTTCCACCGCTCTACACTGCCCGTTGCCACGGCTTTGTTTCAGGATCTGCATTTGAACCAGCATCCACCCCAGGCTGAGTCTAACTGCATGCATAAAGAAATTTTAATCAGCATGCTTGCAGCTGCTGGTGGTGGCTGATCTTTCCTGCCCTCCTTTTGATCAAAATGTCTTTTTTCCTTTCCTCTCACTCCACCAAGTCATTTGTGTGAGTCTGAAGTACACACTAATTCAAATAAGGAACTCTCTCTAACTGCATGTTGAGAACTGATAATCAATGTCATCTTTAATTTTTCTTACATGGTTATCCCCTTTAATGGAGTGTGCTGCAGTAACTGAGAATAGATCTGCTTTGGGTTAAGCTAGAGATTATTTATTTTTCTTTCAGATCAGAGATTAATATTGCTGTATGACCACTGGCACTAACCTCTTTTTCCATAGCAACACCAAAGAGAGCATAAACTATGAGTCATAATTTCTCTCTGGAGGACTTTTTTGTAATTATGATCGTTCCACAGTTCCTAAAATATGTTAGCTGATCTACAGCTCTGGTATAACAGCTTTGATTTTCCTTCATTGGAACACCAAGGCAGAAAGAAGAGACCCACAATTTCTCTTTCTCTGGCTGGGCTAAACACTACACAAAGTATGAAACATTCATTATTCATTATAACCATGTGGCTCCTAAAACCTCCACAGCAATGTTTTCCTCGTAAAGGTGAAACAGGTTTACTCACTTTCAATAACCCTAAATAAGACTGACCTTCTAAAAGAAAACTTGTGTCCTTCCCAACATGGTTAGTAAATTGGGACCTGACAGCTGGAATTGATCCAAACTGGAAACTGTATTATTCTGGGTGGCAGAAAGGTTGCACACTAGCATTACTCCTCTGCCAGTGAACAGCTTTAACGTCTCCAACATTTCGTCTCCCGCTGAACAAAAGAGACTGTCCAATTTCAGTAATAACGGTGATATTCTTTACTCCCTTCAGTGAAAATCTGGCCTTGGTACAACTTGTCCCTGCAGATCCCTGGAATATCTCAGCAGATGATCACACCAGATCATCACAAGAGATTGCATGATTCTGTGTGTGTGTGTGGCTGTGTACTACTCTTGCAACACAGTCTACTGACTACTCGTGAGAAGTCCCCAGAAAACCTGTAGTGCCTGTTGCAGGAGAATTAGCAAACCCAAGGACACACACATTCAGTCAAGAGTCATAATCCAAAACAGAGAGAAAGAACAAGCTTGCATCTCTTACTGCTCTGCAATGTGATCCCCAACAGCTAAGCCAAGCCCAGACTGCACCAACAGAAAGGATACATGGTTCGCTCTCGCCTTGCCAGTATGAAACGGCACATACAAGCTCAGGCTTGTGCAGGCACACAGTGCAAGAGCAGAACATCAACTAACATAGGATCAGTCGTGCTGCAGACTTGTCTACCCTTCCCTAAAGGTCTGCAGAAAAAACCCTGAACCATCAAATTCCTGAACATTGGGAGCAGAAGGTCACTGTAACCCCCATGACATCAACTTCATCAAGAAGACTCTGGCTTTGTCTTCTTTACTCCCTCCCATTAGGCCCAGGCTGTGTAGAAGTGCAGGTGATGTGAACTGTGATGGATACTGAAAATGTGCAAGACAGTGTTAGGAACAAATAGCACACAAGGGATGTCTACACTGCACACCTCGTACACAAACTCGTTTAGATCAAGTACCAGACACAGCCTAACTGCAGAAACACCATTCAAGCAAATTTATCTTATTTCTCAGCTACTTAGCTCCTGATGTCCTACACTATTCATTTAAAGGGAGTTTCAGCATCTTTTCAGTATGCTGCCAACTACAGTTATATATACCCTTATATTACTTGTTCCTTCTGACATGCCTGTAGGCAAACGAGCCCCGTGAGGGTGACAACATGAGCTGCATTAACCAGCCGCCTGGTCCCTGAATCATTACAAGTCAACACAGCACTGTGAGAGACATGGAAAAAGAGGCAGTGAGAACGTCTGACTAGTGGTAAACAAATAATGAACACGCAGAAGTTGTCTGCATCTGCAGAGTCAATTGTCACTTCCACACGATCACAGTGAAAGCTGTATGCACTGTGTGACTTCTTCTAAATAACCTTCATTTCCCTTCAAGGTTTATCCTGTTACTGTTGATGATGGCTGGAGACGGGAAGTCAGAGATCAGGTTATGACTGAAAACGTTAAGAGGTGACACGTCACGTAAGACCTGGGTAAATAGGTCCTTGGTAAATTTGAAAAGAAGGGGGGTTGTGTTGGCATGTTCAGGCATAAGCTCTTCAGAAGAATGCCTGTGTCCTCTGCATGCCACTGCACACCTCTCCAAAGGGAAGGCAAGCTGCAGGACACGGAAGTATGCATTTCTGGGTTAGGCTGAGCAGCACAGAGATCTCAATTAAAACAATATCACATTATGCAGTAGCTCTTAAACATCATGTATGACATAGATATGTAATATATATGACATCCAGTTTCAAATAAGGTGAGAACCTAGATATGTTTTAATGGATTTTGGAGTGGCTGTAAATTCTTTTGCTAAAAAACATAGGATCCTACAAATCTAATCCTAAAATACAGTCCATCAATTTTTTTTTTAAATCAGTTCCCATTACTTCTTAATGATACAATAGTTGACATCCAGCTAGGAGTGGAGGGAGACACTAAGATGAAGTGTGTGGGAGGAGGAAAACACAGGAAAATGTGGACAAGAAATGGAACAGTGCGATGTGCATGAGAGAAGGAATGTGTGAGGGAAGGAGTGAATAGGAAGGGTGGGGAACTGGAGGTAGGAGCTGAAAGGTTACTGAGAAACACTGGCAAAGTGCCCAGAACAAAGGCCTCAAAAGAAAGGATGGGACAGAACCAAGAGGCACCAACAAAAACTGTGGAGAAAGTTAAAACAAGAGTCAATAAGGTCTACAGCTCAAAAGGATGGAAATGAGAGTAGGGAATCAGAAGTTACTGTGCAACAGCTGCCATGTAAGAGACAAAGTGACCAAAGAGAGAGCACAATATTTATCTTCTCTCTACCTGCCAAAATGTGTTGCAGAGGCAGTGTCCAGGTTTTACAGCTAGAAGTGACTTTTACTATGCAATGTTGTCAGTGCTTTTTGTTTTGCTTAGATATTTTTGTTTGTTTTGTATGAGAAAAGTTCTTCAGGAACAGGCAAAAGTGACATCTTATACACATCAAAATAGCTCAGCCTGAGCCTGAAGAAGCCCATGCTGGGAACAGAACCTTCCCTTCCCAGGTCTGCAGCACAAGCTCACAGACCACCACACCATGTCTACCTGCTTCCAACCATGTTTGGGGGAGAGAGGTCGGGGGGGGGGGGTGGAAGAGAGAAGAGGAGAGATATGGCTAACAGCAGGATAGGGTCTCCCCCTGTCCAGCTAGTTCCCCCCTGGGCACAGACCTCCTGCAGATGAGGAGGAGGCAGGATCTGCTAGAAGTACTGAGGAACACACCTCCAACAGCTGGATTTCACTGACAGATCACTGAATCCTAATCCTTTGCTGTAACAGAGCCAGTGGGATTTCTTTGCTATTGCAAACAGGTTTTTGGGAAAGCAAACCCAGCTCTCCTCCTCCACCAGGCCTTATCCCCTTGCTTTGCCAAGAAGTCTGCTATATTAAGATATGAGGCGGCCATGCTGGCTGGACCATTTTTCCTCCATGCTTGGCCTCCCGTGGGAGTTGCTCCATTCTCACATATCTGCTGAGAAACAGCTTGTTCTTTCTGGCTTTCCTCAGTTTCTTTATTTAGTGGTGCCTTTCTGCCACTTCATACAGTGGAAGCCAGGTTCTGCTCTGGCTCCAGAACAGACCTGCCCAAGTCCCCTTCTCACCATACATTCCTCAAAACAGAAGCAGCTTTCCCCTGTTCCACTCCTAACATCTCCTAGGTTGTTTCTTGACATTTTCTTGTACTTTTCCAGAAACTCTCCAATTTTCTATATAACTGATAAAATGAAAGGCTCTACTATGAATTCTTGTTAATGGCTGCAGATTAATAGATACTGGGTTTTTCATACCTACCATACTTGAATCATTTTCTATGCAGAAGAGACAAAATCCTGATCAGGTTTGGAGACAACAGAAGGAAAAACCTGGATTAGTGTTCTAATCTTTAAATGGAAAAATGTCTCCTCACCTATTTGTTTGCTGCTGTCAAATTTCAGTGCCTGAAAAGAAAGTCTCCTACAGAAGAGAGGAAGATGTATTGAGAGATAAAACGAGAGTGGAAATTCAAGAGCTACATGGCTTGCCATACAACCCTGCAGTGTACAACTCTAAATACACTCATGTGTATGAGATACACCTATGTATATACATGTCACTCATGTACCTCTATATGCAGCACCTGCATATCCATCCTTACTATTTAGTACATGTGCTAAAAAATATTTGGCATTCAAATCTCATTAATTTTGAGGACATCTGCACACCTATCACTCATTCTATAAACTAATAAAGACAAAGCTCCTCAGAAGCTTTCCTCCTAATATTTCTTAAAATGCCTGTGCTATCACAGTATTCATCACCCAGCCTGAAAACTAAACAATTTCAGACAGTTCCCTTTTGCATGATGTGACAGTAGTCAAAATCTATGCCAGCAGTGAGAGACCAACAAAATCAGTGTTTATAGAAAATCAGGGACAAGAGAACTTGAATTGGTGCTTCTTGATCATATACGACCTACTCAAGCTGCAGCTCTAATAGGAGTAATTTCATATTACTGAGTGTTTCACTTTATAACGATTTCACAAAATCACTTTGCAAGCCTTTCACACAGAGTTTTGCGCAATATTTTTCAGGCAGAGACAACGTTCACACTGAGACAGACACAAGCTCTCTCTGCCCGTGCTTCAAGCCAACTGGAAGACATGTTAAATGTCAGATGTTGCCCCAAGCTAATATGCCACGTCTCTTACTAGCTCAAACGGGGCACTGCACTAACTGCATCCATATGGTGCCTGGTCAGCTCAAAATGCAGACAGGGTGAGATCATCTCTGCCTGTACAATACTCTTGGGCAACACAGACAGAGAGTTTTGCCTGCATGAACAATGCAGTTGCAGGGGGTATTAATCCACTGTTGTTCCATTAATGCCTAATCTACCTCAAGTAATAGACTAAAATAAATCTTTGGATGATAATTAAAAATAAAACAAAAAAATCTGTTAAGTTTTACCTGTAATAAGTACTGAAGCCAGAGACAAAAATATCAACTCAGAACTCAGCTGATTTGCTTGTTATAGCAGAAAGCACGGCAAAAATCCCTCTCTGATGTCATCCTACTGGAGCAACCTGAAAGATTACTTTGGTTCTGTAAATCCAAATCACCACACTACAATACAGCACTTAATGTCTGCTCTCACTTTCTTTGTACAAGGCTCAATATGAGAGTAAAGAAGAGATCAGCTAAACTCTGCAGGGGTTTTCTTCTTGCCTAAATCCTCTGGGAAAAGCAGCCTGAAATATTGCCTGTGGACTCAGCAGCAAGGCATGTGCCTGCCCCTCCATGACACAGGGCCCCATCCACTGGGGCCCTGGGCAAAGCTCACAGTCACATTTATCATCAGCAGCAGTTCTCCTGACATGGCTCTGCCACCCACATGACAACAGGGACTTGAGGTGGAAAAAGTGGAAAGATGCTTTTCTGACATTCCTGAGATCCAAAGAATTCAAGAAACTTACACAGAATAATAACTTTATGTAGGTAATGATGAGACTTCAGCCTACTGCTGTATCCTGTGATGGAGACATTTTATTCTTTAAGATTATATATTATTCAGTGAGTTCTGCCATCTTTCTTCACATACTATTTTCACTCAATAGTGCTGCTGGCCAAATACTGCAAAAAAAGCATTAGCTGAAAAAGTTATTTGTCAGGAAATAAGGTTTCCTCTTCTCCACCTAATGCATTCCAGCAAGTTCCAGCTACATTGCTTCCTCCCAGCATTTAACTTGACAAAGCATGTGGTGAGCCTGGCAGGAACCTGAAAACCTCAAATGTTCATGATTATCAGCATTAACAGTTGCTATTGTTCTTATCTCAATAGTTAAAGCTTGCCCTTAGTATGAAATGCTTTTTTCCTCACTACTGGAAATTTCTTTTTGCACAATAATCCTCTTTTCATAGCATCACAATATTTTCAGATTTTCACATTCAGCTTTGAATGCTATATGAATACCACCTGGTAAAGGAAAACATACTACATTTAGTGTGTGTGTGTGTGTGTATATCTCACAGTTTCATTTTTAACTGTATTTAACACAGTGATCATTTGTTGTTCCTTTCCCCAGTTGCATTACTGTGGCTGCTGCCTTCTAAGTTTTTTGCTTTTATTTCCATCCATATTTCACTACCAGTAGTACCATGATTTGCATCATCAGAGTGTTTTTCACAGGCTTCTACTAACCTTTGTTAAACTTTGCAGCCACCCAACTACAATTATTTATTTTTTAGGGGTTGGTGATGGCAGAAGGTGGGGTTCTGACATCCACCAGCAATGACATCCTGGAATCCTTTGTTTTACCTTTGATTTTTTTACATTTATCCTGACCAGATAGTAAGAGTCCTTCTGTTGCTGCTTGTCTTCAAATCTGACTGAGTTTGTAGGTAACACAGTCAGAAGTACCATTTTCAGAAACAAAATCATCAGTGATTAAACTCAGTGAGAGGAAATCACGGGGAGATTAATTCTACTTATGTATATGTGGATGCAGTTTTGGAATGAATGCACTGAAGCCAAGGTTGCTGTGGAAGCTCTGCCTATGCTGTGTAGCAGAGAAGAAGAGTGTGGACCAGACTCCCTTGCACAGCCGGGCTGGGATTGCAGAATTCTTCTTTGTAGGAATACAGAAGTCCCGTTTGAACTTCTCCAAAAGACGGTGTCTTTAGTACCATCAGGACTAAATGCTTGACCTGAGAAGCCATTTGATGGATTCAAATCAACTCCAGAATGCTTTGCATTGATTAAAATCAAGATCTCCCGCTTTGCTATAACCTCCCCAAGTACTTTAACTACATAAACTAGCTTTTAAGAGAACTTTCTCTGAACACAGATTGACTACACATCTGCAAGGCATTTCTTTGGATTCAAGGTAAAGTACCCAGATAGTGTTCTGAGGAGTATGATATACAATATCTTAATTCTCACTCAAACAGTTCCTGTTTATCTTCAGAGAGGACTAACTCAAATATTAGCTTTTGGATTTGATAAGGGCTACATTAAACAAACACTGATGCCTGCATCATAAAAAAGCTGGCTCTCAGCCAGATAAGTGGAGCTCTGCCTACAAGTTAAGCATTACTACATTCAGGCTGTGCTTGCAGTGGTATTTTCTTCTACTGCCTGCATTTTTTTCAGTAGTGCAAAAGCATATCTAATAGAGTAGCTTACAGGGAGATTTCAATCACCCCCAGCACGTGACAAATGAGACATTTCTTATGCCAGCTCAGCTGCACATACTACTCCCCTCCCTCCTGAGAACTCCAGTAAGAACTGTGGGTCTGAGACGCCACTTTGTTGCTCCATTATCAGTCAGTCATGAAAGACACAACACTTTAATTGTTTTCTATCCGTGAGATAATGAATTACGTCTCTCTCTAAAACAAACAGGCAGTAAAAGAAGGAACATGAATACTCATTTCCTTTTCCAGTCAACAATTGTCAAAATATATGACAGTTGGAAAAATCAATGTAAAATTTGGTAATAGCTTGGCACATTCAATATTGCAAAAACTCTCGCTTAATAATCTCAACTAATCAGCCTTATTAAAGCAGATTGGTTCCTTGAAATTAATGATGCTTCCTGTGAACTACGCTGCTTCTCAGTATGAATTAGACAAGCAAAAAATCCCAGTGCTTTACAAAGAAATTTTGAAGTAGATCTACAATAACTCCCAAGGAGTTTCTTCTGATAAAAAAATAATAAATAAATAAAAAAAGCAAAACCAAACTCAGCCAACAAAATAAAACAGAAAAAGAAGGGTAATAAAAGGCCACACTTAACTGGAAACAATGAAAGTTTCCACAGGCATTTACCAACTTCCTTACACTGCACCATGCAAATGTTTAAACACACTCCCTACTAGGTCTTCCGAAAGATAGCAAATAGTTCCCTCCTTGAAGATGACTTCCACGTCTTCTCAAACCTGTGTTTTACTTCAATATTTTCTGAAGCCACAAGTACAGCCTAAAAATGCCAGAATTTGCCACTGAAATATGCCACCTGAATGCAGCAACACCTTTGGATCTCGGCTTACAAACTCCTCTTCCCAGGACTCAGCTTTCTGCTGCTCACATCCTGAAGTAAAATGCTGAAAGGAGTTACATTGCTCAGGTTGGCCAGAAATAGTAACAGCTCTGACATTCATTCAGGAGCTAATGCATTTTTCCATAAACCTTGAGAAAAAGACCAAACTTCAACCAGTCCCCGAGGAAGCGTCCCCTTTCATCCCAATCCTGCTCATAATCAATTCCCTTCACACAGGGCTCTGAACCGTGACTGTGGTTCTCAGATACTACCACAATAAAGAGTAAATAGTGGAAACAACAACAGGTTTCCCTCGAGAGGATTGCATCCAGGCACTTGCCTCACAGCGATAAGCGAGCATCCAAACAATCAGAGGCACAGACGGCGTTGCTCTCAGAACAGTTCCTGTGTTCCCGAGTCTCATGAGAGGTAAAGGAGATTTCCCTCTCTAGGGCCACTGCTAGGCACGCACACTTTCCTGAGCCCTGGCTCAGCTCCCGCCCTGCCCTGCTCCTCAAACAATTCAAAGGAGAAAACGGCAGAATAGGAACAGCACAGCTCACTTGTGCACTGTTTGCCATAGATTAGTGGGCTCTCTCTCTAACCAGCCCCCAGGTTCTACAGCATTGGCTGTACCTGAACACTGCCACCTACGTGGGGAGCACTGAAACAACTCATTGCTGAGGAGGGTCAGCTCACAGGGAAAAGCAGCACCATTTCAGAAAAACTAGCGCTAGCTTAGAGCCTAAAGTAGTGAAAAATAAAGGATGAGTACTGTCTTTTCCCCAGGCAAGTATCCATTAGAAAGCTATTTCCAAAGGTTTAGGATAGACTGTGATACCTGCCAGGTGATATAAAGCCCCGAGCATCCTCACCAGATCTTGTTCCACAAGCAGGTAAATAAGCTTCCCACAGCTGAAGCAGCACAACACCCAGCGTTTGACTCCCATCTAGTAGAATCACCCAGGAAGCAAGACATACTTTGCTTAAGGGTACAGAAGGCCTGTTCCCACAGGAGAGTTTCATTTCCTGCTTTGGGAAAAGTAAATAGGTTTATTATGTCTACTACAGGCTCATAAATCCACATCAGCTGCTGCCTTAGGGACAGCCATTGCTCCTCTGAGTGATTTTCCTTCCCACTTAGAGAAGATGAACAGCTGGTTACGTATATCACAGCTCTAGCAACACACCCGTAGCCTTATGCCACTGAAGGAGCAGGTTTCTGTCATTGACACCACACGAAAGCAGGAGGCAAAGCAGAAGCAACTTATTTTCTTTTGCACCAGCTTTTTCAGGTCAGAAGATAAAATGGTAGTCAGAGAGAGCATTGGTAAGTTGGCTTTCCAAATGGAGCCAGAAGCAAACCAAAGAAGACAATTTTTAAGACTGCTTTTGTGACTGTAATTTGTAAAATAATTGTAATTTACACACACAATAAAATAAACCTAAAGAAGACAGCATGAGCCTAATTAAGACAGATTCTGCACTGAAGATAGAGGGCTGGTGCAGAGACTGTGCCCCACAACATACGAGCTTCCTATGCAGTGACACAAGGCTCCAGTGGCAGGGCCATGTCACACAGCCAGCACTGCTGCTCAGGATGAACAGCACCAATGGTAATGTGAACTTCAGACTCCCCATGGCACAGCACACCCTGTAACCCCCCCCAATTCAGCTGCAGGGGCAGCCTGTGTACCACCTTCAGGCAAGCAGCAGCAACCTGGGCACTGCTGTAAGTCTCTGGCTGTGTTCAGCCATCTGGATTCCACATTGTCCAGTGCAGCTTCTGACACCAAGGGTTTGTCTCCAAGGTCAGCCTGAGCTTTAGGGAATCCAGTGTCAGCCCTTACAATACAGACATACAGGCAAAAAGATTAATCATCATGAGCAGATTTAGTAAAAACAGGTCATCACAAAGCTCTGGGAACTACACAGCTCTGAATTTTTCTCCAACAACACACATAGCTCCACAGACACAAGACAGATTCACCCACTGAAGACCGAGCACAACGTGAATTAGGGTAACACTGGCATTTAATAACTTGGTGCTTATAAGAATTTTTTTAGACACACAGTTTTGGATGCATATGGCAAGTTTGCAAGGAACATAAAGTTCCTTTATACTGTGGCAGAAGTATTATCACACAAGTTTTCAACAGTCTGTCTTTCCTTTCATAGCTGGACGTGTCAAACAGACCACAGCCAGCAGATAAGAAATGCCTACAAAATCAAAGTGCAGATTAGAGAGGCAGCGACAGCAGCTGAGAGAACCATCTACTGCAGCTGTGAGACAGATCAAGGGAGCTGAGAAAAGCTAAGTGCAGTTTCGAACTTTGCATGACATTCAATCTATTACATAAATATATAGGGCATTACAAGGCTGTGAAAATGCTGATTTTATTTCCCTGGTTGTTAGGTTTTTTTTCCTGGAATCTGTGACATCAGTTGTGGTCAGTGCTGCTGCTCATGATGCCAAAAGGCATGAACATAGAGCAAAAATAATTCCTTCAGCTTAGAGGGGAGTGTTCATGTATCCATGTTTGTGAGAATGTATGCATCTGTTTTCAACAAACTGTCACAGCAATACTAAAACCTAGAACTATTAATATGGTAGTGCTCTGTAATTCAAAGACATGCCTGACATATAAATCTTTCCCTCCAAAATACACATTCCCTGGAACTAAAACAGGTACAACCACGGCAGGGTTTGCATATCCAGGAACAAATTGATGTCACGCAGAGTCAATGTAAGGAATGCAATAAACAATGCATGGACAAGGCCTGCAGTATTTTCCAGTGCTTTAGTTACAAGTCAGCTCTCATCAGGGGTACTGGCCAAACACTCTGCGTAAATGAAGTTATGCAATATGGAAGTGCTTCCTAGTAGAGACCCAAAAAAGGCCAGGAGAGGAATTTCCCTACCTCACAAAACACAGGGTTATGATCAGGCAGCACCTGAAGTAGCAACATCTCCCACTGGATGAAGATCAGCATTTATGGGTACTCTGGGGGCTTCAGGCAAGCAAAAATGCTACATCTATGGGAAAACCAAAGACAAGCATCTGCTGTCTGGAAGCACGTGGGCAGAAAGCAGTACCAGCTAGGGGAACTTAATTCCCTTCAATAATGTATTGCTTGTTAAGCCAATTGATTTGTGTTTGCAAGTGTAGAAAATGAGCTTATTAGGCACCAGGTAGTATGGTTTAATATTCCTGAATTTCCAGGTGGGAATTGCAACCAGCATTTAACAAGCAATTCCACTCAGTTTGAGCTGGGTCCACAGAGCTGGATGCCAGCCAAATGCTGGCAGGGGCTTATCACATCTGTGACAATATCACCTGACAAACAATGCCCCATAACACCAGCTAACACTGAAGAAACTTTTAACAGTCATTGAGATTTCTTAGCTGCTCCCCAGAAGGCAGAGCACAGAGCCTTGCTATTTTATCTTGCTTTTTTTTCTACTTAGGGAGAAGAGTGCTCTGAGTATGCATGGCAGAAATCAGACTATGTAATTTTTTTAGTGTCAAAAAGAATATTTAATTAAAAAACTTAAAGACCATCTTCCTCTTCTTCAACATTTTAGTCCTTCAATCTCTAACAATCCCACCATTTGAAATTCACTGTTTCCAAAACACATCTTCCTTCCTGCTATGAGAACAGCAACTCAAAGTGAAAATATCAAGTGAATGCAATTGTGTCCCTGACGTCAAAAAAGGAACACAATTAAGAGTAAACAAACAAGATGTACATGTCACTTGTCCTTCCCTGAAAAAGAGTGGTATGATGCACTGAAGTCCATAATGCTCCTTACAGCACCTCTTCTTTCTGCATAAATTGCAATACTGCACTTTCAAGGACTGTATTTACCACTCACAATAAGCGAAATAAAATCGGTTGAAATTAAATTGCCAAACGTAACAAAACACATTATTGCCCCTTCACACATCCACCCCATTTCCTGCTCCATCTCAATGTGGTTGCAGACACATTTATGCTGCAAAGATGAAACTGCTACAATGCACAGACAGTACAAGAGCTAACAAAAACATCGAGGGTGCTATTGAGTTTCAGCAGAAAATCTTACAGCACTTAAAGTATCCACCTATTTTTACCTGGGGTTCTGGTGATTAACAAAGCTGTGAATGCCAGATCCATCTAACTCACTCTGAAAGCACAGGAGAGGAACAGGTTCTTAGCACCACTTACTGAAACAATACAAAAGTAAGAATTATTATTATTGCTAGTTCCACTATTGCACTTCAATTCAACTGAAAATCTGCCCTCCGATAACACAAAGGTGACTCAAGTGCCTCAGGAGAAGAAACAACTAGCATTTTATCCAGCTTAGCTTATATCATACCTTGCAGGATGAAACTACTAAAAAACAACTTTCTTTGTATGCCTCATATACACAGGTGCCTTCTCATCCCCTCCCCATGAAAGAGTCAGAGGGTTATAAGTGTCAATTAAGATAAGAATATGGTACTAAATGCTTAACATGCCTCACTCTGTACTATCAGTGACCACATGCCCGCATGGCAAAGCATCAGGTCAAAGCAGGAGACAATGTCTGCTTCAGGAAAAAGCGTGTAGTTGGGAATTACCTTCCAGTGGAAAATATTCAACCAGAGGGGAACGTTATTTATATGTGGTGCTTCCCATTAGCAGCAACTAACATTTATGGTATGAAATATCTTCATATTACAGCACTAGAGTTATAACATGCTTTTAATATTTAGTAGCACTTTTTTTTTTCCCTTCCCCAGCCTGTGCTTCCAAGTCATCTGTGCAAGAACCACTGAACTATTATGGTCTGGTGACCTGCTTAGCACGAAGCAAGGCGGCAGCCAGCAGATAAGGAAGGGAAGAGAGGTAAGTCACAGGGACTGGAATTCGTCATTGTGTTATGATTCACCACTAATTTATGTGGGATGCTGCGTAGCACAGGCAAAATCCAAGGACGCATAGACGCATTTTCTTTTCTGCATATAGGTGGGGCTCAGTTCACAGGATTTCCCCTTCCTCTGCCGTTACCGATTTTCAAGGTTGCTTATCCGACAGGGAACACGGGTTGGAAAGGCTTTGGGAAAACCCACGTTTCACCCCGGCTAAGGGCAGGTCAGCGCTGTGCCCTCGGGACCGCTCAGGCTGCCAACGCCTCAGGACAGCGATTTTTTGGACCTAAAAAATTTAGCATGAGTCAGTACGTACTCATATTTTCCTCACACGGATCTTGTGCTTAAAACTGTGGTATGTCCAGTGCGTGTGCCCTTTTCTAGAGTTATTTTTTGCACGCCCACCAGCACGAAGCCCTTGGCGCAGCCATTCTGCAGGCAGACAGCGCCCAGCTCCCACACCTGGGAACGCCCCTGGGAGTCCGCTCCTGGCCCAGCTCCAGGGCCGGCCAGCGCTGCCACGTCTCCTGCTGTGCCACGGGGCGTGCGAGAAGCCGTCCCGCCGCGAACACGGGCTGCCCGTGCCGTGACACCGGGGCAGGAGGAGCGGCCATGGCCGTGAGGCGGCGGGACCCGCAGGCAGCGCCGCCCCCTGGCGGAGCCGCGGGCCGGGCCGTCCCCACAGCCGGAGCGGAGCCCGAGCGCGGCCCCTTCTGCTGCGACATGGGGGACACGTACAAATGTTCTCGGGGAAGGATGTTCTCTGACGTTTGATCTTCGTACACTCTCAAAAGCCTAATCAACAAGAGGGGAGGTTGAATCCGTGAAACAGGCAACAGCCGGCAAGAGAGATCTAAGTGATGTCCAGGTGTCAGACAAATTACTGGGGGGTAGAATTGTCTTGGTAAGGTTTAGGGGCTTCACATGTTTCAGGGTTCTCAGACCTAGGAGGAGGTTAACAAAGCTTGGGGAGGAGGATGCCCACTGATAGTGGACGCAAAGAATGCAGAATTTACAGGTCACCAGGACATTTGGCAGAACCCCCAAGATAAGGAAGAAACTGATAAAGCCACCTCAGCATTTGTGCTGAATCACATCCAACTGGGTAACAGGTAATTCTGGCCAGGGGAGATGGTGACCACCAACTCACGGACCACTGACCCAAGAAAGCACCAACCCAAAAGAAAACAAAGTGAGGAATAATTAGCATGAAAACCAGAAGAATCATTAACCAATAGAAAATAGAATACTAATTAATAGGAGAACTAAGTAACTTGTAGCCAATAAACACTGATGGTTTCTTTTGCTAAAAGGTACAAACAGTGAAAAGTTTTGGTAGCCCTTGTGCTGGCTTTGTGGATTTACCACCCAGCACGCCTTTCTGCCCAGAACTGTAAATAAACACCTCCACTCTGTGTGTGGATTTGCTTCATGCACACTGGGTGAAAGAACCTATTTGGGACAGCACCTCCACCTTGCTTGCTCCCATTGCCCAAGCTCTCTCCAACAACAGCTGCCCTGCAGGCTGGTGCAACCCCAAAGAGGGGCCAGGGTGGATCACCTGGCTGCCTCCTGCTCCAGATCTCTTCCTCAGCTCTCCCTGTCTTGCTCAGGCTGCAGGCTGGCAAGGCAGAAGCCCACCTTACCATGGCGGGCACTAAAAGGGCTAAAACCACACAAAAAGTCTAAAAACAACTTTCCAGTGTCTGTCCATCCACATTCCCCTCATTAAACCTCCTATCAATACAGCGCTGCTGAGACAGCAGCTTTCAGAGCTGGTTCATTTTCTGGCTATGCTTCAAATCCTGGCTGAAAGCAATTAAAGCTGCTGGTGTGGCGCCGAGCTCTCAAGGTCCAGCCCTTGTTTAGTAGGTCGAGGCTGGTAGGACAATGCCAAGAGCATGTCCAGGCAGCACGTCCCTGCCTAGGGGTGGTGTACAGACAGCCTGGTTAGGATGCAGTACAGGATTACACCTAAGGAACCAAGAGAAATAGTCTCGCCTATGCACTGGCAAAGATGAGCATGTATTCTTCTGTCTAAGCTTAGGTTGTCCAAATTCCATAGAACTCAGAGGAAAATAAATGTGGAAAGAAAAAATCCCTTGTGCCTGTTTCTTCCACCTTGTCCTGTCCATCAAGTTTGTCCCTGGTTTAATGGTACCAGATGGTAGGACTGGACAAAACTTGCATGAGCATCTATGATCACTGCATGCTTTCCTTCTTTTTAAAAAAGGAGCAATGATGTATATTTTGCCTTCAGCAAGGCTTTCTTTGCAGACATAATCATTAAAAAAAGAAGGATACGTGACCTACAGTACAGAAGAAACTCTGTCCTCAGAGAGCAGTATCAGTGGTTCACTGTCAAATTGAAAGGATATTTTCCATGATGATCTGTCTTGGGTGACTTGAACACTTTCATAAATAATCTGGATGATGGAAAAGAACATACTTACTAGTTCTGCAGATGACAAAAGCTTTAAGGAAGTTTGAAGACAGAGATAGAAGGAACGTGATTTTGACAAAGAAGAGAGCAAACAGTTTTAAAAATGTAACCCAGTCTGTAATCTAGTGAAGAAACATGCAGTGGCCTACACCTAGTAAAGATAAGCATGTGTATGAAACAGGGAAGGGCAGGGCAAGGCAACAAAGCTTCTGGGATGTTTGTAAGGAATCATGAAATTAATATGTGTCAAAGTTATGTTGCTACAAAAAGACTTAAATCACAGAATGCAGTATCTGTAAGAAATCCCTATGGAGCAACAATAACAGCAAACCCAGCAGTCCTTAGACCTTGGCTGAAATACTGCATTTACAACAAAGCTACAGGCCAATTGGAGAGAGCCAAGAGTGTCAAAAGAACAGAAAACATGACCTGATGCATTTGTCATAATTCTTTCAACCATCCTGCACACAGAGGAGAAGATTGAATGAAAACATAACTTGCTGTCAGATACAAGGAGGACTTCCCAAAACTAGGAAGGAATCATCTAAGTATTATATCCCTAAAGGAAGGGGGAAAAATAATGACTTCAGAAGTCAGTAACAAGAATTAGAGTGAACATCAAAAGGGGTGAGTGGATGCTCTTTAACAGAAGCTACCACAAAGCACTAGTGAGATTGCCTGGGGAAGCTGAGGAGTCACCGCCATCAGATGATGGTAGGAACAGGTTGGACAAATTCCTACCAGGAATGACATACCTGGAGCTGGACGAGGTGGTGGGACTAGACCCTCTGCAGCACTGAGCCTCCAGTTCTGTTCCCTGGCAAAGGTGAGAGTGAGGATGGTGCTGAGTCAGCCCTCCCCAAGTCACATCAACCATCCACTCAGTTTTTTGCTAACCTCTGCTCGCAGGAACAGAAACATCCAGTCAGTTTTAAGAGGTTAATCAGCCCTCTGAACAGCACTGCTTAAAATACCTCTCTCCCTTCCTCCCTCCCAAGGCTATAAACAATCTGAGCATATGAAATGCCAAACTGGAGTTAAGTCTCTGACTGTCCACAGGAAATACAAAACTATATACTTTGACTTGAGGAATTTATGTGAATCCAGTCAAAACTTTCTGAAGTAGGTGGCTCAGATCAGGCCATTAAGTCCCTACACAGAAGCCTAAATCAGTGGCCTCATTTTCAAACACACACTGAGCACTCAGCAGCTCCTGTAGCATCTAAGAGGAGATGGTGATTGCTTGTCACATCTGAGAACTCGTGCCACTTTAGCATTAAAAGGTGGACCTGAAAGCAATTTTCTATGCAATTTTTCACAGTCCTAATCCTGGTGTTTTGTGAACACTTTCCCTAGATTTTTTTTTTCCTAGGCCATTATTTTCTTTGCAATGTAAAAATAAATATTTCACATTAAAGCAACTTCCAAAGCTCTAACTTTGGAAATCTTCAATGGGTGCAGAACTTCAGGCTGAGAACTACAGCACACCGAAGATTTTACCATATCAAACACAGTTTGCACTCCCACATCCCCTCCTGCATTCATAATTACATTCTGACTCACATCATAATCACATTGGAATCTCAGTCCTGCTTTGGAAATTTCATGGCTGCAGGAAGGGTTGTATCTTCCAGTGCACAGGACCCATCTTCAGTTAAGGTGTGTGGAATCATTTATTGCCACAGCCAAGGAACTGACTTTTCACCATTTGAATGCACCAGTTACTGCATCTGGACTCTTGGTTGCAAAAGCCTGGTGCAGAATCCTGAACAGCCTCTTTAATAAACAGAGGTGCAAAGAAGGAGCACAGTTCTACCATCAAATTGAGAGATTTTGTCACTATCACTCTGAAAGAAATAATGCTGGGGCTTTTGGAGCTTAGCAATAGAACATTTATGCTGTATCTGTAAGAGGGACAAAATTACCTACACTTACAAATAGAACAAACTCCCAAACTGTGTATTTTATGCAAAGTGCATCAAATACATGATTTGGGGTATGCTTCAAAACAGAAGTTCCCAGCTTTTTACAAAATTCATCCTCAACAAACTGTGAGAATATATTTCAAGAATTTAGAGGAGGATGCACAGCCAATAGCAGATGCTTGAAACATCAGTTAAGGTCAAAAATAAGGGAAAAGGACCTACTAAAAATCTCAATCTATTACACTATGGAGCATATGTGTTGGTATCACTGTCCCCTAACTTCAGGTATCTCTGCAAGGCAGGATTCTGCATGGGACAGTCACCCCTGGCTGGCACCATAGGCAGAGGAACAAGCACATGGTATCAAAGTCAGCTTACCCAGGTAGCAGCGTTCCCACAGCAGGGAAAGGAGAGTTCCTATTTGTTTTAATGACTGGTTTACCTTGGATTATCAGTTGTCTTCCTTTAGTCTATTGCATTTATCTCAGGTTGTTTATTTTAGAGGGTTGCAATTCATACAGTACCAAGTTTCCTCTTCTTTACCTTCCCTCTTTCCTCTTCATAAACCTTGCAAACAGTTAAGAGATTTATAGGGAACTACATCCATACCAGAGAAAAAGAACCCTCACCTGACATAAGTTCCTTAGATTTCAGCTATTTTAAATGAAGTACAAGTTCATTACTAATCCATATACAGTGTATTAAAGGCACAATTCTTAAGAAAGCTTTATTTTGTGTGTGTTTATGCTGTCCTCTCATTTTCCCACACAGAAATCCAAATGTCCTTGAACCATGCTGCAACTGGAAACAGCCAACAAGTACCTGCTGAGCCCTTTTGGGTCAAATGCAAACCATCAACAGCATCCCTCATTTCAGTAATTTCCCCCTCATCACTATTAAAGCATGAAATTTGTCTTATCTTCACATTAAAAATCCTACAATGAAAAAAATATCTCTTCCAGTGGCTAAGTCACCCTGACGTGCAGCAGCTATAAATTTGGAAGCTGTTTCCCACTCTCACATGCAACACCTCCAGCTTATCAGGATTAAGTCAAACATCACTCTGCAGTCCCAGCTGCTTGATCAGAGTGACTGGGAGATGGTGTCCCCATGCATGAGTGGGACAGATGGAGAAAGCCACGTGCCACCAGCACGGGGGACACGCGAGGTGGCGCATTTCCACGCATCTGCTCGAGCCATCCTGCACACTGCTGACACAACTCACCTCTGCAGCATCTGAGAAGGCAACAACCCACAGAGACAGTAAAAATGACCCAGTCCTATTGCCTTCTGAAAACAAATCAGCAACTGAAAACAAACCAACAACGGAATCAACATCAGCAGGTGTCTGAAGATCCGAAGATGCAACACTTCGGCAGGAGACTAACAATATTAACCTTATTTTGGAGTGGAATTATACATATTTTGAGAATTGGCTTTGAATGCTTAATTTCTTACCAAGGAAGGTTTTGCTACTGTGAATTCTCTTGTCTGAGGCTGTAATTTTTGGGATCAGAGAAAGAAGAACCGTAACTGAGCTTCTTTCATAAAAATTTGGTTGTATTTCCAGGCGAATAAATAAATCCTACGCCAATTATATCTATTAGCTACTCCAGTCAGAGATGTTCAGAACAATATAGGCATATCTAATATAGGTAGTGGTAAGACAAGACATTTGTGTTTAAAATTAAAACTTGCTTAAAAGCAAGTTCTACATACTGAGCACCATCACCAAGGAGTTGCTTCGAGCAGGAGTGGGCTCGTGGGCAACTCCAGCCTGATGTCAGGGATCAGTCCATGCAGAGCAGCCACCACGCAGACCTCTTGAATATCTGCTGTCAGCCACAGGAGGGCAAAGCGAGCCCTACCAAACTAAAGAAACCACGGTAAAGCAGCCAAACCAAGACAGGATAACATGTGCTAAAGGGGAGAAGGTGTCAGGATCATCTAAAGAAAATACAGACTACTTCCAGACATCCTCTAGACAAAAGGGTTTTTTCCACTTCTTATTAGCAGCAGGAGCCAGCTCAGGAGAGACCGTCAGGCAACGCAGAGAGGAGCAGCCTGGCAGGGCTGCTGGTCACAGGCAGAGGGTCTTGGGGACCTCAATCCCCCTGTGCAAGCCAAGTCCCAACTGGCAGCTCTCTGCACACCAGAAAATCAGGCCCAAAAACCTCAATAGCTGTCAAGTGGTTTGCCAGTCAAAGCACTGAGCACTGATTTCAGAGTAAACTTATTTGGTCATTGCAGACACAGCGGCTATTCATAATTCACCCTCAATCAAAAACAATTTTGTGATTTGAAAGAATACTCCTTTTTCATAAATGCTGGCATCTCCCCAGCAATCAGTGAACTCCCTGGCAGCCAGCCAGGCACATCCACTGGTGGCAGCAGTAATTCCTTCTCATCATAATGTTTATATGTGCATAGATCTGAGCCAGGTGAATTCACAATATGCAGTAGAATGACAAGTGTATCACATACAGCAAAGGGTTGAGAAGGTGACTCTGAATAATTTTTTGTCACTGGATGAAAGCATGATCCAAATACACAGTTCTCAAGGTTTTTGAACTCCCTCAATTCCTTTCCAGATTTCTGCTAGACCTCAGCCTTTTACTTTGTCCACAGATTTGCTTCAGTTTTCATTAAATAGACGATAAAGGTAACCAGCATATGATTTGTTTTGTAACTCAGTTGAAAAGTTTTTAAACACTCTAGAATTTTTTTTAAAAGTAAATCTTGGTTTTTTCTTTAGAAAGATAAGGCAGATCATTCCCAGCTTTGCTGCAGACCCTGTGGGAAATAAAAGGTGCTTATTCTATGCACTTTTCATCCTAGCTTAGAGCTGTTTTATATAGCTTTCTTTTTTTTCTCCACTTGGACACATTCTCTTCTTTCACTATCAAAAAATCAGGTCTTGAAGGGAGGGGACTCAACAGAGCACAAAAGATGCTCAGTGTCTTAATTTATTCCTTGTGTGCTCACATCACACAAAGGAAAAATAACTTCAACACACAGGTGACCATGACCAGAAAGACACAAGGCTGCCTCCACCTTCACTGGTAGGGCACTTTAACCAAGGTGCACTCCTTTAAATGTGCATATGTCAACAGCCATGTCCAAAACAGCTTGGCTAAAAATCCATGTCTTTCAGTCTAAGAAAAAACAATGTTTCAAATGTAAAAGTCATACAAAACAAAAAGACTTTTCCAAATGATCCTTTCACCCTGAGATATATCCCAAAGAGGCAAATCCAGGGGAAAACATTCTTTCACATCACCTTAAACATGGGGCCAGCTGAGAATAGTTGCCAATAGCACACCAATATTATCACCCTGTTTTCTTCCAAAGAAATCATGGCCTCTAAAGCCAAAAAGCTTTAAAATGAAGGGTTATATATCTCTTTCTTTTTTAGGCCAGTTGCACCACCCTGATGAACACCCCCGTGCTTTAGAGCAAATTTTATTTAATGAAAACAGTCTGATCACAAGATTGGAAGGTTGAGCACTGAGGAAAATACTGCTCATCATGAGACTCCCTTGCAAGAGAACAGGGGTGATATTGTGAAGTGCAGAGGTCCTTAAACATAGAGGCTGTGTTTCCTCTGTGCCATTTGCCCGTTTGTGCAGGAAGCGTGTGCCTGGTTTCTCCCTTTGGATGGCAGGCACTTGAGCTTTGCATCTGAGAACTGGATTTGCAATTTCCAGGTGTATTTCAAAAGGAATTTGAAAGATCCTGTGCTTGTCTGCAGGTATTTCAATCCCATCAGTCAGGCAGGAACTGAACAGCTGCTACATTAAAGGGAAAGCCCACACGTCAGAAGCAGAAAAGAGGAAGATGTTACAAGCAGACCTGAGCAAAAGGCAGCTTATGATTTAGTCATGAGAATGTAATTAGGGGTGTAAGAGCACTGGAATACCCTAGAAGATACTTTCTTTGAGGCCTCCACCTTGGGAAGGCAAGAGGCTCCGCTGTAAATGTGTGCAGGATCCATGTCACCTCTTCTTTGTCACAGATCCCTGCTAACTTCCAGGGCTCCTACAAGGAGAAGGGCTGAAGCAGGACCTCATGAAGGAAATCGGTGCCACCATGCTTGCATCAAATTAAATCTGGAGAACAGTTAAAGTAATAGGGAAGATTGACTTTTACAACACTTGGGAAAAGGTATTGAGGCTGCAGTAGCCTGTCCTGATACATTCAGGTCTGCTATTAAACTGCCCCAGTTACATCTTCCCAGGCAAGGATTTTTAGCTCACAGTTTGGTGGGGCTGCAGACAGGCATGAGAAACGCCTAAGGCAAAAATGGAAAGAAGGGATGAGGCAGCAGCTAAAGAACCGGGGAAGTGCTACTGGACTGTGGGGTGCAAGAACGTGCACGAAGGCAGAACAAAAGAGCATTAATTCAAAATGATGGGAGGGCCAGAAACGGCAGTCAGAGATAACAGGAGTCAGCAGGGGAAGGAGCTCGGGTCAGACAGAAGCAGGGGGACTTTGGCATTGGAAAGTTTAAGTGACAAAGAGAGATAGTGGGGGTTAGTGAATACAGGAAAAGAAGGGGAAGTCAGTTTCTTTATACAAGGCTGTTTTGAGGAAGGTCAAGTTCTTTGCATTTGGTGGGCGGAGGGGGGTGGATAAGATATATCTTTTAAAATCCTTGAGCTGCTTTTTGGTCTTTTGTGTAAACTTGGGTTGAGTTAATTCACTATTTGCATATAAGCAGTTTTTGCTGGTAGGTGGTCATATTTGCCATTTTGAGTCTAATTAATCATTAAGGCACCTCGAGTCTGTGTACCGACATTTGAGAAATTCAATATATAAAGGCAGGCCTGCTTTGGTTTGTGTCTTTGTTGAAAACAGGCTTGCTAGGCGGGGACAGATCTGACACCACCCTAATGCTGCACACTTATAACCTTCAAACCTTGACAATCTGGTGTCTTTATAAACATTTCATTTGTGCACTTCTAAGTCAAACTATACTCAGAATATCTTCATTGAAACATCTCATCTATTTGGTGGAGAAATAAGTTTTAAAAAACCAAATACACTACAAAGGGTGTGAGGCAGTAAAAACACTTCCCTGTCTGTACATGCTTAATCAAGGAGTCTACAATAGGTGCCTTCTCGGTCAGTCATAGCATGTGAGATGGGCCTCTCCAGAGAAGGATTCAGCATCAGGGTCAGTTTTCTGAATTTTTAGGACAGCAAAGAGACTCTGGGGAATGGTACAACTCAGGGACTGACATCAGGGTAGAAAGCCTGCAGGTATGGGTTCAGTTCTGCCCATTTTTACATGGAGCAAAATGTAGTGTCTGCTAAAGCAAGGTGTTCCCAAGGGGATGGGATGCAGTCAGTGCAAGGTGGAGGAGGTGTCTCAAACCCAGCTGGACTCAGCCCAGCAGAAACCCTGAGGCGATACCTCACAATACCTTTCCCAAAATTTGGGCAAATCATGAAGCATTTTAAATGAACACTCATTGGTCATCTAAGCAGACAACAGGAAGTAAAAGGCTAACATTTGTAACAGAAAGGTCTGTGAATATCAAAACTCACAATAAAAACCTCAGTTCTTCCTGAGTGAATCAGACAGAGGAAATGAGACACATTTCTTTTTAACTCTGATTTACTAGAGCTGCACTTTGCATTTTTGCCATTACTATTAAAGTAATAGTTTTGATTGACAGGAGCTCATTTTTAATTAGCCAGATCAACCAAGGCACAACATCAGCATTTCTGAAAGCATCTGAAAAAGCAGCCTACTTCTGCAAGAAAATCTTATTTCCATTTGAAGATTAAAGGTTCTAGACAGCAGCAATATGTTTCCATCTGCCATTTCAAAAGGAAGACTTGAAAACATCACGCTTTAGCACATGAGAGATTAAAAGATACAGGGAGATATCTCACAACCAATCCTGCTTCTCATAGGTCTTTATTCCTTAATCCTGTCCAGCAACAGCCTTTAACAAGAACAGTATAACTGCATTAATCAAGGATTATTAGCAAGAGATCTTAATGCAGCGTTTTCAGCCACCCATCTCAGATGCACTCTGTGTTTCACCGGAGAATGCCATCATCCCTGAATTCAGCAACAAGAGAATCACACACCATTAAGTGAAGTGACCACTCCTGCTTGGTGAAGCAATTCGTGTGGTGGGCCAGAGCAGGACCTGCCCAGCCAGCAGAGAGGCTGGGGACAACAGCAAGGTCTGCTCCTGGCCTACAGCAACTGGAGATCACCACCACTTTTTCCTGCAGCTTGACTTGAATAGCAGCAGGAGAAAGCTGTCATCCCATTCAAAACTGCTGCTGGGAGGAAGAGGGAGAGAATGAATGACAGAGATACCAGAGCGTGATCTGCCTTAACTTTGTTCTTCCATCCTATCTGGAAAAGGCCTTGATTAATTCACAAACGTAGCAAAGTGACAACGTAGTAGAAAACTGCCTAAACCCCGTTATCTCCACTGCTTCTATCACCAGGAGTGTCTTGCTATTTGAGACATTTTTAACCAAACAACATTTTGCTGAAGCATACTGCTCTTCCAGAAAACCTTTCTGCTAGCAGATACACTACTTTCAATTAAAACTACTTGGGAAAGCAGGCAGAGAGGCACACACACATACCATGAGTTTTGCAAATCAGTGCCACAGTGACTGAAAGGGTACCTGAGTCTCCTAGTAGTTGCACCTAATGCTCTTGCACATTAGGATAAGCAGAAGCAAAAAGTGCACTGTGTTGAGAACATGTCCAGCTATTTTTACACCCAAGCCAGATGTTTTCATTTTTTATGAAAACAGTCCAAAAGAGGTTTTTTTGTTTGCTTGTATCAATGTGAAACAGACACAGTCAAAAAACCTGGAAAGCCACAGAAAAGAGAAATCGTCATTCCCTGGACAGCTGTGACAGGGTGACTGCCAGCTACAGTGGAAACAAACCCTTTTGGAAAATATTCCTGCAGCTAGACTGTACCACTTACATTTCTCTCTCGTCAACTTTATAGTCTCCTTACATTAAGCACTGGGGGGCCTGAGCATTATTTTTTTCTGCCATTGGGTGGACCTGCAAACAGCTATCCATAGGGATCTATTTTGAAGAAAAAGCTGAGCCAAATATCTCCATGTAATAAATTTAGACTCTGCAACCTCAGAGTTAACCACTGGAAACACTAGAACAGATTTCCTCTGGCAGTGGACGTGCTGATGGCCTCACGCTCCTGCACACGACTAACTCTGCCTCTCTGATTTATACCAGATTTCCCAGACCTGCAACACAACCATTTGCAAACCTCACAGGACACATTTACACTCTGATTGGCAAACTATGCAATTGCACATTCAGCGTGCAAGGACTTGTTAGACACTCAGCTTTGCTTTAAATCCTCTTTTTTCTTTATTTTTAGCAACCATAGCTGCTTTAGCTGGCACCAGGGGCTTTGTCACTTCTGCTCAGCATCAGCAAGGTTTTCACTTTCTGTCATAACCACTTAATGGCATGCAGAACATGGAGACTAACAGTCTTAATTGCTTTGCTGTCTGCCCCGTGCAGCCTTTGTCCTCCAGGAGCTCATTTTGAGCGAGCAGGCTCACCTCTCCCAGCTGCAGTAGCTGGGGAGCCACTGGCAGCAAACCTGGGGCTCTCACTGACATGCTCATTACTCTTGGGGGTTCACAGGCAAGGCCTGTCTAAATGCCACCTCCCAGGCACAGCCCTGAGTGCCCCTGGAAGTGATGCACACAACACGACACTCTTCTAGTACTGGTCAGGCTACTTAGAGGGGTTATATTTAAGACTCAGCCTTTCCTTACAGCTGGCAGTGTTCAGCGTTCCCTTCTCCGATCCCACCAGCCTAACACACATACTGCAATCCTTGAAAAACTGCTCCGGATTTCCAGAAACCGTAGCAAACTTGCACCACCTATCGACACGACAGAGCCATTGGTTTGGGGCCAGAAACCCGGCACAGCAGTCCAGCAGTGCTTCATAATACTGATTATTGTACTCCCAGCATCCTACATTATAATGGGCCTCAAAAAAAGCAGTGCTGTTTGGCACACACCAGGGTGCACCTGGCCCTCCCACACATCCACCCACCCCAGGACAGTGGGTAACCCTGGAGGCCCCCGGGCTGCCTGAGGTGTGCTGTTGCCTCTTTGTGAACAACTGTGCATTGCAGAGGAGGTCCTGTGCCTCCTCACCTCTGGCTCAGGCATTACTGGATTCTTTGTCACAAAGAGCCCTGGCCACAGAGAACTTCCTCCACTTGAAATTAACTTCCTTTCTCCTTTCCATTTATTTCAAGAACTCAAAGACAACACCTTCTCCAATTTAATTTATTCTTACTGTATAGGAAACTCTCAGCTTACCCCGTACCCCACTGACCCTGCAGGGAAGGGATACGCATCCCTTGTGCAGGTTGCAGACACCCCTAGCACCTCAACACCACTGAGCCTTTCCTGCACAGGTCACAGCAGGCACCAAGACATTGCCATCATCAGAAATACTACATTATACAAAATTTTCTCTCAGTGTCATCTGTCCTCCGTGTGCAGCAGAGAGCTACAGACACCTTGGGAGGCTGTCCCAGGTGGTGACATCTGCGGTGACTTCTTTGAGTACCAGTCACAGCTATGAGTGCTGAACACAGTGGAGAGTCGGCACCATGCCTGCCAGTGACCAAAGGATGCTATTTCTTCCTCACCTCTGACCACCACTCCCTGCCCTCAGCTCACGGTCTCTGCAGAGGAGGCACCTCAGTGACCTGACAACACAGCAGCCTCTCAAAGCACAGGGCTGGCGTGACCAAGACAGATATCAGCCCTGCCCGGGGCACAGAAGCTGGGAAGCTTTTCTTTTGCTTTTCCCTGGTGTGGGAAAGGAGATGTCAAACACTCTCAGAAGGAAAAAAAACTCCAGAGGAATATAGTTTCTGGCTAGGCTCTTCCCAGACAATTTAGCTATTCAGTGTGTCCCATGTTTTGACCACAGAAATGGTGCATTAATTCCCCTATCATGCACTGAGCTTCCTGCTGTGGATATTGTGGATTTGCTTCATATTATAACAATTTTAACTTGCAGGCTTCAGCATTACCGGCACACATTACACTTCTACTCCTTTAAAGCTGTGTATCTGCTGGGGAATGCTGGTTTTATTCCCATTTTCCCCATTATGCCTGGCCCATGCTCTGCTTCCTACCTGCTCTGAATTCTTTTCTAATAATCAAATCAAGGCAATGGTGTCAGCATTTTCAGATTAGGTCCAGGTATCTATGACCCTTGGGGATTAATTTCATCTTACTCATAAGAGGAACACAGGGGAAAGAGCTACTGCATGAACACTCAGGATTTGAACAGCACCTCCCATTCTTCATCATCAATTCATTTCTCAGACACACACATTCAGTTACATCAATTCCTCTGCAGATAAAGAAACAGGCAATAGCAAACAGATGAGAATTTGTCCAAAAACAATAAAATGCATGGTGCAGTGGGCAAAGACAAGCTGCTGTTTGCTCCTTTTGGAGGTGGCAACCAGAGAGGGGATGTAATGGTGCCTTTTCATAAATGCTTCAGTGGCCTCACCTCAGATACCTCAATCTCAGAAATTCTACTTTTTATGGCATTTTGAATGCTTAGCAATTAGGTGGGACTTTCTTTCCAGATTGAAATAACACACAAATCCTTCCAGGACAGTCGGCAACTGGGGAAAAAAAGACTGACTTGGGAAAATTTGGGAGCTTGGATTTCAAAGTTTAAGTTTGAGTTTTATTAAGGTCTAAAACTGCTTCAAACCTGTATCAATTGGGAGGCAGTTTCCTGGAGAAAGCCAGAAGTACATTCCAGTTCTAGTCAACACAATGTCCGGTTGCCTGTAATGATCTTTAATATAACAGAGGCTATTTCAGTGTTTATGTTCACTGATCATCACAATAAACTACAATACAAGGGATGCAAAATTTGGGAACTACTTTTTCTGGCAGTTTTCAAAGACAGATGGAGAAACACTCCTTCACAACAGAGATTATTCAAATAAATGAATAAATAAATTATCAAATAAAAAGCTATTTCAATCTTGCTGGCCTGATCTACTGTGATCCATCAGATCTTTGAGAGACCTCAAGCAGCTTACTTGTGTGTTTTATATACTTACACCCCAGGTATATTAGTCAGCACTTGGAAGAGAAATTGGTGGCATTCAGAGGCCAATTTATTTCTTTTTGCAAAAGATTCAGCTTTCGTACCAGCTTTGATGCTCAGTTTCACATAGCACAGCATCTGCCAAATGACAGCAATCTCCAAGCACAGGTAAGAACCTCATGCCAAGAAAATATAGCAGTTATTTCTTCAACAGTTTTGAACAAACATGTCTTAGCTTTTCAACATATTTACTAATATTACCCAGTCCATTACTCTGCATGAGCTCTACAACCTAAAAGGTCTGTCAGATTTGAAGTATTTTTTTCCAAGTCTCTTTTTTATATCTGGAAAAAATTACACTGATTTTTTTCTTTATATATTTTATATCAGTACTTAATTGCAGAATAGCCTACGGTAGCCTAGAAAACAGTATTATTATTGTTGACTGTTTCTTGAATGTTCCTTGCCCAGGTCACCACCTTGACTGGGACAAAGCAAGCACCAAAGAACTGCAGTGATCCAGAAAGTGCTCACCAACTCACATTCGGGTCAGATTCTTATCATTATTATAATATTGTTTCTTTACAAAAATCATGTATGAGACAAGTCTTTTGATATTCAATAACCTGTTTATGGGAAATGACTTTACACAAAACATCAGATGACTTGACAGCAGATTGAATTTAAAATATGATTTTTTAAAATGCTCATGAAATTCATATTGCTTTAAATATAAATTAGCGAGAGTGCCAGAAGGGATGAATGTATTTCACTTCTTGACTGCAGATAATTTAAATGTACAGTTTTACCTACATTATCTATGTTCACTGTACTTTCCTATTAAAGGATGAAGGAGCTTTCTCAGCTGCCTGATCACACAGACTTCCTGGGAATGTCAGGAGGTGAAGGGACAAAAGGAGAAGCCTTTGGACAGGCACACTGCCATACCAGTGCCAGATCAAACCTGGCTATCCTAGATCTGCAGAGTCCCAAGAGAAAAGCAACAACTGCAGGAGATGAGTATCATTTTGCTTTTGCAGCCAGATTGTCACTTTGGTTCCAAGAACATTAACTGCACTACTGTGATGCCCCACCCTTAGGGGAAGGGAGCACCCAAGATTCACAGGCGCTTGTGATCGAAAAGAACGACAGAAGTCAGAGGGTTTAGTAATTTACACACTTAGCATGGAAAATGGTACAATAGTCCCTGACCTCCTATATAAGCACACGGCAGCAGGTTTTGGATAAAGGGAGAGGATGAAAGGGGAAGAGAGAGATTAATTAAAGAGGAGGAGAGAGAACAAAAGGAAGAAAAAGAGAAATAGAGATCACCAGCCCTGGCTCCAGCATTGATCCAGCTGATGGGGTGTCCAGAGTCTTAGGGTACCTTCTTATAGATAGGCCTTTCCTGTCCTGCAGATTAGTTTCTCACTTTCTGTGCAAATTAGTTGTCATGCACAGTCTGTTCTTCTAGGTAACAAGTCAGAGGGATTTGGGGGTCTTTGGTGGTTTTGATCCCCCCTACAGTCCACACCCACTTCTTGAAATTGTTCCTGCACTTTTGCTGGACTGTGTTGTGTTTATCTCCAGAAGCCAGAACAAGGATGTTTGTCCCAGGAAAAGTGCTGCCCTACCTCCACGTGTCTCTTCTCTAGCCATATCCTGTTCTTTCTCACAGTGTGTTATTACCAACAATTCTTGGCTCTTATGACCAACAATCCTTTGTTGGCTCCACAGCTATCTGGCTGTCGGTGTTTGAACATACACATTAGCCCCTTATCTTCTGGGCTTCTGCAACCTCTGAACATGCATGTATCCAAATTAAAAGTGAAAGTAGACCCTTATATCTTCTGACCAATGTTCACCCTATGGCAGTATCCCTCACTTAAAGCAGTATTTTATTTATTCACAATAAACACAATATTCACAGGGCAAATTCCAAATCTGTTAATTATATTATTCCAACGTAAATTCTTCCCACAGCTTTATTTCCTGCCCATAAATACTCTGTGTTTTAAAGATTTGCTGCCTGCTACTCCAAAGTGAAGCTGAAGAGAAACATGCAAATTATTCTGAAAGGCCTCTGTGCTCCTAAGAGGAAACATGCTCAACTTCAGAATCTTACAGTCATTAACAAATTCATACAGGAATAAACTGGATCATACTACTCTGATAGATGCCTAGAATAGATGAACAGGCTTGCATAAAATTATATCCAAAATTTCACTTAATATTTTAATTCAACCTCTGACATGAGGTATAACTATCCCACTGGTGCGTTACTTCCCATGCACACAACCAAATGCTGCTGGGCTTCTTATTTTTGCAGTGGAATCCAACAAGATCAACCAAGAATCAACCTAATTTGTCTCCACAGCCAGAACACACATACTTGAGACAGTCCTCGAAACCCCAGTACCTGCACAGCTGTGTGCCATCTACACATCAGCTCGTTTCACTCTAAGTACAAAATATTTAAAGACACAGTAAAGTGCCACAGATGTGCAAAGTTTGAGAGTGCTTCAATAGAGAGTGACAACTAAAATAAATCCCTCTGCATAAAATCAGCTCTGTGTATTTTTCCACCCTCTATCAAATTACAGCATCCCCAAATTATGTTAAGAGAAGCCCTGTCTAAAATGTGAGGTGCTGTATTTCATCAACTATCTGAGATGACTCAGGATTACAAGTACTGAAATAAAATGAACATCCTGTTCCAGTTTCTTTAACTAAATTTTCTCCTTCAAATAGCATCAACAAGTGACTCAGTACAATGTCATAACAAACAGTACTTGTGCTGCAGCAATGTACTTGGCAAACAGCAACTCTCAGAAATAAATCAGTCACATTTTACTGTAGTTGCTAATAAAAAGATCTTCATTTTATCTTGGAGGGGAAAAAAAGAGAAAATAATGTATAATAACCAGATGGCAAGTAAACAAGTTATTTCCATAATAGTAGGAAAACTATTTGTTTGCATTTGGATGAACCCATAAATGATGTTTAGGACTAAATTTGGCGCCAAGTTGTGACACCAATTTTATAGTGAGAATATATCACTCTTCAGTCTCAGTCTCACTGAGACCAGCAAAAGGGACATCCTTTTCTCTCTCAGATTTTGTTGAAGCATCCCAAGCACTAATGCCAGCTAGGGGAGGGAAAAAATGGTTTATGGCACAGCAGGACCAGCCTGCTTTAGATCAGAATCATTTGTGCAGTGAATTAACAGCATTTGGGGCTGTACACAAACTGTACCTGCACACTGTCCCAGGGGTTTCTGATGCACTAGATCGATACAGCACGTCTCTCCCAGACACCCAGCCTCCAAGCAGTGACTTTATTGCCACATCACTGCTACCAAAGCATCAATATCACTGCACTACCGTCTGCACTGCAGGTTTCTTTCATTTGGGAATCCTAGTAAAACACTGAAAGCCTCTTTTCAAACAGCAGTCTTTACTCCTGAGCAGTCAGCCAAGTTACCACACATTACATTTTGCTTTATACAAACACAACCTATGTCACTACAGTACCCAGTTCTTGGTAAATAATTCTGGATGAAAGGACATGCCATTTGGAGAATCCACTTATTTCCAGCAAACAAAAATCTCATTAAAAACTCCTTCTCACCTGTAGCTAGCTCAATAATTAGGTGCAGCTATATTCATTAGTTATAATTCAGAGATTACATGGGATAATAGCATGCTCTAATAGGGAAAAATTATGTTTGGCTTTTGAACATGTGGGTTCGTGGCAATTTCCTTAGAGAGGAGCACGCTTTATAAAAACTATGGATACAAACAAAGTAATAATTTTAATTCTTTCCTGTGAAAAGAGAATAGAAAAACAGTTCTCAGAAGCCCAGGAGACCAACCTTGCTGTTCTTTGGCCACTCTCTTTCAAACACCAAGTGGTCATTTTGAAGCTTTGTTTTTGAGCAGTGGGAGCCCCAGGACATCTGTGCTGCCCCAGCCCAGCAGAGTGGCTACAGCCCTTCATGAGAGATCAGAGCACCTGCTGAGACAGGCCTTAATTTAATAGCAGACAGGTGAGACCTGGGCAGCCAGCACTGTTTGGCAAATTATGATCAGAGGGTTCATTTTCTCATCAAGGGTGCTGCAAGCAAGTGTCAGAGCCATGACTGGATCAGCAGAGGTGAAGGTTTCTTTTCTTGCTGCAGACCAGAAGAATCAAAAAACATTAGCTTGTGTTTGCCTTCTCTACAGACCTTAATAACCTCCCTGTGAACCTCCCGCTGACAATCTTTAGCTGCCTGCTTGCCTGTCAATTCATCTTCCTGATCTGTATGTTGGGGTTAGCCCAGTCATATACACAAAATTCAAGCAGTAGACAAAATCACCTTGTTTCACCCTGACAAGCAACACCAGTTTGGCTTCCCCCTTTGACCTGCTACTTTTCTGCTAGATTTTTCAGCATCGGAGTTTCACCATATGAGACAGACTGCACAGCAGTCTCCCTCAAAAACTGAACAGTCACCAGGGCATTGGATTTCACTGCAAAACAAACATAAAAGTACTAACAACGAAAAGTGAGTGCAGATTTTGGGGATGGTGATGCCATGTTTGAAGGTTTTAGTGGATGAGGTTGCTTGTGGTAACCTATCCTACGTGCCAGTGAAAGGCATATTGCCCCTGGCCCCCTAGATTCACCACATTTTTTTTTTTTAACATCTAAAATCATGTGGTGGTTGTTCAGATGTTCCCAGGGATAAGCACTCAGCTTTCAACCCTCT